>LR738709.1:604480943-604653406 GCA_902687465.1 Secale cereale | reverse complement strand
TGTCATTTGATCAACGGGATCACATCATTAGGAGAATGATGTGATGGACAAGACCCATCCGTTAGCATAGCACTATGATCGTTTAGTTTTTCTGCTATTGCTTTCTTCATGACTTATACATGTTCCTATGACTATGAGATTATGCAACTCCCGAATACCGTAGGAACACCTTGTGTGCTATCAAACGTCACAACGTAACTGGGTGATCATAAATATGCTCTACAGGTGTCTCCGAAAGTATTCGTGGTGTTGGCATAGATCAAGATTAGGATTTGTCACTCCGAGTGTCGGAGAGGTATCTCTGGGCCCTCTCGGTAACACACATCACAATAAGCCTTGCAAGCAAAAGACTAATGAGTTAGTCACGAGATGATGTGTTACGGAACGAGTAAAGAGACTTGCCGGTAACGAGATTGAACTAGGCATAGAGATACCGACGATCGAATCTCGGGCAAGTAACATACCGTTGACAAAAGGAACAACGTATGTTGTTATGCGGTTCTGACCGATAAAAGATCTTCGTAGAATATGTAGGAGCCAATATGAACATCCAGGTTCCTCTATTGGTTATTGACCGGAGATGAGTCTCGGTCATGTCTACATAGTTCTCGAACCCGTAGGGTCCGCACGCTTAACGTTTGATGACGATCGGTATTATGAGTTTATGAGTATTGATGTACCGAAGGTAGTTCGGAGTCCCGGATGAGATCACGGACATGACGTGGAGTCTCGGAATGTCCGAGACATAAAGATTGATATATTGGACGACTATATTCGGACACCGGAAGTATACCCGAAAAGTTTCGGATTTAACGGGATTGCCGGAGGGGGTTACCGGAACCCCCTACGAAGGGGGATGGTCCATAGTGGGCCTTATGGAAAAGAGAGAGGCAGCCCATAGGGCTGGCCGGCGCCCCACCTAGGGTTCCTAGTTGGACTAGGAGTTGGGGGCGCCACCTCTTCTTCTTTTCCTATTCCCTCTCTTCCTTCTTTGGTGGTTCCTACTAGGAATAGGATTGCAATCCTATTCCTAGTAGGATTGCACCCCTAGCCGCACCAAACAAGGGCCGGCCGGCCTCCCCCCTTGCTCCTTTATATATGGGGGCAGGGGGGCACCCAAAGACACACAAGTTGAATTGTTCCAGCCGTGTGCGGTGCCCCCCTCCACAGAAACATACCTCGGTCATACCGTCGCGGTGCTTAGGCGAAGCCCTGCGCCGGTGAATACATCATATCCGTCACCACGCCGTCGTGCTGACGAAACTCTCCCGTGAAGCTCAACTGGATCAAGAGCTCGTGGGACGTCATCAAGCTGAACGTGTGCTGAACGCGGAGGTGCCGTACGTTCGGTGCTTGATCGGTTGAATCGCGAAGAAGTTCGACTACATCAACCGCGTCACCTGACGCTTCCGCTTCCGGTCTACGAGGGTACGTAGACACACTCTTCCCTCTCGTAGCTATGCATCTGGTAGATAGATCTTGCGTGATCGTAGGAAAATTTTAAAATACTACGTTCCACAACACATGGCTCACACTCAAGTATTGCGTGAAAGTTGAAAGGTTTGAAAGAATAGAGTATGAAAACAAGTGCTTGGCTGAAATCGTGGTTGTGCATGATATGAATATTTTGTGTGATGAAGAGGGAGCATAGCCAGACTATATGATTGTCGGTGTACTAAAGTAGGGGTACCTTAGTATCCCGACTTGTGCACGGGCAGTAGCAGCGTCCCATGGTCTGGCTCACCACGCGCCCGCCAAAGCCCACTCTAGACCCCTTTAGGCCATTCAAGAACAAAGTATTCAAGTTGAGAGACAAGACCCCGGCAAGAGGAGCTTGCCGGGAAGGCCGCACCAGGCTCAAGTTTATCATTCCAGCACAAGACCCTGGCAAGAAGAGTTTGCCAGGAAGGCCAAAGAATAACACCTCAGAAGATATCATGTGGCGCATCGTGTGCCCCGGCAGGGCCCGGAGAGCGACAAGCTTCCGGGCCCGGCAAGGTTGCGACCCCGGCAAGGTGCTTGCCGGGGGAAGCATACACTGTGTACCTGCGCTCCAGCTCATCTGGCCACGCGTCGCCCTGGGGCCCTTCCAGGGGCACGTGGCAGATGGCTGTGCAGCCTGGGGTACACGGTGGCAAGCCGCGGTGACGAGGCTATCGCCGTGGCGAACGGAGACGCATGGACAGACGCTTTTGGGGCGACGGCGACGGGCATTCAATGCCCTTGTCCCCCACCGTCAGAGTTAGGTGAAGACCACTGTTCATACACTGTTCATGCACTGTTACAACCACCACCAGTTTTACATTTTTACCCTCCTCTAACGTTGACACCTGTCGGTGACCCCTTTGGACTATAAAAGGAGGCCCATGCACAACGTAGAGGGGGTTCGATCCCGGAAACTCGATCACTCCCTCGCTCGGTTTAGCTGGTACTGTAGATCTTCAAGCTCCCGAGCTCAAGAACTCAATACAACCAGAAGCAGGAGTAGGGTTTTACGCGTCCGCGCGGCCCGAACCTGGGTAAACTGCCCGCGTGTGCCCCTCGATCCGCTCTTCGTGCTCCCTCCGCACCCTTGCCGTACCGTAGAAGGGTCTCCGGTCCCATAGGTGTTCGTGGGCGACCAGTTTCCCCGACAATGATTTTGTAGGGATAACTTTCTTTAACCATAGTATTTTGAGAAGACATGATTGCTTTGTTAGTATGCTTGAAGTATTATTATTTCTTATGTCAATATAGACTTTTATCTTGAATCTTTCAGATCTGAACATTCATGCCACAATTAAGAGAATTACATTGAAAAACTATGTTGGTTAGCACTCCACATCAAAAATTCTTTCTTTATCATTTACCTACTCGAGGACGAGCAGGAATTAAGCTTGGGGATGCTTGATACGTCTCCAACGTATCTATAATTTTTGATTGTTCCATGCTATTATTTATGATGTCTTGGATGTTTAATGGGCTCTGTCATACACTTTAATATCATTTTTGGGACTAACCTACTAACCGAAAGGCCCAGTCCAGATTGCTGTTTTTTGCCTGTTTCAGGGTTTTGTAGAAAAAGAATATCAAAGGGAGTCCAAACGGAATGAAACCTTCATGAGAGATATTTTTGGAGAAAATCACGCATGGAGAACTTGAGAACCACGTTAGGGGGGGCCACGAGGTGCCCACGAGGGTGGGGGGCGCGCCCCCTTCCCAGGGCGCGCCCCCTGCCTCGTGGGGCCCCCGTGACTCCCCCGGTGTCCTCCTTCCTCCTATATAAGTCTACGTACCCCGAAACCATCAGCAACAGAGAGAAAACCCTAATTCCACTGCCGTAACCTTGTGTTCCCGTGAGATCCCATCTTGGGGCCTGTTCCGGAGCTCCACCGGAGGGGGGATCCATCACGGAGTGCTTCTACATCATCATCATCGCCCTCACCATGAGTTGTGAGTAGTTTACCACAGACCTTCGGGTCCATAGCTAGTATCTAGATGGCTTCTTCTCTCTCTCTGGATCTCAATACAAAGTTCTCCTCGGTCTTCGAGGATATCTATTCGATGTAATCTCTTATTGCGGTGTGTTTGTCGAGATCCGATGAATTGTGAGTTTATGATCAAGATTATCTATGAGAAATATTTGGTTCTTCTCTGAACTTTATATGTGTGCTCATAATATCCTTGCAAGTCTCTTTGAATTATTGGTTTGGTTTGGCCTACTAGATCTATAGTTCTTGCAATGGGAGAAGTGCTTGGCTTTGGGTTCAATCTTGCGGTGTCCGTTCCCAGTGACAGTAGGGCCGGTAAGGCACGTATAGTATTGTTGCCATCGAGGATAAAAAGATGGGGTTTATATCATATTGCTTGAGTTTATCCCTCTACATCATGTCACCTTGCTTAAGGCGTTACTCTGTTCTTATGAACTCAATACACTAGATGCATGCCAGATAGCGGTCGATGTGTGGAGTAATAGTAGTAGATGCAGAATCGTTTCGGTCTACTTGTCTCGGACGTGATGCCTATATACAATGATCATGCCTAGATAGTCTCATAATTATTCGCTTTTCTATCAATTGCTCGACAGTAATTTGTTTACCCGCCGTAGAATATCGCTATCATGAGAGAAGCCACTAGAGAACACTATGGCCCCCGGGTCTATTCTCAACATATCAATCTACATCTACTTTACCTTTACCGCTTTTACTTTCTGTTCTTATAAACAAAAATACCAAAAATATAAACTATCATTTCTATCAGATCTCACTTTCGTAAGTGACCGTAAAGGGATTGACAACCCCTTATCACGTTGGCTGCGAAGTTCTTATTTGTTTGTGCAGGTGCGAGGGACTCGCGCGTGGTCTCCTACTGGATTGATACCTTGGTTCTAAAAAACCGAGGGAAATACTTACGCTACTGTGATGCATCTCCCTTTCCTCTTCGAGGGAATACAACGCAAGCTCAAGAAGTAGCAGTCCCATCCTTGAAGGGCATGGTATCCGCTATAAAAGGGCACAATATGGAAGAGTAGTTCCTACGATCTGTACTTATCGGGCGTGCCGATCACTACGTCGAGCTTAATGCTTCCCGAACACTGGGCCTCACGGCTTGGTATAATTCCTCTAAAGGTTGTGTTGCTGTGCTCAATGCGGGATTTCTCGACCTGCATTTTTGCAAGCATTTTCTCGTATATGAGGTTTAGTCCGCTTCCTCCGTCCATGAGTACTTTAGTGAGGCGGAAGCCGTCCACTATTGGGTCAAGTACAAGAGCTGATGTTGCTCGGATCGACCGGACTCGAGGTGCGTCTTCGGCAGAAAAATTAATTGCAGTGTCGCTCCATGGGCTTGCAGAGCTTGTATGGTAAACCTCGACAAGTTCACGATTTGCTCTCTTGCGGTGGTTATTTGAGGAGAATGTTTCGAAGACAGTGAAGATATCGACGTCCTTCTCCCTTGATACAGTGGTGGCAATAATTGCCACACCGCTCTTTGCTACCTACCGGAGTACCCAGCATGCTCTAAGGCAATGGTTAGGTGCATTGTCCGGGGTTGCGTGTATTTGGCAAGGTGTGTCGAGTAGTTTGTCCAGTACCGACCTGTACCTTAAAAAAGTTTTTTTCTTGCCAATTGGCATGTTATCGGATGACCTGCTAGGGTATGTCCGTTTAGCCTTGATAATGTACTGTCTAGATATGGACTGTTTTAGAGGTGTATTCTGGGCTTTCCAAGTATTTTCCATTGCACAGTACTTCCGTACTAACTGCGATAATTATGTGAAACTCAGAACAAGACGTCGGTTGAGGGCGTTCAAGACTCCCTCGTCCGTGCAATTGCGGTGAAATAGGGAGACCGCTTTGTCGTCGCAGCAGTCCCTGATCTTGTTTTTAACAAGTAGGAATCTGGCCCAGAAGTGGTTGACCGTTTCCTCGGGCTGCTACTGTATGTTCGCGAGATCATCTATGTCCGGGAGTCCGGATTTACTTGGAGAGTTTTTCCCATTGTGGGTGGCTGTTGGAAATTTTGAATCCCGACCCAAAGTGATATTCGGGGTTTTGACAACCTCCGATGGTGGCAATCCGGATTCGACGGGATCTAATCGTCTTTCGGGTCTGGTGTCAGTCCCAAAGCTCAAACAACATATAGTGTCTCCTGACCGGGACGTGTGCGGCTCAGTGGGTTCGGAGATCCGAACTATTGCGGTCTCCGTCTGGAGAGGAGAAGTCTATGTGGCTCCATCCTCAACTTCTGCTACCATATGAGTGATCGGAGAAGGATCGATCTCAACATGGCCGGATTTAAGTCCGATCTGGCGATGAAAGCCCCAGGGCGGTGATGCGATCAAGCAGTTCGTTTATGGGCGAGAGTTCTGCAAATATTGCGTCATCGGAGTGGCCGGAATTGGCATAAAGGTGGTGCTCGATGGCCGCAGGGAGAGCGGCCGACCCAGAGGCCATGCGGGCGCATACAGCGAACCCATCGAGCTAGAGAACCTGGCTGACAGCCAGGCTATTTCCGAGGGTGATCCCATCATTGATGACGAGACAAGCCAGCGATCGCTCATCGCGAGCGCACAACGGGGCTCTCAATGAAAGCACCATTGTCGGTGTCAAAACCCGCAGATCTGGGGTAGGGGGTGCCCAAGCTATGGGTTTAGAGGATCAATGGTAACAGGAGGCTGGGGACACGATGTTTACCCAGGTTCAGGCCCTCTCGATCGAGCTAATACCCTACTTCCTGCTAGATTAATATGTATGAATATGAGTACAAGAGTTGATCTACCTCGAGATCGTAATGGCTAAACCCTAAAGTCTAGCCTATGGGGGTATTGTGATGATGATCCCCTCTATAGACTAAACCCCTCGGCTTATATACACGCCAGAGGGGACCTAGGGTTACAAGGGTGACTTGGGGAGGAAGTAATTGATACATCCGGACTTTACACTTGCCTTTCTATGTACATAAGAGTCCTGACCTAATACGGGGGAAGGTCTTCTGCTTCTTCTCTATACGACCCATCAATACGGCCGAGCTTCAACGACCCGGATGCCTGAGGAACCCTGAATACAGGACTCCCTCACCCAGGCAGTAGGGCATGCCCTCCACCCTTGTGGTCACCTGGTGCAGCCCCCTAGTGCATGTTCAGTGCCAAAAATTCTAAAATAATCTATAAAAAATCATACTAAATTTCCAGGGCATTTGGAGAACTTTTATTTTTGGGACATTTTTTATTGCACGGATAATTCAGTAAACAGACGATAATACTATTTTTGCTTTATTTAATCTAAATAACAGAAAGTAAAAAGTGGGTACAGAGAGTTGTGCTTTCTAAATTCATCCATCTCATGCTCATCAAAAGGAATCCGTTAACAAGGTTGATCAAGTCTTATTAACAAACTTCTTCGAATAACATAAAACCGGAGAATTGTCAAATGACACTAGGTTACCTCAATGGGGATATGCACGTCCCCAACAATAAGAATATCATATTTCTTTTTAACAGTAGGAATAGAGAATTCAAAACCTCCAATAGCAATACTTGAAACTTTTCCAATAGATTTTATGCTATTAACTTGAGGTTGTTTCTTCGAAAAGTGTACTGTATGCTCATTACCATTAACATGAAAAGTGAAATTGCCCTTGTTGCAATCAATAACTGTTGGGGAACGTAGCAGAATTCAAAAAATTTCTACGCTTCACCAAGATCAATCTAAGGAGTCATCTAGCAACAAGGGGAAAAGAGTGCATCTACATACCCTTGTAGATCGCGAGCGGAAGCGTTCAAGAGAACGTGGATGATGGAGTCGTACTCGTCGTGATCCAAATCACCGATGATCCCAGCGCCGAACGGACGGCACCTTCGCATTCAACACACATACGGTGCAGCGACGTCTCCTCCTTCTTGATCCAACAAGGGGGGAGGAGAGGTTGATGGAGATCCAGCAGCACGACGGCGTGGTGGTGGATGCAACGGAATTTCTGCAGGGCTTCGCCAAGCACCGCAGGAGGAGGGAGAGGTGTAACGGGAGGGAGAGGGAGGCGCCAGGGGCAAGGGTGTGGTTGCCCTCCCTCCCTCCCACTATAGGGGTCAAGGGGGGGCGCCGGCCCTAGGAGATCTAATCTCCTAGGGGGGCGGCGGTCAAGGGGGGAGGCTTGCCCCCAAGCATGTGGGGCGCCCCCCTCCACCCCTAGGGTTTCCAACCCTAGGCGCGAGGGGGGGCAAGGGGGGCACACCAGCCCACTATGGGCTGGTTCCCTTCCCCTTTCAGCCCATGGGGCCCTCCGGGATAGGTGGCCCCACCCGGTGGACCCCCGGGACCCTTCCGGTGGTCCCGATACACTACCGGTGACCCCCGAAATTGTCCCGATGGACGAAACTGGACTTCCTATATATAATTCTTTACCTCCGGACCATTCCGGAACTCCTCGTGACGTCCGGGATCTCATCCGGGACTCCGAACAACATTCGGGTTACCGTATGCATATATCTCTACAACCCTAGCGTCACCGAACCCTAAGTGTGTAGACCCTACGGGTTCGGGAGACACGTAGACATGACCGAAACGACTCTCCGGTCAATAACCAACAGCGGGATCTGGATACCCATGTTGTTTCCCACATGTTCCTCGATGATCTCATCGGATGAACCACGATGTCAAGGATTCAATCAATCCCGTATACAATTCCCTTTGTCTATCGGTATAGCACTTGCCCGAGATTCGATCGTCGGTATACCGATACCTTGTTCAATCTCGTCATGGCAAGTATCTTTACTCGTTCCGTAATACATCATCCCGTGACCAACACCTTAGTCACATTGAGCTCATTATGATGATGTCTTACCGAGTGGGCCCAGAGATACCTCTCCGTCATACGGAGTGACAAATCCCAGTCTTGGTTCGTGCCAACTCAACAGATGCTTTCGGAGATACCCGTTGCGTACCTTTATAGCCACCCAGTTACGTTGTGACGTTTGGCATACCCAAAGTATCCCTACAGTATCTGGGAGTTGCACAACCTCATAGTCTAAGGAAAAGATACTTGACATTGGAAAAGCTTTAGCATTACGAACTACACGATCTTGTGCTAGGCTTAGTATTGCGTTTTGTCCATCACATCATTCTCCTAATGATGTGATCTCGTTATCAATGACATCCAATGTCCATGGTCAGGAAACGGTAACCATCTATTGATCAACGAGCTAGTAACTAGAAGTTTACCAGGGACACGTTGTGGTCTATGTATTCACACATGTATCACTGTTTCCGGATAATACAATTCAAGCATGAATAACAGACAATTATCATGAACAAGGCAATATAATAATAACCATTTTATTATTGCCTCTAGGGCATATTTCCAACAGTCTCCCACTTGCACTAGAGTCAATAATCTAGTTACATTGTGATGAATCGAACACCCATAGAGTTCTCGTGTTGATCATGTTTTGCTCGTGGAAGAGGTTTAGTCAACGGATCTGCGACATACAGATCCGTATCCACTTTAAAAATATCTATGTCTCCATCTTGAACATAATTCCGGATGGAGTTGAAACGTCGCTTGATGTGCTTGGTCTTCTTGTGAAACCTGGGCTCCTTGGCGATGGCAATAGCTCCAGTGTTGTCACAGAAGAGAGTCATCGGGCCCGACGCGCTTGGAATGACTCCTAGGTCGGTGATGAACTCCTTCATCCAGACTCCTTCATGCGCTGCTTCGCAAGCAGCTATGTACTCCGCTTCACATGTAGAATGTGCCACGACGCTTTGCTTGCAACTGCACCAGCTGACTGCCCCACCATTCAAAATATACATGTATCCGGTTTGTGACTTGGAGTCATCGAGATCTGTGTCGAAGCTAGCATCGACGTAACCCTTTACGACGAGCTCTTCGTCACCTCCATAAACGAGAAACATATCCTTAGTCCTTTTCAGGTACTTCAGGATGTTCTTGACCGCTGTCCAGTGTTCCATACCGGGATCACTTTGGTACCTCCCTACCAAACTTATGGCAAGGTTCACATCAGGTCTGGTACAAAGCATGGCATACATAATAGAACCTATGGCCGAGGCATAGGGGATGACACTCATCTTTTCTCTATCTTCTGTCATGGTCGGGGATTGAGCCGTGCTCAATCTCATACCTTGCAATATAGGCAAGAACCCTTTCTTGGACTGATCCATATTGAACTTCTTCAATATCTTATCAAGGTATGTGCTTTGTGAAAGACCAATGATGCGTCTCGATCTATCTCAATAGATCTTGATGCCTAATATGTAAGCAGCTTCTCCAAGGTCCTTCATTGAAAAACTCTTATTCAAGTAGGCCTTTATGCTCTCCAAGAATTCTACATCATTTCCCATCAGCAATATATCATCCACATATAATATGAGAAATGCTATGGAGCTCCCACTCACTTTCTTGTAAATACAGGCTTCTCCCCAAGTCTGTATAAACCCAAACGCTTTGATCACATCATTAAAGCGAATATTCCAACTCCGAGATGCTTGCACCAGCCCATAGATTGAGCGCTGGAGCTTGGATACCTTGTTAGCATTCTCAGGATCGACAAAACCTTCCGGCTGCATCATATACAGTTCTTCCTTGAGGAAGCCATTAAGGAATGTCGTTTTGACGTCCATTTGCCATATCTCATAATCATAGTATGCGGCAATTGCTAACATGATTCAGACGGACTTTAGCATCGCTATGGGACAGAAAGTCTCGTCGTAGTCAATCCCTTGAACTTGTCGATAACCTTTAGCGACAAGCCGAGCTTTATAGATGGTCACATTACCATCTGCATCAGTCTTCTTCTTAAAGATCCATTTATTTTCTATGGCGTGCCGATCATCGGGCAAGTCCACCAAAGTCCATACTTTGTTTTCATACATGGATCCTATCTCGGATTTCATGGCTACAAGCCATTTGTTGGAATACGGGCCCGCCATCGCTTCTTCATAGTTCGAAGGTTCACCGTTGTCTAACAACATGATTTCCATGACAAGGTTACCGTACCACTCTGGTGCGGAACGTGTCCTTATGGACCTTCGAAGTTCAGTAGTAACTTGATCTGAAGCTTCATGATCATCATCATTAACTTCCTACCTAGTCGGTGCAGGCACCTCAGGAACAACTTCCCGCGCTGCACTACTTTCCGGTTCGGAAGGGGTGACTATCACCTCATCAAGTTCCACTTTCCTCCCACTTACTTCTTTCGAGAGAAACTCTTTCTCCAGAAAGGATCCATTCTTGGCAACGAAGACCTTGCCTTCGGATCTGAGGTAGAAGGTGTACCCAATAGTTTCCTTTGGGTATCCTATGAAGATGCATTTTTCTGATTTGGGTTCGAGCTTTTCAGGTTGAAGTTTCTTGACATAAGCATCGCAACCCCAAACTTTCAGAAACGACAGCTTAGGTTTCTTGCCAAACCAAAGTTCATACAGTGTCGTGTCAACGGATTTAGACGGAGCCCTATTTAAAGTGAATGCGGCAGTCTCTAAAGCATAACCCCAAAATGATAGCGGTAAGTCGGTAAGAGACATCATAGATCCCACCATGTCCAACAGAGTACGATTACGACGTTCGGACACACCATTACGCTGAGGTGTTCCGGGCGGTGTCAATTGTGAAACAATTCCACAGTTCCTTAGGTGCGTGCCAAATTCATGACTTAAATATTCACCCCCCACGACCCGATCGTAAGAACTTTATTTTTCAATCACGTTGATTCTCAACCTTGTTCTGAAACTCCTTGAACTTTTCAAAGGTCTCAGACTTGTGTTTCATCAAGTAGACATACCCATATCTACTTAAGTCATCTGTGAGGGTGAGAACATAACGATAGCCTCCGCGAGCTTCAACACTCATTGGACCGCACACATCGGTATGTATGATTTCCAATAAGTTGGTCGCTCGCTCCATTGTTCCGGAGAATGGAGTCTTGGTCATCTTGCCCAAAAGGCATGGTTCGCACGTGTCAAATGATTCATAATCAAGAGACTCTAGAAGTCCATCTGCATGGAGCTTCTTTATACGTTTGACACCAATATGACCAGGGCGGCAATGCCACAAGTATGTGGGACTATCATTATCAACTTTACATCTTTTGGCATTCACACTATGAATATGTGTAACATCACGTTCGAGATTCATCAAGAATAAACCATTGACCAGTGGGGCATGACCATAAAACATATCTCTCATATAAATAGAACAACCATTATTCTCGGATTTAAATGAGTAGCCATCTCGCATTAAACGAGATCCAGATACAATGTTCATGCTCAAAGCTGGTACTAAATAGCAATTATTAAGGTTTAAAACTAATCCCGAGGGTAGATGTAGAGGTAGCGTGCCGACGACGATCACATCGACCTTGGAACCATTCCCGACGCGCATCGTCACCTCGTCCTTCGCCAGTCTCCGCTTATTCCGCAGCTCCTGCTTTGAGTTACAAATGTGAGCAACTGCACCGGTATCAAATACCCATGAGCTACTATGAGCGCTGGTAAGGTACACATCAATAACATGTATATCACATATACCTTTGACGTTTCCGGCCTTCTTATCTGCTAAGTATTTGGGGCAGCTCCGCTTCCAATGACCCGTTCCCTTCCAATAAAAGCACTCAGTCTCAGGCTTGGGTCCATTCTTTGGCTTCTTCCCGGCAACTGGCTTACCAGACGCAGCAACTCCTTTGCCGTCCTTCTTGAAGTTCTTTTTACCCTTGCCTTTCTTGAACCTAGTGGTTTTATTCACCATCAACACTTGATGCTCTTTCTTGATCTCCACCTCCACTGATTTCAGCATTGAATACACTTCGGGAATGGACTTCTCCATCCCTTGCATATTGAAGTTTATCACGAAGCTCTTGTAGCTAGGTGGGAGCGACTGAAGGATTCTGTCAATGACCGCTTCGTCTGGGAGATTCATTCCCAACTGAGACAAGCGAGTGTGCAACCCAGACAATTTGAGTATGTGCTCGCAGACAGAACTATTCTCCCCCATCTTACAACTGTAGAATGCGTCGGAGACGTCATATCTCTCGACTCGGGCATGAGCTTGGCAAACCATTTTCAGCTCTTGAAACATCTCATATGCTCCGTGGTGCTCAAAACGCTTTTGGAGCCCCGATTCTAAGTTGTAGAGCATGCCGCACTGAACTAGGGAGTAATTATCACAACGCGACTGCCAAGCGTTCATAACATCTTGGTTTGCCGGGGCGGGAGCGTCACCTAGCTGTGCTTCTAGGACATATGTTTTCTTGGCAGCTATGAGGATGATCCTCAGGTTACGGACCCAATCCGTATAGTTGCTACCATCGTCTTTCAGCTTGGATTTCTCTAGGAACGCGTTGAAGTTGAGGGTGACATGAGCGTGGGCCATTTGATCTACAAGACATATTGTAAAGAATTTAGACTAAGTTCATGACAATTAAGTTCATCTAACCAAATTTAATGAACTCCCACTCAGATAGACATCTCTCTAGTCATCTAAGTGAAAACATGATCCGAATCGACTAGGCCGTGTCCGATCATCACGTGAGACGGACTAGTCATCGACGGTTGAACATCTTCATGTTGATCGTATCTTCTATACGACTCATGTTTGACTTTTCGATCTTCCGTGTTTCGAGGCCATGTCTCGTCAAGTGAATCCTAAGTGTATTGCGTGTGTAAATCTGGCTTTCACTCGTTGTATGCGAACGTTAGAGCCTATCACACCCGATCATCACGTGGTGCTTCGGAACAACGATTCTTAGCAATGGTGCACAGTTAGGGGGAACACAATTATTGAAATTATAGTGAGAGATCATCTTATTTACTACCGTCGTTCTAAGCAAATAAGATGCATGAACATGATAAACATCACATGCAATCAAATAGTGACATGATATGGCCAATGTCATCTTGCTCCTTTGATCTTCATCTTCGGGACTCCATGATCATCATCGTCACCGGCATGACACCATGATCTCCATTATCTTGATCTCCATCATCGTGTCTTCATGAAGCCGTCTCGCCAAACATTACTTCTACTACTATGGCTAACGTTTAGCAATAAAGTAAAGCAATTACATGGCGTTATTCAGTGACACGCAGGTCATACAAAAATAAGACAACTCCTATGGCTCCTGCCGGTTGTCATACTCATCGACATGCAAGTCTGTATTCCTATTACAAGAACATGATCAATCTCATACATCACATATATCATTCATCACATCTTTTGGCCATATCACATCACACGGCACATGCTGCAAAAACAAGTTAGACGTCCTCTAATTGTTGTTGCAAGTTTTTACGTGGCTGCTATAGGTTTCTAGCAAGAACGATTCTTACCTACGCCAAAACCACAACGTGATATGCCAATTTCTATTTACCCTTCATAAGGACCCTTTTCATCGAATCCGATCCGACTAAAGTGGGAGAGACAGACACCCGCTAGCCACCTTATGCAACTAGTGCATGTTAGTCGGTGGAACCTATCTCACGTAAGCGTGGGTGTAAGGTTGGTCCGGGCCACTTCATCCCACGATGCCGCCGAATCAAGATAGGACTAGTAGCGGCAAGAGAACTGAACAAATCTACACCCACAACTGCTTTGTGTTCTACTCATGCAAGATGCTACGCAAAGACCTAGCTCTGATGCCAATGTTGGGGAACATAGCAGAATTCAAAAAAATTCTACGCTTCACCAAGAACAATCTAAGGATTCATCTAGAAACGAGGGGAAAAGAGTGCATCTACATACCCTTGTAGATCGCGAGCGGAAGCGTTCAAGAGAACGTGGATGATGGAGTCGTACTCGTCATGATCCAAATCACCGATGATCCCAGCGCCGAACGGACGGCACCTCGCCGAACGGACGACACCTCCGCGTTCAACACACGTACGGTGCAGCGACGTCTCCTCCTTCTTGATCCAGCAAGGGGGGAGGAAAGGTTGATGGAGATCCAGCAACACGACGACGTGGTGGTGGATGCAACGGAATTTCTGCAGGGCTTCGCCAAGCACCGCGGGAGGAGGGAGAGGTGTAACGGGAGGGAGAGGGAGGCGCCAAGGGCAAGGGTGCGGCTGCCCTCCCTCCCTCCCACAATATATAGGGGTCCAGGGGGGCACCGGCCCTAGGAGATCTCATCTCCTAGGGGGGCGGCGGCCAAGGGGGGAGGCTTGCCCCCCAAGCATGTGGGGCGCCCCCCAACCCTAGGGTTTCCAACCCTATGCGCAAGGGGAGGGCCAAAGGGGGAGCACCAGCCCATGGCTAGTTCCCTTCCCCTTTCAGCCCATGGGGCCCTCCGGGATAGGTGGCCCCACCCGTTGGACCCCCAGGACCCTTCCGGTGGTCCCGGTACACTACCGGTGACCCCCGAAATTCTCCCGATGGCCGAAACTGTACTTCCTATATATAATTCTTTACCTCCGGACCATTCCGGAACTCCTCGTGACGTCTGGGATCTCATCCAGGACTCTGAACAACATTCAGGTTACCGTATGCATATATCTCTACAACCCTAGCGTCACCGAACCTTAAGTGTGTAGACCCTACGGGTTCGGGAGACACGTAGACATGCCCGAGACGACTCTCCGGTCAATAACCAACAGCGGGATCTGGATACCCATGTTGGTTCCCACATGTTCCTCGATGATCTCATCGGATGAACCACGATGTCAAGGATTCAATCAATCCCGTATACAATTCCCTTTGTCTATCGGTATAGTACTTGCCCGAGATTCAATCGTCGGTATACCGATACCTTGTTCAATCTCGTCATGGCAAGTCTCTTTACTCGTTCCGTAATACATCATCCCGTGACCAACACCTTAGTCACATTGAGCTCATTATGATGATGTCTTACCGAGTGGGCCCAGAGATACCTCTCCGTCATACGGAGTGACAAATCCCAGTCTTGGTTCATGCCAACTCAACAGATGCTTTCGGAGATACCCGTTGCGTACCTTTATAGCCACCCAGTTACGTTGTGACGTTTGGCACACCGAAAGTATCCCTACGGTATCCGGGAGTTGCACAACCTCATGGTCTGAGGAAAAGATACTTGACATTGGAAACGCTTTAGCATTACGAACTACACGATCTTGTGCTAGGCTTAGGATTGGGTCTTGTCCATCACATCATTCTCCTAGTGATGTGATCTCGTTATCAATGACATCCAATGTCCATGGTCAGGAAACCGCAACCATCTGTTGATCAACGAGCTAGTAACTAGAGGTTTACCAGGGACACGTTGTGGTCTATGTATTCACACATGTATCACTGTTTCCGGATAATACAATTCAAGCATGAACAACAGATAATTATCATGAACAAGGAAATATAATAATAACCATTTTATTATTGCCTCTAGGGCATATTTCCAACAATAACAACCCCTACAGTATTCAAAAAGGGTCTACCAAGGATGATCGACATATTGTCATCCTCGGGTATATCAAGAATAACAAAGTCCGTTAAGATAGTAACATTTGCAACCACAATAGGCACATCCTCACAAATACCGATGGGTATAGCTGTTGATTTATCGGCCATTTGCGAAGAGATTTCAGTAGGTGTCAACTTATTCAGTTCAAGTCTACGATATAAAGAGAAAGGCATAACACTAACATCGGCTCCAAGATCACATAAAGCAGTTTTAACATAGTTCCTTTTAATAGAGCATGGTATAGTTGGTATTCCTTGATCTCCTAGTTTCTTTGGTATTCCACCCTTAAATGAGTAATTAGCAAGCATGGTGGAAATTTCAGCTTCCGGTATCTTTCTTTTATTAGTAACAATTTCTTTCATATACTTGGCATAAGGAGACATTTTCAGCATATCAGTCAGACGCATACGCAAAAAGATAGGTCTAATCATCTCACAAAAGCGTTCAAATTCCTCATCATCCTTTTTCTTGGATGGTCTGGGAGGAAAGGGAATGGGTTTTTGAACCCATGGTTCTCTTTCTTTACCATGTTTCCTAGCAGTGAAGTTTCTCTTATCATAACGTTGATTCTTTGATTATGGGTTATCAAGATCAACAACAGGTTCAATCTCTACATCATTATCATTGGTAGGTTGAGCATCAATATGAACATCATTATTAACATTATCACTAGGTTCGTGTTCATCACCTAATTGTGTCTCAGCATCAGAAATAGAAATATCATTGAGATTCTCAGGTGTGTCTATAACAGGTTCACTAGAAGCATGCAAAGTCCTATCAGTTTTTATTATTATTAATAGGACTGGTATTATCAGTATTAATTCTCTGAGAATC
Organism: Secale cereale; assembly: GCA_902687465.1. NCBI lineage: Eukaryota > Viridiplantae > Streptophyta > Magnoliopsida > Poales > Poaceae > Secale > Secale cereale. The sequence goes on along the minus strand of LR738709.1, from coordinate 604,636,656 downwards.
TAGCTCAACTCTCTTAGGATGGCCCTTAGGATACAAAGGTTCCTGAGTCATTTTACCACCTCTAGTCACATCTGTAACAGCATTATCTTTGTTCTTACTATTCAACTCATTAAGCAAATCATCTTGTGCTTTAAGTACTTGTTCTACTTGAGTTTTTACCATGGAAACATGTTTACTAATGGGCATAAGATCATTAACAGTTCTACTCATATAATCACCCAAGCATTCTAACATATAGGCATTATGTTTCAATTGTCTACTAACATAAGCATTGAAGTTTTCTTGTTTAACAATAAAATTATCAAATTCATCCAAGCATTTACTAGCAGACCTATTATGAGGAATATCACCTTCATCAAATATATAGATAGGATTTACCTCTACTACATGTGTCGGGTTATCAAGACCATGTATTTCTTCAATAGGTGGTAAATTCTTAACATATTCAACTTTGATACCTTTTTCTTTCATAGATTTCTTTGCCTCTTGCATATCTTCGGGACTGAGAAATAGAATACCCCTTTTCTTCGGAGTTGGCTCCGGATGTGGTTCGGGAAGAGTCCAATCATTATCATTACTTAATATATTATTCAATAGTTTTTCAGCTTGCTCAACAATTTGTTCCCTGAAAACGCAACCAGCACAACTATTTAGGTGGTCCCTAGAAGCATCGGTTAGTCCATTATAAAAGATATCAAGTATTTCATTTTTCTTGAGATGATGATCAGGCAAAGCATTAAGTAATTGGAGAAGCATCCCCCAAGCTTGTGGGAGACTCTCTTCTTCAATTTGCACAAAATTAAATATTTCATGTAAGGCAGCTTGTTTCTTATGAGCAGGAAAATATTTTGGAGAGAAGTAGTAAATCATGTCCTGGGGACTACGCACACAACCAGGAGCAAGAGAATTAAACCATAACTTAGCGTCACCCTTTAATTAGAAAGGAAACAACTTAAGAATATATTAATAGCGATTTTTTCCTCATGAGCAAATAGGGTGGCTATATCATTTAATTTAGTAAGATGTGCCACAACAGTTTCAGATTCATAACCATGGAAAGGATTAGATTCAACCGAAGTAATTAAATCAGGATCAACAGAGAATTCATAATCCTTATAAGTAACACGGATAGGTGAAGTAGCAAACTCAGGATCATATTGCATTCTAGCATTCAAAGATTTTTCTTTGCACTTGCATAATAAATTCTTAAGATCATTCTTATCCTTACAAGCAAGAAAGTCTCTAGCAACCTCTCCTTCGATAACATATCCGTTAGGCATAATAGGCAATTCATATCTAGGACATCTAGGTCTAATAGGTGTTTCAAAGTTTTTGGTTTCAATAATTTCACTAGTGTCAGAAATATCACCATCTTCAGCATATTCAGTAGTTCTTACTCTAGCAAGATGTTTATCAAGTAATTCACCAAGTGGCACAGTTTTATCAAGCAGAGTAGTAGCATCATAAGCATCATTCATAGTAGAAATGCCATCGTCAATAACATGCGACATATCAGAATCAATAGCAGGTGTAGGTGTCGCAAGCTTACTCAAAACAGATGGTGAATCAAGTGCAGAGCTAGATGGCAGTTCCTTGCCTCCCCTCGTTCTAGAGGGAACGATCTTGGTTCTATCATCCTTTAGTTGCCTCATAGTGATCAACATATATAAATCCCAAGTAACTCAGACAATAGAGCTATGCTCCCCGGCAACAGCGCCAGAAAAAGGTCTTGATAACCCACAAGTATAGGGGAACACAACAGTTTTCGAGGGTAAAGTATTCAACCCAAATTTATTAATTCGACACAAGGGGAGCCAAAGAATATTCTCAAGTATTAGCAGCTGAGTTGTCTATTCAACCACACCTGAAAGACTTAATATGTACAACAAAGTATTTAGTAGCAAAGTAATATGGCAATAACGGTAATAGTGGCAAAAGTATCAGTTGCAATTTTGTAGTAATGGTGACAGCAGCAGTAACGAAAGTAATGAAGCAAGTATCAATATGAAACGAACTCGTAGGCAATGGATCGGTAATGATATGTATCAGATAATATTCACCATGTAGAAGTTATAACCTAGGGTGACACAGAACTAGCTCCAATTCATCAATAAAATGTATGCATGTATTCCGTATATAGTCATACGTGCTTATGGAAAAGAACTTGCATGACATCTTTTGTCCTACCCTCCCATGGCAATGGGGTCCTAATGGAAACTAAGGGATATTAAGGCCTCCTTTTAATAGAGTACCGGATCAAAGCATTAGCACTTAGTGAATACATGAACTCCTCAAACTACGGCAATCACCGAAAAGAATCCCAATTATTATCACCTTGGGGTATGCAGATCATAACTCGTAATAGCTGTCTACAACTTGCAAGATAGGATCAATAACACATGTATATTCATGAAAACAAAATAGGTTCGGATCTGAAATCATGGCACTCGGGCCCTAGTGAAAAGCATTAAGCATAGCAAAGTCATAACAACATCAATCTCAGAACATAGTGGATACTAGGGATCAAACCCTAACAAAACCAACTCGATTACATGATAAATCTCATCCAACCCATCACCATCCAACAAGTCTACGATGGAATTACTCACACACGGCGGTGATCATCATGAACTTGGTGATGGATGAAGGTTGATGATGACGACGGCGATGATCTACACTCTCCGGAGCCCCGAACGGACTCCAGATCTGGTCTCCCGAGGAAGAACATGAGGTGGCGGCGGCTCTGTATTGTAAAACGCAATGAATCCTTCTCTCTGATTTTTTTCTCCCCGAACGTGAATATAAGGAGTTGGAGTTGAGGTCGGTGGAGCCATGGGGGACCCACAAGGCAGGTGGTGCGCCCAGGGGGGTAGGGCGCACCCCCACCCTTGTGGATAGCCGGTGGGTCCCTCTGGTAGATTCTTTCGCCAATATTTTTATATTTTCCAAAATATTCTCTGTGGATTTTCAGATCATTCCGGGAACTTTTATTTCTGAACAAAAATAACACCAAGGCAATTCTGCTAAAAATAGCGTCAGTCCGGGTTAGTTTCATTCAAATCATGCAAATTAGAGTCCAAAACAAGGGCAAAAGAGTTTGGAAAAGTAGATATGATGGAGACGTATCACCGCGTGCTTCAACACTCATTGGATCGCATACATCGGTATGTATTATTTCCAACAAGTCACTACCCGGCTCCATTGTTCCGGAGAACGGAGTTTTAGTCTCGCAAGTATCAAATGATTCATAATCAAGTTTTTTCATGCGCTTTACACCAATATGAACTACACGGCAGTGCCATTGATAACCCACAAGTATAGGGGATCACAACAGTTTTCGGGGGTAGAGTATTCAACCCAAATTTATTGATTCGACACAAGGGGAGCCAAAGAATTTTCTCAAGTATTAGCAGCTGAGTTGTCAATTCAACCACACCTGGAAAGACTTAGTATCTACAACGAAGTATTTAGTAGCAAAGTAATAAGGAAGTAACGGTAACAGTGGCAAAAGTATCAGTTGCAATTTTTTAATAATGGCGATGGTAGCAGTAACGAAAGTAGCAAAGCAAGGTTCAATATGAAACGAACTCGTAGGCAATGGATCGGTAATGATAGGTGTCGGATGATATTCATCATGTAGCAGTTATAACCTAGGGTGACACAGAACTAGCTCCAATTCATCAATAAAATGTATGCATGTATTCCGTATATAGTCATACGTGCTTATGGAAAAGAACTCGCATGACATCTTTTGTCCTACCCTCCCATGGCAATGGGGTCCTAATGGAAACTAAGGGATATTAAGGCCTCCTTTTAATAGAGTACCGGATCAAAGCATTAGCACTTAGTGAATACATGAACTCCTCAAACTACGGCAATCACCGAAAAGAATCCCAATTATTATCACCTTGGGGTATGCAGATCATAACTCGTAATAGCTGTCTACAACTTGCAAGATAGGATCAATAACACATGTATATTCATGAAAACAAAATAGGTTCGGATCTGAAATTATGGCACTCGGGCCCTAATGAAAAGCATTAAGCATAGCAAAGTCATAACAACATCAATCTCAGAACATAGTGGATACTAGGGATCAAACCCTAACAAAACCATCTCGATTACATGATAAATCTCATCCAACCCATCACCATCCAGCAAGTCTACGATGGAATTACTCACACACGGCGGTGATCATCATGAACTTGGTGATGGATGAAGGTTGATGATGACGACGGCGATGATCTACACTCTCCGGAGCCCCGAACGGACTCCAGATCTGGTTTCCCGAGGAAGAACATGAGGTGGCGGCGGCTCTGTATTGTAAAACGCAATGAATCCTTCTCTCTGATTTTTTTCTCCCCGAACGTGAATATAAGGAGTTGGAGTTGAGGTCGGTGGAGCCATGGGGGACCCACAAGGCAGGTGGTGCGCCCAGGGGGGTAGGGCGCGCTCCCACCCTTGTGGATAGCCGGTGGGTCCCTCTGGTAGATTCTTTCGCCAATATTTTTATATTTTCCAAAATATTCTCTGTGGATTTTCAGATCATTCCGGGAACTTTTATTTCTGAACAAAAATAACACCAAGGCAATTCTGCTAAAAATAGCATCAGTCCGGGTTAGTTTCATTCAAATCATGCAAATTAGAGTCCAAAACAAGGGCAAAAGAGTTTGGAAAAGTAGATATGATGGAGACGTATCACCGCGTGCTTCAACACTCATTGGATCGCATACATCGGTATGTATTATTTCCAACAAGTCACTACCCGGCTCCATTGTTCCGGAGAACGGAGTTTTAGTCTCGCAAGTATCAAATGATTCATAATCAAGTTTTTTCATGCGCTTTACACCAATATGAACTACATGGCAGTGCCATTGATAACCCACAAGTATAGGGGATCACAACAGTTTTCGGGGGTAGAGTATTCAACCCAAATTTATTGATTCGACACAAGGGGAGCCAAAGAATTTTCTCAAGTATTAGCAGCTGAGTTGTCAATTCAACCACACCTGGAAATACTTAGTATCTACAACAAAGTATTTAGTAGCAAAGTAATAAGGAAGTAACGGTAACAGTGGCAAAAGTATCAGTTGCAATTTTTTAATAATGGCGATGGTAGCAGTAACGAAAGTAGCAAAGCAAGGATCAATATGAAACGAACTCGTAGGCAATGGATCGGTAATGATAGGTGTCGGATGATATTCATCATGTAGCAGTTATAACCTAGGGTGACACAGAACTAGCTCCAATTCATCAATATAATGTAGGCATGTATTCCGTATATAGTCATACGTGCTTACGGAAAAGAACTTGCACGAAATCTTTTGTCCTACCCTCCCGTGGCAGCGGGGTCCTAGTGGAAACTAAGGGATATTAAGGCCTCCTTTTAATAGAGAACCGGAGCAAAGCATTAGCACTTAGTGAATACATGAACTCCTCAAACTACGGTAATCACCGGAAAGAATCCCAATTATTGTCACCTTGGGGTATGCGGATCATGACTCGTAATAGGTGTCTACAACTTGCAAGATCGGATCAAGAACACATGTCTATTCATGAAAACATAATAGGTTCAGATATGAAATCATGGCACTCGGGCCCTAGTGACAAGCATTAAGCATGGTAAAGTCATAACAACATCAATCTCAGAACATAGTGGATACTAGGGATCAAACCCTAACAAAACTAACTCAATTACATGATAATATCATCCAACCCATCACCATCCAGCAAGCCTACGATGGAATTACTCACACACGGCGGTGAGCTTCATGAAATTGGTGATGGAGGAAGGTTGATGATGATGACGACGACAATTTCCACTCTCCGGAGCCCCAAACGGATTCCAGATCTAGTCTCCCAAGGAAGAACAGGGGGTGACGGCGGCTCTGCATCGTAAAACATGATGAATCCTTCTCTCTAATTTCTTTCTCCCCGAACGTGAACATATGGAGTTGGAGTTGAGGTCGGTGGAGCTTCGTGGGACCCACAAGGCAGGGGGCGCGCCCTAGGGGGGCTCCCACCCTTGTGGATAGCCGATGGGCCCCCTCTGGTTGATTCTTTCACCAACATTTTTTTGTATTTTCCAGAAATAATATCTGTAAATTTTCAGCTCATTCTGAGAACTTTTATTTCTGCACAAAAATAACACCAAGGCAATTCTGATGTAAACACCGTCAATCCGGGTTAGTTCCATTCAAATCATGCAAATTAGAGTCCAAAACAAGGGCAAAAGAGTTTGGAAAAGTAGATACAATGGAGATGTATCAACTCCCCCAAGCTTAACCCATTGCTTGTCCTCAAGTAATTCAGTTGAGAACCTGAAAGTGACAAAGGAAAACTTTTACAAACTCTGTTTGATCTTGTTGTTGCAAATATGTCTAACCAATATTCAGGTTTTCAGCAAAGATTATGAACTAACCATATTCACAATAACATTTAGGTCTCACATTTACTCATATCAATGACACAATCAACTAGCGAGCAATAATAATAAATCTTGGATGACAACACTTTTTCAAAACAATCATAATATAATATAACAAGGTGGTATCTTGCTAGCCCTTTCTAAGACCGCGCAACATAAATGCAGAGCACCCCCAGAGATCAAGGACTGACTAAACATTGTAATTCATGATAAAAGAGATCCAGTCACACTCATACTCAATATAAATTAAAAGCAAAACATATAAATGACAGAGGTGCTCTCCGGCTGGTGCTTTTTATAAGATGATGATGACTCATCAATAAAAGTGAATAGATATGCCGTTCGCATAGGGAAGTAGGGATTTGCAGACGTGCCAGAGCTCGAGCTTTTGAAACAGAGATAAATATAATTTTGAGTATTATGCTTTCATTGTGAACGCAAAGACCAAGAGTTCTCAATACCTTCCATGCTACACACATTATAGGCGGTTCCCAAACAGAATGGTAAAGTTTTACTCCCCCTCCACCATCAAACACACTCCACGGCTTGTCCGAAACAATGGGTGCCGTCCATACCAACAACATTCTAGGGGGAGCTTTGTTTATTTATATTTTGATTTTATTTTGAGCATGGGACTGGGCATCCCGGTTACCATCCATTTTCTCGTGAATGACAAGCGGAGTCCACTTATCGTGAGAATAACCCACCTAGCATGGAAGATACAGAAAACCGCCAGTCGCCACATGAGCGATTAGGGCATACAAAACAAATTATTATTTGAAGGTTTAGAGTTTGGCATATGCAAATTTACTTGGAACGGCAGGTAAATACCGCATATAGGTAGGTATGGTGGCTCATGTGGAACAACTTTGGGTTTATGGAAGTGTATGCACAAGTAGTATTCCCGCTTAGTACAATGGGAAGGCCAGCAAAAAGATTGAGGATCGACCAACTAGAGAGCGACAACAGTCATGAATATGCTTTGAGATTAATCAACATTGAATGCAAGCATGAGTAGGATATAAATCATCATGAACATAAATATCGTGGAGGCTATGTTGATTTTGTTTCAACTACATGTGTGAACATGTGCCAAGTCAAGCCACTTGAATCGTTTAAAGGAGGATAACATCCTATCATACTACATCACAACTATTTTAAAAGCATGTTGGCACGCAAGGTAAATCATTATGAGCTCCTAGCTAATTAAGCATGTCATGGGTAACTATAATCTCTAATTGTCATTGCAAACATGTTTTATTCATAATAGGCCGAATCAAGAACTATGAACTAATCATATTTACAAAAAAAATAGGTCGAGTTCATACCATCTTTTCTCCATCTCAATCATTTTATCATATATCGTCATTATTGCCTTTCACTTGCATGACTGAACGATGTGAATAATAATAAGAGTGCATGTGCATTGGACTAAGCTGGAATATGCAAATATTTATTCAAATGAGAAGACAAGGTAATATGGGCTCTTTGTTAGATCAACAATAATTCATATGAGAGCCACTCATCATTTTCATCGTGGTCTTCTCCTCTCGAGCCCCAAATAAAAGAAAAGAATTTCAAAGAAAAACACTGAAATGTTTTTGTTTTTTTGTTTTTCAAACACACAAGAAGGAAGCGAGAAAAATAAATTAACACGGGTAATACAATAATTAAGTATGAACACCGACAACTGGAATAAGTGCGTGAACATGAATGTAATGTCGGTGAGAAATACGTACTCCCCAAGCTTAGGCTTTTGGCCTAAGTTGGTCTATGGCCACGGCTGGCCCGACAGATATCCAAAGTTGTAGTCGGGGTTGTACTGGGATGTGACAGCCACTGCGTGAAGGACTGCAACATGGAGGCGAGCGGCCTCCACCTATCTCTTGTACTTGTTCGCCTCCTCTCTAGTTATAAAATATCTCGTTTTTTCCTAAAAGTCAAAGAAGACATGAGCAGGAAGGGTAATATGGACAGCGCGTTGCCGATCAAAGATTAGTCGGTACACGAGAGACTGATCGTTTCTCGCAAGAAACTGGTAGCGTACCAAAGCATTATAATCAAGTAAAGCAGGTGGTAATTCAATATCATTCCCCATTATGGGCACCCCAAGATAATTAGCTAAACGAGTGGCATAAATTCGACCACAGGAATCTCCATCTTTAGCATTAAGATGTAACCTCCTCGCAATAATAGCCCCTAAGTTATATCGTTTATCACCCAACACCGCACGCTTGAGGATACTAAGATCTAGAACACAAAGGTGGTTATGCTCATGTTTACCGTTAATGCATCTACCTATAAAGAGAGCAAAATAATGTATAGCGAAATAGTGAATGCTCCACATGGTAGCTTGCGTAATATTTCTAGTATCTCCCATAGTGAGGCTAGCAAGGTAATCATTATACTCAATCTTATGAGGTTCACTAAGGCTGCCCCCTTGTGGAAATTTGCATGCATCACTAAAATCTTCAAGGTCCATGGTATAAGATTTATCGTAAAGATCAAATAGAATAATATGAGTATTGTGTTGGGATTTAAACTTAAAACTTTGCACAAATGAATCGGTGAGGTGAATATACTATCGACACTTATCTGACACGAAGTCCTCAAGGCCAGCAGTTTGCACATATGCATCAAATTCCACCTTAAAACCTACATGAACCATGAATTGATCCGACGACCATTCATAGGGTTGTACTTGAGCTTCTCATGGTGGTTCAAGGTTAGGCTTACGTATCGCGAGCCTTCGGGCTTGCTTCCTTGAGGAACCACCTTGATATATCTTCCTAAACGTTTTTCTTTCTCTGAAAAATTCCTGAAATTTTTAGTGACTCAAAATAAATGTGAACCAAACTCAACAAAATTGATAGCAACTACTCCTACAAGTGTCTAGAGGCTATATCAAGCATCAAAACTACTTTTGACCATATAAATTTGACATGCAAGTTCAAGAACAAGGTCACCTCAGCAGAATTTTTTTGCAATATATAAAGCACTAGAACGAAAACAAATTGGACCATTGGAGGATTCACATACCGAAGAACAATCCCCCAAAACAGTTTTGCAAATGGAGTTTTGAGCAAGGAGATCGAAAATGGCAGCAAAATGAGCTAGAACATGGGTTTGAGCAACGAGATGATTTTTTCTAGAGGAAGACAAAGTGGATGGGTGCTGGAATAAGTGAGGGGGGCCTACGTGGGACCCACAAGGGAGGGGGCGCGCCTGATACGTCCATTTTGCATCATGCTTATAAGTTGATATTTATTGCACTATTGGCTGTTCATACATGTTTTGTCACAATACTTATGCCTTTTCTCTCTTATTTTACAAGGTTTACATGAAGAGGGAGAATGCCGGTAGCTGGAATTCTGGGCTGGAAAAGGAGCAAACTCTGGAAACCTATTCTGCACAACTCCAAAATCCCTAAAACTCCACAGAATATCGTTTCAGAAAATATAAAAAATATCTGGCGAAGGAAACCCACGAGAGGGGCCACCGGCTGTCCTCGAGGGTGGGGGGGCGCGCCCCCTACCTCGTGGGCCAGTTGATAGGCCCCCGATGCCCATCTTCTCCTATATGAGGTGTTTTGACCTGGAAAAAATCAAGAGGAGGCTTTCGAGACGAGACGCCGCGGTCTCGAGGCGGAACCGAGGCGGAAACCAATCTAGGGCTGCGGCAGAGCTGTTCTACCGGGGATACTTCCCTCCGGGAGGGGGAAATCGTCACCGCCGTCATCACCAATAACACTCCCATCTTGGGGAGGGCTATCTTCATCAACATCTTCACCAGCACCATTTCCTCTCAAACCCTAGTTCATCTCTTGTATCCAATCTTTGTACCCAAACCTCAGATTGGTACCTATGGGTTGCTAGTAGTGTTGATTACTCCTTGTAGTTGATGCTAGTTGGTTTGTTTGGTGGAAGATCATATGTTCAGATCCATTATGCATATTAATACCCCTCTGATCGTGAACAATATTATGTCTTGTGAGTAGTTACTTTTGTTCCTTAGGACATGGGAGAAGTCTTGCTATCAGTAGTCATGTGAATTTGGTCTTCGTTCGATATTTTGATGAGATGTATGTTGTCTTTCCTCTAGTGGTCTCATGTGAACGTCGACTACATGCCACTTCACCATTATTTGGGCCTAGAGGAAGGCATTGGGAAGTAATAAGTAGATTATGGGTTGCTAGAGTGACAGAAGCTTAAACCCTAGTTTATGCCTTGCTTCGTAAGGGGCTGATTTGGATCCATATGTTTCAGGCTATGGTTAGGTTTACCTTAATACTTCTTTTGTAGTTGCGGATGCTTGCATTAGAGGTTAATCATAAGTGGGAGGTTTGTCCAAGTAAGGTCAGCACCCAAGCACCGGTCCACCCACATACCAAATTATCAAAGTACCGGACGTGAATCAGATGATCGTGATGAAAACTAGCTTGACAATAATTCCCATGTGTCCTCGGGAGCGCTTTTCTTTATATAAGAGTTTGTCCAGGCTTGTCCTTTGCTACAAAAAGCATTGGGCCACCTTGCTGCACCTTATTTACTTTTACCTTTTGTCACTTGCTACCAAATACCTTATCACAAAACTATCTGTTACCTATAATTTCAGTGCTTGCAGAAAATACCTTACTGAAAACTGCCTATCATTTCCTTCTGCTCCTCGTTGGGTTCGACACTCTTACTTATCGAAAGGACTACGATAGGTCCCCTACACTTGTGGGTCATCAAGACTCTTTTCTGGCACCGTTGTCGTGGAGTGAAGCACCTTTGGTAAGGAAAAATTTATATAGTGTGCTGAAATTTATTGTCACTTGTTACTATGGCTCAAAATCCTTTGTGGGGCTTGTTCGGGGTATCTTCACCCCGAGCAGAAGAGCAACGAGTTGCTCCTCAACCTACTGCACCTATTGAAAATGTTTGCTTTGAGATTCCTTCGGGTATGATAGGGAAACTGCTTGAAAATCCCTTTACAGGAGACAGAACACTGCATCCCGACTTACACCTAATCTATGTGGATGAAGTTTGTGGATTGTTTAAGCTTGCAGGTATGCCCGAGGATGTTATCAAGAAGAAGGTCTTCCCATTATCTTTGAAGGGATATGCATTAACATGGTTTAGGCTATGCGATGATATGGGATCATGGAACTATAATCGCCTGAAGCTGGAATTTCATCAGAAGTTCTACCTATGCACCAGGTTCATCGTGATCGTAATTATATTTATAATTTATGGCCTCGCGAAGGAGAAAGCATCGCTCAAGCTTGGGGGAGGCTTAAGTCAATGTTATATTCATGCCCCAATCATGAGCTCTCAAGAGAAATGATCATTCAAATTTTTTATGCTCGGCTTTCTCATAATAATCGCTCCATGCTCGATACTTCTTGCTCTGGTTCTTATATGATGAAGACTATTGACTTCAAATGGGATTTATTGGAAAGAATTAAATGCAACTCTGAAGATTGGGATCTCGACGAAGGTAAGGAGTCAGGTATGACCCCCCAAGTTTGATTGTGTTAAAGCTTTTATGGATACGGATGTTTTCCGTGAGTTTAGCACTAAATATGGACTTGACTCTGAGATAGTAGCTTCTTTCTGTGAATCCTTTGCTACTAATGTTGATCTCCCCAAGGAGAAGTGGTTTAAATACCATCCCCCTATTGAAGTAAAAGTAGTTGAACCTATTAAAGTTGAAGAAAAGACTATCACTTATAATGTTGATCCTGTTATTCCTACCGCTTATATTGAGAAACCACCTTTCCCTGTTAGGATAAAGGATCATGCTCAAGCTTCAACTGTAGTTCGCAAAAGTAATACTAGAACACTTACACCCTCTGACCAAATTAAAATTGAACCTAGTGTTGCTATGGTTAAGGATCTCTTGGTAGAAGATTTAGATGGACATGTTATTTACCTCCAAGAAGAATCTGCTAGAATAGCCAAACCCAATGCTAGGAACAAACATAAGCCGGTTGTAGGCTTGCTTGTTATCTCTGTCAAGATAGGAGATCATTGCTATCATGGTTTATGCGACGTAGGTGCTAGTGCGAGTATTATCCCTCTTGATTTATATAACGAAATTATGCATGATATTGCACCTGTTGAGTTAGAAGGGATTGATGTTACTATTAAGCTCGCTAATAGAGATACTATTTCACCAGTTGTGATTGTTAGAGATATTGAAGTCTTGTGTGGGAAGGTTAAATACCCTGCTGATTTTCTTATTCTTAGTTCCCCACAAGATGCATTCAGCCCCATTATATTTGGTAGACCCTTCTTGAATACCGTTAATGCCAAGATAGACTGCGTGAAAGATATTGTTACTGTTGGATTATGGGATATGTCTCATGATTTTAACTTTGCTAAATTCCGTAGACAACCCCTTGAAATGGCAGTAAGGATGAAATTATTGGTCTCGCTTCTATTGCCGTGCCACCTAATGATCCTTTAGAACAATACTTGCTAGACCATGAAAATGATATGCATATGAATGAGAGAAGGGAGATAGATGAAATATTCCTTACACAGGGACCTGTATTGAAAAACAACTTTCCTGTTCAAATCCTAGGGGATCCTCCTCCACCCAAGGGTGATCCCGTGTTTGAACTTAAACCTTTGCCTGATAATCTTAAGTATGTTTATCTTGATGAAAAGAAGATATATCCTGTTATTATTAGTGCTAACCTTTCAGTGCAGGAAGAAGAAAAATTATTGAAAACTCTGAAGAAGCATCGTGTCGCTATTGGATATACTCTAGATGATCTTAAGGGCATTAGTCCCACTATATGCCAACACAAGATAAAATTAGAAGAAAATGCTAAACCGGTTATTGATCATCAGCGACGGTTAAATCCTAAGATGAAAGATTTGGTAAGGAAGGAAATACTAAAGCTTCTAGACGCAGGTATTATCTATCCAGTTGCTAATAGTTAGTGGGCAAGTCTTGTCCATTGTGTTCCTAAGGACTTCTCCAAAATCTCCAGGCCTTTGACTAATCTCTTACAAAAATATATTCCTTTTGTCTTTGATGACGATTGTCTAGAAGCATTCGAAATACTTAAGAACGCATTGATCTCTGCACCTATTGTCCAGCCTCCTGACTGGAATTTACCCTTTGAGATTATGTGTGATGCTAGCGATTATGCTGTAGGAGCTGTTCTAGGGCAAAGAGTTGATAAGAAATTGAATGTTATCCAGTATGCTAGTAAAACTCTAGATAGTGCCCAAAGAAATTATGCTACCACCGAGAAAGAATTTTTAGCAGTTGTAATTGCTTGTGATAAGTTTAGACCCTATATCGTTGATTCTAAAGTAACTATTCACACTGATCATGCTGCTATCAAATACCTTATGGAAAAGAAAGATGCTAAACCTAGACTTATCAGATGGGTTCTCTTGCTGCAAGAATTTGCCTTGCACATTATTGATAGAAAGGGAGCTGAGAACCCCGTAGCAGATAATTTGTCTAGGTTAGAGAATATACTTGATGACCCACATCCTATTGATGATAGCTTTTCTGATGAACAATTAGCTGTCATAAGTACTACTCATACTGCTCCATGGTATGCTGATTATGCTAATTACATTGTTGCCAAGTTTATACCACCTACCTTCACATACCAGCAAAAGAAAAAGTTCTTCTATGATTTGAGACATTACTTTTGGGATGACCCACATCTTTATAAAGAAGGAGTAGATGGTATTATTAGACGTTGTGTACCTGAGCATGAACAGGAACATATCCTATGCAAGTGCCACTCCAGAGCCTATGGGGACACCATGCGGGAGACAGAACTGCACACAAGGTATTGCAATCCGGTTTTTATTGGCCTACTCTCTTCAAGGATGCCCATAAGTTTGTCTTATCTTGTGATGAATGTCAAAGAATTGGTAATATTAGTAGACGTCAAGAAATGCCTATGAATTATTCACTCGTTATTGAACCATTTGATGTTTGGGGCTTTGATTATATGGGACCTTTTCCTGCCTCTAATGGGTACACACATATTTTAGTAGTTGTTGATTACGTTACTAAGTGGGTAGAAGCAATTCCAACTAGTAGTGCTGATCATAAAACCTCTATTAAGATGCTTAAAGAAGTTATATTTCCGAGGTTTGGAGTCCCTAGGTATCTAATGACTAATGGTCGTTTACACTTTATTCATGGTGCTTTCCGTAAGATGCTTGCTAAGTATGATGTCAACCATAGAATTGCATCACCTTATGACCCACAGACTAGTGTTCAAGTAGAACTTAGTAATAGGGAGTTGAAATTAATCTTGCAAAAGACAGTTAATAGGTCTAGAAAGAATTGGTACAAGAAACTTGATGATGCATTATGGGCCTATAGAACTGCATACAAAAATCCTATGGGTATGTCTCCATATAAGATGGTATATGGAAAAGCATGTCACTTACCTCTTGAGCTAGAACATAAGGCATATTGGGCTGTTAAAGAGCTCAACTACGATTTCAAACTTGCCGGAGAGAAGAGGTGATGGGCCTCTAACCCCTCGTTGGTTACCCCAAGTGGAAGGTGTGAGATGCAGTGTTGTGGAAGTTTTTCCCTTAGCAAAGACGCCAAGGATCGAATCCCCAGAGACTCCTAGGTTCAACAAGTAGGTGTCAACTGCTAACGGCGCCAGATATTAGCAATCAACGTGGACCTGCACACAGATACACATAACTTTGCTCCCAACGAGTACAGAGAGGTTGTCAATCCCTCCGGCCTTGTAGTTCACAAAGGATTAAACGCAAATGATAGTAGTGATAGATAATGTTTGCAATAGTAAGTAAAAGCGAAAAGTAAATAGCGGATGTGATCAATGATGGTAATATGGACCGGAGTCTCATGATGTTCACTAGTGACGTCTCTCTCCCAAAAGACGATAAAACAGCTATGTGAGGTAAACGAATTACAGCTGGGCAATTGACAGGACCACGAACGCAAACCAATGCTGACTACATTGCAAGAAAGGTTGAGGTTCAAAGCATGGGCGGTACGCCAAAATAAGTAGACCGAAATCCATCAATATCTACTACTAATCATCCACCTTGAGATATATATCCAGAACATCTCGCTGGTATTAAGTTGCGAGTCCCACCCATAGTATAAACTCAAAGCAACAGACAACTGCATTAAAAGAACTTTGCGTAAAGTAAACAATCCTTGCACCCGCGGGCACAAGCACCGTTGTTTTCCCCCTTGTGGCAACAGCACATCCCCTAGACTCATGTTTCTGTCACTCAAGCTAGTCATCGAGGGGCATGAACCCACAATCGAGCATAACGTTCCCTCTTGGAGTCACTACCTATTACTTGGCCAAAGCAATAAATAACAACGGAGAAAATGCAAGAATTACTTATGAACATAAATATAAAAGAGGTAGATCAAATATATTACTCAATCACAATCTGAACATAATCTCATAATCCATCGGATCCCAGCAAACTCAACATAGCAACAGCATAAGGATTACATATGTGCCTCGATCATGTAGGGCAGCTCACGAGGACTAATTAGTGAAGCACGAGAACGGGAGGAGAACATCACATAGCTACTGGTCATGGACTCATGGTCCTAGGGAGACTACTCACAACTCATCCGGGAGGCGTCCATGGTGGTGGAGAGGCTCCCGATGATGATCCTCCCCTCCGGCAGAGTGCCGGGAAGAGTTCTCCTGGTGCTCCCGATCTTGGAAGCGTCGGCGGCGGCAGAACAGAGATGAGATCGCGAAAAAGAGTTCCCGTCCCGAGGGTTTCGAAGGACGCTCTAAATATATGCCAAAGGGGGGCACCAGACGGGGCTCGGGGGGCCCAGGCGCCCCCCCGGCGCGGCCCAGGGGGGGCGCCGCCAGGGCGCCTGGAGCCCTGGTGGCCCCCCCCCGGCTGTACTTCGGGTGCAAGATAGGTTCTGGAACGCTGATTTTTTATATAATTTTTCTGGATTTTTCCTGACAGTTCTCGTAATGTGAAAACCTGAAATACAAAAACAGCCGAAAACAGAAACTCGCACTGGGGTGCACTGGATTAGTAGGTTAGTCCAAATATGATCAAAAGTGTATGGAAGTGTATAAATATCATAGCAATATCACCCAAAAGTGGCATGGAGCAAGCAGAAATTATAGATACGTTTTGGACGTATCAACATCCCCAAGCTTAATTCCTGCTCGTCCTCGAGTAGGTAAATGATAACAAGAATAATTTCTGTGGTGACATGCTATTAACCATATAGGACTTTTTATAGTCATATGACAAAAGCTTACTGAGACAATGATTCTATAGTAATTAAGTTGCCTCATGAGAGAATCACAAATGACTGAAAGTTTTACAACATGACATTGAAGCATCAAATAGATATGCAATGAACGTGATGTGCAAATATGATAAAGTGATATCTAGCTTGCCCCCTTTAGTGAAGCAAAACATAAATGCAGGGGCACCTTCAAGGTTTAAGTGATGACTAGATACAATGATTTCAAAATAAACGATATCACAATCATGCAAAAGACAATGCTACTTTGGAACAATGCACATTACACTTAGAATGACAATCATGCTCTCAGTAGTCGGTGCTTGAAGAAAGAAGGTGGAGACTCAACTTAAAAGTAAAAGAATGGTTATGTGCTAGAGCTTTTTTTATTTTGAAAACATAGAAGCAATTTGTCAACGGTAGTAGTACTTCATATGTGTCATGCATAAGACATCCTATAAGTTGCAAGCCTCATGCATCGAATACCAATAGTGCTCGCACCTTGTCCTAATTAGCTCGGATTTCCATGGGTTATCATTGCATTACATATGTTTCAACCAAGTGTCACAAACGGGTACCTCTATGCCACCTGTACAAAGGTCCAAGGAGATAAATCGCATTTGATTTCTCGTTTTTGATAGATCTCAACTTGAGGACATCCATACCGGGACAACATAGAAAATAGATGATGGACTCCTCTTTAATGCATAAGCATATTCTCATAAGAGATTGAGGATTAATGCCCAAGCTAAAACTTCCACCATGATACATGGCTTTGGTTGGCAGCCCAATGTTCTTCTCTAACAATATGCATACTCATTCAACCCATGGCAAATCACCCTTACTTCAGACAAGACGAACATGCATAGCAACTCACATGATATTCAACAAAAGTGTGACAGTTGATGGCGTCCCCAGAGACATGGTTACCGCTCAGCAAGCAACTTATGAGAAATAAGATACATAAGCAACATATTCTTTACCACAATAGTTTTTAAGCTACTTTCCCATGAGCTATGTATTGCAAAGTTAGTTTGCTTAGTACAGGTAGAGGTTAGCAAAAGACTGGGAGCGACCAACTAAGAGAGCAATGACGGTCATAATCATCCAGAGCGACAAAGCAACATTGAATCAGGCATGGAAGTTATATCGCTACTCAGAAATAAAAGATCATCAAGGCTTGACAGACTTTCTTTACAGTCTTAAATATGCGTGAGCATATGCCAAGTCAATCAAAATAAATTCTTGAAGGAAGATATTACTGAACCATACCACATCATAGGCAAACAAATCATGTTGGTACTCCAATAACACATTGGGAACCCTCCAGCTATTTGAGACTAACCATAAGAAAACCTGAACTACTAAGCGCCATCATGCAAGTAGCATCTTTATCATAGACATATTAACCAATGCAACGGAAGCAAACTCTCTTAATAAGATAAGCATGGTATTTAAAGAGAGTTCAAGCAACCAACTAAACAAAAGCTCTTTGAAAAGATAAGCATGAATACTAAGAGCTGAACATGATAGTAGCTATTAAAAGACAAAGAACACACACAGCAAAGATAGACATGAAAATTCTATGTTATGTTCTAGGTAGAAGTGGAGCGTGTTTCTCTCCCACATAAAGATAGCTGAGTTCCGACTCGTTATGAAAAACTAAAAAGAAAACTAAAAGCAAGACGCTCCAAGCATAGCACATAACACATTAAGTGATTAAAATATAGCGGAACGAAAGACGAACTGATAATGTTGATGGAGAAGGGGATGCACGGGGGCATCCCCAAGCTTAGACGCTTGAGTCTCCTCTAATATTTCTTGGGGGTGCACGGGGGCATCCCCAAGCTTGTGCGCTTGACACTCCTGAATCTTTTTATCATCTTCCCTCGCACACTTGAAAACTCCCTTCATACATAACTCATTATAATCTGATTAGCGAGGTTAGTACCCTTAATAAAATAATTGTTCCTTGCTGGAAATAAAGATATTCTTGAAGGTCTACTGTTTCTCAAGATTGCCAAAAGGTTTTTGCAAAGAAAAAGCAAGCTCTTGATTTGCAAAATGAAGGAAAGGCAAAACAGGACAGAATTTGTGAAAAACAGAACAGCAGGTAGTAATTGATTTGTTC
The DNA here is from genome assembly GCA_902687465.1 of Secale cereale. Lineage (NCBI taxonomy): Eukaryota > Viridiplantae > Streptophyta > Magnoliopsida > Poales > Poaceae > Secale > Secale cereale. Next base: position 604,617,844 of record LR738709.1, on the reverse strand, counting down.
GGGGTACTTCTGCAACTCAAATCAAAAAACTCAGAACAGACGCACTAAAGACAATTATATAGAGAACGCTGTCGAAAAAATTCAGACCAAAAGGATGATCTGGTGATTTCATACGTGTTTTTCTATCCAAGGACAGAATCTGTTTCCTCGACAGCATCTCACAACTTTTGAACTTTCTAGCAATCAGAGGCTATACTTGGCACAAATATGAAAAGCAAAGATACAATGATGATGTTACTGTAGTAAACAACGTCAAGACACAACAAAAGCAAAATAAAATTTATTCATGTAGGCTGCCTCCCAAAAGCGCTTTCTTTTATGCCTTTAAGCTAGGCATAATGCATATAGATCAAGTTTTATCAAGAGTAAAAGAATAGCTAGCCCGTACAACGGACTCAAAAGGTAACTTGATCTTCTTTCGAGGGAAGTGTTCCATCCCTTTCTTGAGAGGAAACTGAAATTTTATATTACCCTCTTTCATGTCAATGATAGCACCAACGGTGCGTAAAAAGGGACGTCCCAAAATAATTGGACAAGAAGGATCACATTCAATATCCATAATAGTAAAATCAACGGGAACATAGTTGTCATTGACAATGATAAGAACATCATCGATCCTCCCCAAAGGTTTCTTTACGGAAGAATCAACGAGACGAACACCAAAAGAACAAGAATCATAAGGTTTCAATTTAAGCATATCATATAGTCTTTTGGGCATAATAGAAGTACTAGCTACAATATCACATAAAGCATAGCATGAGAAGTCATTCAATTTACTTTTTATCATAGGATCCCAACCATCTTCTAGCTTTCTAGGTATGGAGGCTTCTACTCTAAGTTTCTCCTCCCTAGCTTTGATGAGAGCATTAGTGATATGCTCTGTGAAGGCAAGGTTAAGCGTGCTAGTGTGGGGATCTCTAGACATCTTGTGAAGGAAATCAATAACTTCTGTAAGAGTGCAATTATCAAAATCAAGATCACTAGCATCAAGTAAAGTAGTAGTGGTGCCCTTTAGGTTCATTTGTTTGGTAGTTTCTATAGTCATAGCATCACCATTAATAGGTCCAATGGGACCAGGAGTACATTGGGTGCTAAGAGTTTGGATATCCTCAACAACTTGGATAGTAGCAACAGTGTGGTGGGTAGGAAGGCTCTTAATTCTATCTTCTTCCTCCTTTTCTCTAGCCCATCTTTCTTTAAGTTTAGCCATCATCCTAATATTTTCATTAATTTGCACTTGAGTAGCATTAATAGGAGTGACCTTCCTCTCCTCAAGAGGAGAAGTTTTAATTTTTAGCAATTTTACCTCATTGGCTAAATGGTCTACCTTAAAAGAGAGATCATCTAGTTTATGTAGTTTTTCTTCTACACTCTTATTAAAGGCTTTTTGGGTAGTGATGAAATCTTTAAGCATAGTCTCTAGTTCAGTAGTGGAGTTCTTGGTGCTAGGATAAGCATTGTTATTCCCATAAGAATTAGAGGGGAACGGTCTAGGATTGCTACCAAAATTACTCCTATAAGCATTGTTGTTAAAATTGTTTCTAGAGATAAAGTTCACATATACTTGTTCTTGAGCAATCAAAGAATTTAAAGGAACATCACGAGGATCAACAGTAGATTGCTTCGAAAGTAGAGACATGATTAAGTCAACTTTTTCATTGAGGGAGGAAATCTCCTCGACAGAGTTTAACTTCCTACCTGTTGGAGCGCGTTCGGTGTGCCATTGGGAATAGTTGGTCATCATCTCATCGAGAAGCTTTGTGGCAGCACCAAGTGTAGTTGACATAAAAGTTCCTCCCGCGGCCGAATCTAACAAGTTCCGCGAGGTAAAGTTTAAACCTGCATAAAAAGTTTGGATAACCATCCAAGTAGTCAAACCATGAGTAGGGCAGTTCTTGATAAGAGATTTCATACGTTCCCAAGCTTGGGCAACATGTTCATTATCCAATTGTTTAAAATTCATTATGTTACTTCTAAGTTGGATAATTTTAGCAGGTGGATAGTATTTTCCAATAAAAGCATCTTTGCACTTGTCCCATGAATCTATGCTATTTCTAGGCAAAGACTGAAACCAAATTTTAGCTCCTCCTCTCAAGGAGAAAGGAAAAAGCTTAAGCTTAACAATATTACCATCTATTTCTTGGTACTTTTGCATATCACAAAGTTCAACAAAGTTGTTTAAGTGTAAAGCAGCATCATCTCCAGCACCGAAGAATTGTTCTCTCATATCTAAGTTCAGTAAAGTAGGTTTAATTTCATACGAAGGTGCTGAAGTGGCAGGTGTAGTGATAGGTGTGCTGATAAAGTCATCGTTGTTGTGACTAGTGAAGTCACACAACTTGGTGTTCTCGGTGGAACCCATAGTAGCAAGCAAGCAAGATAACTATTTTTGTGATTTTCGATAAAGGATACTAAAGCAAAAACTGAAAGGTAAACTAACAAGACTAAAAAGCAAAGGTAAAAGATAGCGTGCAACTCCCCTATCCTGAAGAGTGGAGTCCCCGGCAACGGCGCCAGAAAAACTCCTTGATGGGCCTCTAACCCCTCGTTGGTTACCCCAAGTGGAAGGTGTGAGATGCAGTGTTGTGGAAGTTTTTCCCTTAGCAAAGATGCCAAGGATCGAATCCCCAGAGACTCCTAGGTTCAACAAGTAGGTGTCAACTGCTAACGGCGCCGGATATTAGCAATCAACATGGACCTGCACACAGATACAAATAACTTTGCTCCCAACGAGTACAGAGAGGTTGTCAATCCCTCCGGCCTTGTAGTTCACAAAGGATTAAACGCAAATGATAGTAGTGATAGATAATGTTTGCAATAGTAAGTAAAAGCGAAAAGTAAATAGCGGATGTGATCAATGATGGTAATATGGACCGGAGTCTCATGATGTTCACTAGTGATGTCTCTCTCCCAAAAGACGATAAAAGAACTATGTGAGGTAAACGAATTACAGCTGGGCAATTGACAGGACCACGAACGCAAACCAATGCTGACTACATTGCAAGAAAGGTTGAGGTTCAAAGCATGGGCAGTACGCCAAAGTAAGTAGACCGAAATCCATCAATATCTACTACTAATCATCCACCTTGAGATATCTATCCAGAACATCTCGCTGGTATTAAGTTGCGAGTCCCACCCATAGTGTAAACTCAAAGCAACAGACAACTGCATTAAAATAACTTTGCGTAAAGTAAACAATCCTTGCACCCGCGGGCACAAGCACTGTTGTTTTCCCCCTTGTGGCAACAGCACATCCCCTAGACTCATGTTTCTGTCACTCAAGCTAGTCATCGAGGGGCATGAAACCACAATCGAGCATAACGTTCCCTCTTGGAGTCACTACCTATTACTTGGCCAAAGCAATAAATAACAACGGAGAACATGCAAGAATTACTTATGAACATAAATATAAAAGAGGTAGATCAAATATATTACTCAATCACAATCTGAACATAATCTCATAATCCATCGGATCCCAGCAAACTCAACATAGCAACAGCATAAGGATTACATATGTGCCTCGATCATGTAGGACAGCTCACGAGGACTAATTAGTGAAGCACGAGAACGGGAGGAGAACATCACATAGCTACTGGTCATGGACTCATGGTCCAAGGGAGACTACTCACAACTCATCCGGGAGGCGTCCATGGTGGTGGAGAGGCTCCCGATGATGATCCTCCCCTCCGGCAGGGTGCCGGGAAGAGTTCTCCTGGTGCTCCCGATCTTGGAAGCGGCGGCGGCGGCGGAACAGAGATGAGATCGCGAAAAAGAGTTCCCGTCCCGAGGGTTTCGAAGGACGCTCTAAATATATGCCAAAGGGGGGCACCAGACGGGGCTCGGGAGGCCCAGGCACCCCCCCGGCGCGGCCCAGGGGGGGCGTGCCGCCAGGGCGCCTGGAGCCCTGGTGCCCCCCCGGCTGTACTTCGGGCGCAAGGTAGGTTCTGGAACGCTGATTTTTTATATAATTTTTCTGGATTTTTCCTGATAGTTCTCGTAATGTGAAAACCTGAAGTACAAAAACAGCCGAAAACAGAAACTGGCACTGGGGTGCACTGGATTAGTAGGTTAGTCCAAATATGATCAAAAGTGTATGGAAGTGTATAAATATCATAGCAATATCACCCAAAAGTGGCATGGAGCAAGCGAAATTATAGATACGTTTTGGACGTATCAAGAGGCTATTTGACATTAGCTGTCTCAATGAGTGGAAAACCCAGGCCTATGAGAATGCCAAACTGTTTAAAGAAAAAGTTAAAAGATGGCATGACAAAAGAATACAAAAGCGTGAGTTTAACGTAGGTGATTATGTCTTGCTATTCAACTCTCGTTTAAGATTTTTTGCAGGAAAACTTCTCTCCAAGTGGGAAGGACCTTACATTATCGAGGAGGTCTATCGTTCCGGTGCCATAAAAATCAACAACTTCAAAGGCACAAATCCGAAGGTGGTGAATTGTCAAAGGATGAAACGTTATATCTCAGGTAATCCTATAAATGTTGAAACTAATGTTATTGAAACCATAACCCTGGAGGAATACCTAAGGGACACTTTCCAGAACGATTCAGCCTCCAAAAAGGAAGAGGTATGAGATACGGTAAGTAAACCGACACCAAAATAGTTCTAAAGGCAATTTTTTTTGTTTTGGAATATTTAGAAAAATAGAAAAATAAACCGCAGTACGGGAGAGACATGAGGCATCCTCGAGGGTGAAGGGCGCGCCCCCCTTCCCAGGGCGCGCCCCCTGCCTCGAGGACACCCCGTGTGTCCCCTGGACTCCGTTTTCTTGCGGGTTACTCCTTTTGTTAGGGAAAAATTCATTATATATACTCCCGAAGGTCTTGACCTCTGCATCACGCAAAAATCCTCTGTTTTCGTTTCAAGCTGCTTCGGTCGCAGATAAAGGCAACATGTCATCCCAGGATTCGGAGGGAGAAAGCTATGTGGCTAATTCCCTTGCTGACCCTAAGGTCTATGGTGACTTGGAGCATTATGGTTGGACCACGGAGGAAGAAGAGGACCATGATCCCAAGGGGGAGGATTGGACCAGCTCAGATGAAGACGAAGTCCCACTACCTCAGCCTGGAGACATGCACCTGGAGTTCAAAAGGTCAAGCCTCCCAGACAGAGTAAAGAAACCTAAGATCGAATTTATCCCTTTTAACCTCTTGCAGGAGAACAAGCAGGCACTATGCAAGAAAATATTAAATCTTGAGCAAGAGATCAATGATCTAAAGGAGCAAAATTCTGCCCTTAAGCGTAAGCTGAGGAAGAAGTCATCATCACGAACCCCGAAGAAGGAGACATAATCATATGGGTATGGGCACTCCCCTTGGCAACTGCCAAGCTTGGGGGAGTGACCCCGGTATCGTATCACCATCACTCCTATCTTTTCCGTTTTACTTAGTTCGATCCTTTTGGTAGTATCTTGATCTATTAGAATAAAGTTAGCATGATCTAGTTGTGAGCTTTTGCTTTGTGAGATTTATCCTTTGTAATCGATTCCGTGAGCTGTATAATAAAGATTAGTGTTGAGTCAAGGGCTTGATTTCCTCACTTGGGTCATGATAAAAAGAAAGAAAACATAAAGAGTATCAAAGAGATCATATCGACCTTATGGGAAGTAATGACTTCACATACAAGAGCATGATAAATAAAAGTTGTTGGGAGGTGACAAGCATAGTTTTGGTCATGGTTGCAATTAATAGGAAGTAATAAAAGAAGAGAGGCTTCACATACAAATATACTATCTTGGACATCTTCTATGATTGTGAGCACTCATTAAAATATGATATGCTAAAGAGTTGATGTTGGACAAGGAAGACAACATAATGGGATATGTTTTCTTATATCCGAAATAAAGTATATTGTCATGGATCATCCAACATGTCGAGTTTGCCTTTCCCCCTCATGCTAGCCAAAAATCCTCGCATTAAGTAGAGATACTACTTGTGCTTCCATATATCCTTAAACCCAGTTTTGCCATGAGAGTCCACCATACCTACCTATGGATTGAGAAAGATCCTTCCAAGTAAGTTGTCATGTTGCAAATCTGCTAAAATATGTATGATTTATTAGTGTGGGGGAAATTAGCTTTATACGATCTTGTGATATGGAAGTAATAAAAGCGACAGACTGCATAATAAAGGGCCTTATCACAAGTGGAAATATAAAGCGAAGTTCTTCTATGCTAAGACTTTGTGCATCCAACCACAAAAACACATGACAACCTCTGCTTCCCTCTGCGAAGGGCCTATCTTTTATTATTGTCTTATAAGTGTCAAGGTGAAATCCACCTTTCCTTTTTACATTTTATCCTTTGGCAAGCACATTGTGTTGGAAAGATCCTGACATATATACCCACTTGGATGTAAGTTTTCATGATCTATTACTGTTGACATTACCCTTGAGGTAAAAGGTTGGGAGGCAACACCATAAGCCCCTATCTTTCTCTGTGTCCGATTAAAATTCCATAAACATAAGTATTGTGTGAGTGTGAGCAATTGTGAAAGACTATATGATAGTTGAGTATGTAGGCTTGCTGAAAAGCTCTTATATTGACTCTTTCCAATGTTACGATAAATTGCAATTGCTTCAATGACCGAGATCAAAGTTTGTTAGTTTCCAATGAAGTTTATGATTTATACTTGATATTATGGATGAATTGTTACTTTAGCATAAGAATCATATGACTATATTCATATAAGTTGTTGTTATGAGAATAATCATGATGCCCTCATGTCCGTATTTTTTTATCAACACCTTTATCTTTAAACATGTGGACATATTTTTCGATATCGGCTTTCACTTGAGGACAAGTGAGGTCTAAGCTTGGGGGAGTTGATACGTCCATTTTGCATCATGCTTATAAGTTGATATTTATTGCATCATGGGTTGTTCATACATGTTTTATCACAATACTTATGCCTTTTCTCTCTTATTTTACAAGGTTTACATGAAGAGGGAGAATGCCGGCAGCTGGAATTCTGGGCTGGAAAAGGAGCGAACTCTGGAAACCTATTCTGCACAACTCCAAAAGCCCTGAAGCTCCACATAATATCGTTTCGGAAAATATAAAAAATATCTGGCGAAAGAAACCCACGAGAGGGGCCACCGGCTGTCCTCGAGGGTGGGGGGCGCACCCCTTCCCAGGGCGCGTCCCTCTACCTCGTGGGCCAACCTGCAGGCCCCCGATGCCCATCTTCTCCTATATGATGTGTTTTAACCTGGAAAATCAAGAGGAGGCTTTCGGGACTAGACGCCGCCGTCTCGAGGCGGAAACCAATCTAGGGCTTCGGCAGAGCTGTTCTGCCGGGGATACTTCCCTCCGGGAGGGGGAAATCGTCACCGCCGTCATCACCAACAACTCTCCCATCTTGGAGAGGGCTATCTTCATCAACATATTCACCAGCACCATCTCCTCTCAAACCCTTGTTCATCTCTTGTATCCAATCTTTGTACCCCAAACCTCAGATTGGTACCTGTGGGTTGCTAGTAGTGTTGATTACTCCTTGTAGTTGATGCTAGTTGGTTTATTTGGTGGAAGATCATATGTTTAGATCCATTATGGATATTAATACCCCTCTGATCGTGAACAATATTATGTCTTGTGAGTAGTTACTTTTGTTCCTGAGGACATGGGAGAAGTCTTGCTATCAGTAGTCATGTGAATTTGGTCTTCGTTCGATATTTTGATGAGATGTATGTTGTCTTTCCTCTAGTGGTGTCATGTGAACGTTGACTACATGAAACTTCACCATTATTTGGGCCTAGAGGAAGGCATCGGGAAGTAATAAGTAGATGATGGGTTGCTAGAGTGACAAAAGCTTAAACCCTAGTTTATGTGTTGCTTCGTAAGGGGCTGATTTGGATCCATATGTTTCAGGCTATGGTTAGGTTTACCTTAATACTTCTTTTGTAGTTGCGGATGCTTGCATTAGAGGTTAATCATAAGTGGGAGGTTTGTCCACGTAAGGGCAGCACCCAAGCACCGGTCCACCCACATAAAAAAATATCAAAGTACCGAATGCGAATCAGACGATCGTGATGAAAACTAGCTTGACGATAATTACCATGTGTCCTCGGGAGCGCTTTTCTTTATATAAGAGTTTGTCCAGGCTTGTCCTTTGCTACAAAAAGGATTGGGCCACCTTGCTGCACCTTATTTACTTTTACCTTTTGTCACTTGCTACCAATTACCTTATCACAAAACTATCTGTTACCTATAATTTCAGTGCTTGCAGAAAATACCTTACTGAAATTTGCCTATCATTTCCTTCTGCTCCTTGTTGGGTTCGACACTCTTACTTATCGAAAGGACTACGCTAGATCCCCTACACTTGTGGGTCATCACGCCCAGGGGTAGGGCACCCTAGTGGTCACCTGGTACAACCCTTGGTGCATGTTTAGTGCCAGAAAATCTAAAATATTCTACAAAATATCATACTAAATTTTTAGGGCATTTGGAGAACTTTTATTTTCAGGACACATTTTTTTATTGCACGGATAGAACAGAAAACAGAAAATAATACTAATTTTGCTTTATTTATTCTAAGTAATAGAGAATAAAAAGTGGGAACAGAAAGTTGTGCTTCCTAAATTCATCTGTCTCATGCTCATCAAAAGGAATCGGTTAACAAGGTTGATCAAGTCTTATTAACAAACCTTCTTTCGAATAACATGAAACCGGATAATTTTCGGATAACACTAGGTTACCTCAATGGGGATATGCATGTCCCCAACAATAAGAATATCATATTTCTTTTGGACAATAGGAATAGGGAATTCAAAACCTCCAATAGCAATAGTTAAAAAATCCAATAGAATTGGTGCTATTAACTTGAGGTTGTTTCTTCGGAAAGTGTACCGTATGCTCATTACCATTAACATGAAAAGTAACATTGCCCTTGTTGCAATCAATAACAGCCCCTGCAGTATTCAAAAATGGTCTACCAAGGATGATCGACCTACTGTCGTCCTCAGGAATATCAAGAATAACAAAGTCCATTAAGATAGTAACATTTGTAGCCACAACAGGCATATCCTCACAAAGTCCATTAAGATTTATCTGCCATTTGCAAAGAGATTTCAGTAGGTGTCAACTTATTCAAATTAAGTCTACGATACAAAGAGAAAGGCATAACACTAACTTCGGCTCCAAGATCACATAAAGCAGTTTTAACATAGTTTCCTTTAGTAGAGCAAGTTATAGTTAGTATTCCTGGATCTCCTAGTTTCTTTGGTATTCCACCCTTAAATGTATAATTATCAAGCATGGTGGAAATTTCAGCTTCCGGTATCTTTCTTTTTTTAGTAACAATTTCTTTCATATACTTGGCATAGGGAGACATTTTCAAAATATCAGTCAAATGCATACGAAAAAAGATAGGTCTAATCATCTCACAAAAGTGTTCAAATTCCACATCATCCTTTTTCTTCGATGGTTTAGGAGAAAAGGGCATGTGTTTCTGTCAGGGATATTACTAGCAGGTATAAACCGGCCAGGAAGATCCGGATTATACTAACATAGTTGTATTATCCTAAAGCCCAGTAGAATATGAACCAGAGGTTACGGCCCATAGAGGCTTAGGGCCCATGTGTAAAGCTTACGGTTTATAAACCGTCATATCATGTAACTTGAGGTGTAAGATAGAAAGAGTAGAGACCGAGGCGGACACGATTATGAACCGGCCTCGAGACTCTATAAACCGGACCGGGCGTCACCTCCTATATAAAGGGACGACCCGGCGACGGTTCAAGGACAAGCAACAACACGTCGAGACACAGGCAAGCGATCCGCTCCCTGTTCATCGACGCCCAAGCAATACCACACCAAACTAGACATAGGCTTTTACCTTCATCGAAGGGGCCGAACTAGTATAAACCTTCTGTGTCCTTTGTGTGCTTTTAACCCCTTCAAGCTAACCCGGCGATGGCCTCATACCTAAGTCCTCTAAACTGGACATCTACCGTGCCAATCCCACGACAGTTGGCGCCCACCGTGGGGCTATCGCATGATGGTTTCGAGTTCTTGAAGGGCAGCTTTGAAGGACTCAAGGGTTACGCGGTTGGCCGAATGACCAAGAGTCGCCGCCGCCGGATCTACATCGATGACGCAGGCTGGGGCCCCGAGGCCGATTCAATCGAATACGGGTACCGGGTCCCCTTCGGCTGTATCCACGTCTTCATCAGCAAGATCGGTGAACCGGGGCCTGAGCCGGACATCTTCCCCAACATCATCGAGCCGGCTCAGCCGTGACACCCCGAGACCGGTGCGCCAGGTGTCAGCCAGTTATTCGTTGTCAGTGCCTTGTCATCTGCTTGCGTGTTGCATCTTGCCATGTTATCGTGTGCTTGCATCAGCATGTTTTCTAAACTTGCATCCGTCCGAGTCTCCTCGTCCTTTCCGTTGTCCGTTCTGAGCCCAGACACACTCACACGCGCCCGCGGCGCCTCCGAATATTTATTTTTATGAGTGGCCGAAAAACGTTCTCGGAATGGGTTGAAACTTGGCGTGTGGTCTTATTATAGTGTAGACAGGCCTCCTGCCAAATTTCATCGCATTCGGAGTCCGTTTGATAGCCCAACGGATTTTATAGCGGCACTAGTCGCCGGTTATTTCGTCGGACGTTTTCGGTCTCCGAAAACCCCGCGGGCCACTTTTCCCTTCTCCCCTCGTAGCCCGAAACCTCTTCTACACAGCCCACTAATTCCCTCTAGGCCCATCCTAACTCCCCTCGCGATCAGATCCGTCGGATCGCGATCGGAGGGTCCAAAAACCCCTCCAAACCCCCCAAACCCTAGGCTTTTCCTATATAAAGGCCCCTCCATGCCAAAAATGGACAGCCTAGCTTCTTCCCCTACCTCCCAGCCTCCCCCACCTCAATTTCCGCGCTGAGCCCCTCCTCCCTTGCCACTTGGCGGCGAGCCACAGGCCAGCCGCCGGCCGCACCTCCCCTCCGGCCAGATTCGGCCGGGAATGGGTTCCCCAGGCCCGGATCTGCCCATCCCCGTCCGTCCTTGGCCTCCACCACGCCTCCCCGCACCACGCCGTGCCAGGCCGCCGCCATGGATGCCTGCCTCTGCTGGCGCACGAGGAGCAGGAAGACCCTGCGTGGTCTGCGCATGGGCCAGGCCTTCCCAAGGCCTAGTCCGTCGGCCCATCGCCTCCCTCCGGCTAGCCAGCCTGCCTCCTCTCCTTCTTGGGCTTGGCCCAATGGTGAGCCCACCAAATCCTTCGCCTAGTGTACTGTTTAGTTAACAGACGCTTAGTTGTTTTTTTCCCTATGTAAAAACTGCTAAGTCTTTTATTCTGTCAGCATTAATGTTGCATCTTTGCATGATGATATCTTTTTGTGTGCTTATCCAAATTGAGTGTATGATATGTCAAAATGACCGTGGTGATATGCTCTACACTTTGTTCCATTGTGCCATGCTCATTTGAGTTCATCTAGATGCTTAAATCTCTGTTGCAAGAGTGCTACTTGTTATAAACTGCTGCTACTTGTTATTTTGTTGCCATGTTTGTGATATGATAACTTGGTGCATGTTTATCCAAATGATGCAAATGATATGTCAAAATGTTCATCATGAGATGCTCTACATGTTGGTTGCTATAGCATGCTTGTTTGAGTTCATATTGCCATGTTAATCTCTGTTGCAAAAGTGCATTTGGCTGTTAGGTTTTGTAACTTGTTACGAGATGCCTAGTTGAGGAGCTTGTTGCTATTGATGTGTTTGTCCCCATGTCACATGCCTAGATGTTTTAGAATCTCCATGATGTGTTCTTTGATGTGGTGCATTTAACTTTCCATGATATGCCTTTTGTTGACTTAAACATGCTTGCAAACATGCCATGATAATGTTACTGTTTTAACACTTGGTGAAATTTCACTAAGTCTGGAATCTGTAATATCCTGATGCTATGTTTGCTTGATGCCCTAGGTTAATCCATGTTAGTTTTGGGGTGGCCATTGATCATTCCTTGTTGTATATGTTGTTGTCTATCCATTCATGCCCTTACTTGCTATTTTGGGTTGCTGTAGCTTATTTAATTCTTGCTCCCAAGTTGCTATAAAATATTGCTGTCAGGTTTTTATTGTCATGATCAAAATGTTGTAGCTTGTTGCTATTGATCCATGCCTCCTATGGAGATGCTCCAATGGAGTTGTTTGCTGTAGGATATGTCTACTTCATGTCCATGCTTCTTGTCACCATGTTTGAGTGATGTAGCATATATTTACCTTGCTCCAAAGTTGCTATGTGGCTGTTAATTTCAGCTTGTTGTCATATTTTGTTTCATGTGTATCTTTTAGCCCGTTGCTCCGTTTGGGGTGTTCCTTATATGAAACTTGTGTGATTTTGCATGTAGAATCATAATATCATCTTGTTAATATGTTTGGAGTGAGTTTGGTTGATGTTTGGGTGCATCTTGCACCGTTGCCATGTTGTCCTTCCTACCTTGCCATGTTATGCTTCCTGTATAGACTTGTTGTGTTTCCTGTATAGATTTGTCATGCATCATACCTTGCCATGTATTGCATCATATAAACTTGTGTTGCTTTATATGCTTCCTACCTTGCCATGTATTGCTTCCTGTGTAGACTTGTCATGCATCATACCTTGCCATGTATTGCATCATATATATAGGCTGTGTTGTTTTTCTGTGCTTCCTACCTTGTCATGTTATGCTTCGTGTATAGACTTGCTGTGCATCATATGTAGACTTGTCGTGCATCCTACTTGGTAGTGCATATTGTCATGTTCTTGAGTGGTTTGTTTACCGTGCTGCTTGCTTCTTCTCGTTAGTGCTTGTTCCGTTGCGTTCGTGAGGATTCGTTCGTCTACCCGTGGTTCTTCTTCAAGGCTTCTTCTCCGTCTTCTTCACGGAACCGTTCTTCTTCCTTGTGGGATCTCAGGAAAGATGACCATACCCTTGGATACCTTTACTATCATTGCCATTGCTTAGTGTCTCGATGCTATCGTTACATGTCGCGCTACCCATCATTGTTGTCAGCCTCTCCTTGTTGCCATGAAACCTCTAACCTATGAAACCTTCCTAGCAAAACCATTGTTTAGTTATGTTACCCGCTTGCTCAGCCTCTCTTATAGCGTTGCTAGTTGCAGGTGAAGATGAAGATCGTTCCTGGAGGGAACTTGTTGTTGGTATAACACAATATCTATTATTATTATTAACACACCTATATACTGGGCATGGGTGGAAGGCTTGGCCTTTTGCTCGGTGTTTTGTTCCACTCATGCCACCTTAGGCGCCGATAAACCGGCATTATGTTCCTTGATTTTGCGTTCCTTACACCATGGGTATATGGGGACCCCTTGACAGTTCGGCTTTGAATAAAACTCCTCCAGCAAGGCCCAACATTGGTTTTAATTTGATCATAATAACAACTTAATTAATTAATTAAATTGCATAGGGATTTAGCGCTACCCGAGGATTCTTCTACATAGCAGGGGGGTAGTGCTGATGGTGTTGGTCCCAAACGGGGGTTCTGCGGGGCCGCCACGGGGAAACTCGAGGTATCTGGTATAACCTGTAGAATCGCCCATCCGGTCGTGGCCTGAGACGAGATACGCGCGGCTACTATCAGGGTGTCGACACACCGGGAGGTCTTGCTGGACTTGTTTTACCATTGTCGAAATGTCTTGTGCACCGGGATGCCGAGCCTGATCGGATTTTTCTAAGATAAGGGGTGATGATATTATATTTATCACTTCAGCTGATCGTGAGAGCTTGTGATGGGCTAAGTTGGGAAACCCCTGCAAGGTTATGATCTTTCGAAAGCCGTGCCCGCGGTTATGTGGCAGATTGGAATTTGTTAATGTCCGGTTGTAGAAAACTTGACAGAGGATCCGAAGTAAAACACACAACTGTGTGAGTAACCGTGACTGTCTCTTTTCACTTTGAGAAGAGAACACGGTGGGGTTATGTTTGACTCGTATGTAGTTTAGGATCTTTAGCGATCACTACTAGTTGCGACCGTTTGCGTAGATGCTCATCTTATTCTTGTACTCGTAAGTTAGCCACCATATATTATGCTTAGCCGCTGCTGCAGCCTCACCACTTTACCTCTTCCTACCTATTAAGCTTTGATAGTCTTGTTACCCATGGTTATGGGATTGCTGAGTCCTCGTGGCTCATAGATACTACAACAACAGTTGCAGGTGCAGGTTTCCGATGTCTTGACGTGAGAGCGATGATCGTTGTTTGGAGTTCTTTCTTCTTCAGTCTTGGGTTAGGTTCCGGGTTGGCAGCCTGGGATAGCAGATGGATGTCGTTGTTCTTCTCATGTTTGCATCCGTAGTCGGATGCCTTGTATTGATGTTGTTGTATTCATGTGACTTGTATGTGTTGTTGTATCCCCCCATGTATGTATATAATGGTACGTTGTAATGATATCCATCTTGCTAAGCGCCCGAAATGCGGTTATGCCCAATCACGTAAGTGTCACGTGATCGGGATAGAATCGCATCTTGGGCCTGACAAGTTGGTATCAGAGCCTCGACCGACCATAGGAGCCCCCTTGATTGATCGTAGCTTGGCCGTTGTTGAGTCTAGCAGAAAACTTTTTCGGAGTCTAGTTATATCGGAGAGTAGGAATTCTTTTTACTCCCCTGCCCCTTCGTCGCTCTGGTGAGGAATCTTGACGTAGGTGTTTTGGAATTACCCCTCTTCCCCTTCAATTTTTCTTTAGGATCGCGTGGTTAGATTTCATTCGTTGCGTTGTTAGTTCTTTCCTCTGGTGCATCTCTCGTCAAGTGGATTCAACCCTCTTCTTCTTTGCAAGTGCAACCCTTAGTCCTTTTCAACCGACGGTGTTTTCCCCCGTCCGTTGTGGTCTTTCTTTTTCCCACCCACCCACCCTTTCTGTTTCTCGAAGCCCGAGTCCTTAATCGAGTATCCATCCTACTCGTGTGAATCCTTTGCATTGTTCCTCCATTTTTTTTTCTAAATTGTTGATTCTCGTCTAGCTCGTCATTGTTCTTCTCTTTTCTTCTTCGATAAATTCTCCTATCGTTTGATATTCTTCACCTCTTATTCTTTTCCGGTGGTTCCAATTCTATTAGTATCCGGTGTTCTTCATATTCTTTTCCCTCTGCTCAAGTGTTTTTCCCTTGCTCGGTTACCTCTCGCCATTTAATTATTCCGGAGTCTCGAAGACATTTCAGGAGATTTATCCGTATTCCAATTAATTCGAGGTTGTCACCTCATTTGAGTTTTCAATTATTCCGGTGCATTATCTCCTTTTAAATCCTTCCAACGGTGTTTTCTCTTCGGTGGGCTCATAACCCACAGGTCTTTCCCAGGATCTTACCTGACTCTTTTTTTTCCGGAGTGATCCGAATTTCTTTTCAAGTGTGACGTAAGTATGGATTCCATCAGTCTTATGCCTTCTCCAAGATCGCTTTCAATTCTTTTCATCGTTGGTCCGACCTTCTTCATCCGGAGTATTCATGAATTCTTTTCTTGTGTTCCTCTGAAGGCCATCATTTCAGAAGATCTCTTCGCTCTCAGTTCTCAACTTCGTCCTCCAAATATTCTTCAGTGATGCCTCTTCGTTCGTCTCACATTCACATTCTCCGGTGATTCGTCCAAATATTCTTTAATCAATTCGCGATCTCTTTGTTCTCTTGTATCTAAATTTCCGAAAGTGCTTATTCTTCCCGGAGATTCATTCTCTTGTGCTCACGCAATCTCAATTCTTCACGGTGGCTTGTCCTCTTGCATCGTTCAATTTCATTCCTTACGGTGGTCATTCTCGTTCTTCACTTGATTTTAATTCTTCCCGGTGGTTCATTCATTTTATTGAATCGGCTTTAATTCTTACGGTGGTTCTCTCAAGAATTCTTTCCGGTGTCGTCATATCAATCCATTCACTTTATTCCAATCCTACCGGTGTTTCATGAAGATTTTCGCAAGTTCGCGATATACCCCTCTTTAATCATTTTCATCGTGAATAAGTAGTATGCGAGTCCATTGCTTCTCATCAATTTAATTGGTGGAGGATAAGCATAACGTAATTCTTATTATTCAAGTTGATTTAATCCCTTCCTTTGGAGTTTATTCTTGATGAATAAATTCTAGTTCCAAGTCCTTTCATCTTTTCTTTCCCGGAGTTCAAGTTTTTCTCGGCTATCTCGTTGGAACCCCTTCTAATCATCACAACGCTTTATTCTTATTCTTGAATCCTTCACTTCTAAATCATCACCCTTTCATTACCGTAGTTCTTCATGGTGGTTCTTCATCATTTAATTCATTCTTCAAATATTCATCTAATTCTTTGGAGTAGCTCAAGCATTATTCTTTTGTGTCTCAGAATGCAAATAATTCTCCTATTCTTTTGAAGTGGAGTTTTGCATTTCTTCCTTCATCTTAATTATTCCATCTTTTGGTTGCGGCATAATTCACCTCAAGTCTTGAGATGTTTAAATAAGTCCACAACAAGCTCATTTTTTTGTTGTTGATTTTCTCAACAACTCTATTCAAACCTTTCTCTTCAAGATTCTCTTCCAAATTCACTCATCGTGAAAGTTGTCATCTTCTTCTCCGTTCTTTAATTCCATCATTTCAATTCTTCCGGAGGAATTTCTTGTTCATCTCATCATGTTTTCATTTCATCTTCTCAGTTCTTGTCCTATTCCATTCATGTTCAACCGGTGTGCTTTTTCTTTCAGTTTCAGCCGGAGTGCTGCCCGAATTACTTCGTTCAGATTCCTTCTATCTTTGTTAACCGGAGTGGTTTCGAATTCATTCTTATTCCTTCAACCTTTTGGATTCTCGTCGTATTCCTTCTTCCTCTTGTCTAACGAAGTTTTTTTTGCAACTTCGTTCATCTTCGTTGTACCCTTCTCTCATATTGTTCAACCTCTCAACGTTCTTTGGGTTCACTCTTTTGTCCTCGAAGAACTTTGTTCTTCCTTTTTCACTTCCATCTCGTTCCTAAGATCTCGGGACGAGATCTCTTGTTAGTAGGGGAGTGTTGTGACACCCCGAGACCGGTGCGCCAGGTGTCAACCAGTTATTCATTGTCAGTGCATTGTCATCTGCTTGCGTGTTGCATCTTGCCATGTCATCATGTGCTTGCATCAGCATGTTTTCAAAACTTGCATCCTTCCGAGTCTCCTCGTCCTCTCCGTTGTCCGTTCTGAGCCCAGACACACTCACACACGCCCGCGGCGCCTCCGAATATTTATTTTTATGAGTGGCCGAAAAACGTTCTCGGAATGGGTTGAAACTTGGCGTGTGGTCTTATTATAGTGTAGACAGGCCGCCTGCCAAATTTCATCGCATTCGGAGTCCGTTCGATAGCCCAACGTATTTTATAGCGGCACTAGTCGCCGGTTATTTCGTCGGACGTTTTCGGTCTCCGAAAACCCCGTTGGCCTCTTTTCCCTTCTCCCCTCGTAGCCAGAAACCTCTTCTACACAACCCACTAATTCCCTCTAGGCCCATCCTAACTCCCCTCGCGATCGGATCCGTCGGATCGCGATCGGAGGGTCCAAAAACCCCTCCAAACCCCCCAAACCCTAGGCTTTTCCTATAAAAAGGCCCCTCCATGCCAAAAATGGACAGCCTAGCTTCTTCCCCTACCTCCCAGCCTCCTCCACCTCAATTTCCGTGCCGAGCCCCTCCTCCCTCGCCACTTGGAAGTGAGCCACAGGCCAGCCGCCGGCCGCACCTCCCCTCCGGCCAGATCTGGCCGAGAATGGGTTCCCCAGGCCCGGATCTGCCCATCCCCGTCCGTCCTTGGCCTCCACCGCGCCTCCCCATGCCACGCCGTGCCAGGCCGCCGCCATGGATGCCTGCCTCTGCTGGCGCACGAGGAGGAAGACCCCGCGTGGTCTGCGCATGGGCCAGGCCTCCCCAAGGCCCAGTCCGTCGGCCCATCGCCTCCCTCCGGCTAGCCAGCTTGCCTCCTCTCCTTCTTGGGCTTGGCCTAATGGTGAGCCCACCAAATCCTTCGCCCAGTGCACTGTTTAGTTAACAGACGCACAGTTGTTTTTTTTCCTATGTAAAAACTGCTAAGTCTTTTATTCTGTCAGCATTAATGTTGCATCTTTGCATGATGATATCTTTTTGTGTGCTTATCCAGATTGAGTGTATGATATGTCAAAATGACCGTGGTGATATGCTCTACACTTTGTTCCATTGTGCCATGCTCATTTGAGTTCATCTAGATGCTTAAATCTCTGTTGCAAGAGTGCTACTTGTTATTTTGTTGCCATGTTTGTGACATGATAACTTGGTGCATGTTTATCCAAATGATGCAAATGATATGTCAAAATGTTCATCATGAGATGCTCTACACGTTGGTTGCTATAGCATGCTTGTTTGAGTTCATATTGCCATGTTAATCTCTGTTGCAAAAGTGCATTTGGCTGTTAGGTTTTGTAACTTGTTACGAGATGCCTAGTTGAGGAGCTTGTTGCTATTGATGTGTTTGTCCCCATGTCACATGCCTAGATGTTTTAGAATCTCCATGATGTGTTCTTTGATGTGGTGCATTTAACTTTCCATGATATGCCTTTTGTTGACTTAAACATGCTTGCAAACATGCCATGATAATGTTACTGTTTTAACACTTGGTGAAATTTCACTAAGTCTGGAATCTGTAATATCCTGATGCTATGTTTGCTTGATGCCCTAGGTTAATCCATGTTAGTTTTGGGGTGGCCATTGATCATTCCTTGTTCTATATGTTGTTGTCTATCCATTCATGCCCTTACTTGCTCTTTTGGGTTGCTATAGCTTATTTAATTCTTGCTCCCAAGTTGCTATAAAATATTGCTGTCAGGTTTTCATTGTCATGATCAAAATGTTGTAGCTTGTTGCTATTGATCCATGCCTCCTATGGAGATGCTCCAATGGAGTTTTTTGCTGTAGGATATGTCTACTTCATGTCCATGCTTCTGGTCACCATGTTTGAGTGTTGTAGCATATATTTACCTTGCTCCAAAGTTGCTATGTGGCTGTTAATTTCAGCTTGTTATTATATCTTGTTTCATGTGTATCTTTTAGTCCGTTGCTCCGTTTGGGGTGTTCCTTATATGAAACTTGTGTGATTTTTCATGTAGAATCATAATATCATCTTGTTAACATGTTTGGAGTGAGTTTGGTTGATGTTTGGGTGCATCTTGCACCGTTGCCATGTTGTGTTTCCTACCTTGCCATGTTATGCTTCCTGTATAGACTTGTTGTGTTTCCTGTATAGATTTGTCATGCATCATACCTTGCCATGTATTGCATCATATAAACTTGTGTTGCTTTCTGTGCTTCCTACCTTGCCATGTATTGCTTCCTGTGTAGACTTGTCATGCATCATACCTTGCCATGTATTGCATCATATATATAGGTTGTGTTGTTTTTCTGTGCTTCCTACCTTGTCATGTTATGCTTCCTGTATAGACTTGTTGTGCATCATATGTAGACTTGTCGTGCATCCTACTTGGTAGTGCATATTGTCATGTTCTTGAGTGGTTTGTTTACCGTGCTGCTTGCTTCTTCTCGTTAGTGCTTGTTCCGTTGTGTTCATGAGGATTCGTTCGTCTACCCGTGGTTCTTCTTCAAGGCTTCTTCTTCGTCTTCTTCACGGAACCGTTCTTCTTCCTTGCGGGATCTCAGGCAAGATGACCATACCCTTGGATACCTTTACTATCATTGCCATTGCTTAGTGTCTCGATGCTATCGTTACATGTCGCGCTACCCATCATTGTTGTCAGCCTCTCCTTGTTGCCATGAAACCTCTAACCTTTGAAACCTTCCTAGCAAAACCATTGTTTGGCTATGTTACCCGCTTGCTCAGCCCCTCTTATAGCGTTGTTAGTTGCAGGTGAAGATGAAGATCGTTCCAGGAGGGAACTTGTTGTTGGTATATCACAATATCTATTATTATTATTAACACACCTATATACTGGGCATGGGTGGAAGGCTTGGCCTTTTGCTCGGTGTTTTGTTCCACTCATGTCACCTTAGGCGCCGATAAACCGGCATTATGTTCCTTGATTTTGCGTTCCTTACACGATGGGTATATGGGGACCCCTTGACAGTTCGGCTTTGAATAAAACTCCTCCAGCAAGGCCCAACATTGGTTTTAATTTGATCATAATAACAACTTAATTAATTAATTAAATTGCATAGGGAGTTAGCGCTACCCGAGGATTCTTCTACATAGCAGGGGAGCCAGTGCTGATGGTGTTGGTCCCAAACAGGGGTTCTGCGGGGCCGCCACGGGGAAACTCGAGGTATCTGGTATAACCTGTAGAATCGCCCATCCAGTCATGGCCTGAGACGAGATACGCGCGGCTACTATCAGGGTGTCGACACACCGGGAGGTCTTGCTGGACTTATTTTACCATTGTCGAAATGTCTTGTGCACCGCGATGCCGAGCCTGAGCGGATTTCCCTAAGATAAGGGGTGATGATATTATATTTATCACTTCAGCTGATCGTGAGAGCTTGTGATGGGCCAAGTTGGGACATCCCTGCAGGGTTATGATCTTTCAAAAGCCGTGCCCGCGGTTATGTGGCAGATTGGAATTTGTTAATGTCTGGTTGTAGAAAACTTGATAGAGGATCCGAAGTAAAACCCACAACTGTGTGAGTAACCGTGACTGTCTGTTTTCACTTTGAGAAGAGAACACGGTGGGGTTATGTCGTATGTAGTTCAGGATCTTTAGCGATCACTACTAGTTGCGACCGTTTGCGTAGATGCTCATCTTATTCTTGTACTCGTAAGTTTGCCACCATATATTATGCTTAGCCGCTGCTGCAACCTCACCACTTTACCTCTTCCTACCTATTAAGCTTTGATAGTCTTGTTACCCATGGTTATGGGATTGCTGAGTCCTCGTGGCTCACAGAGACTACAACAACAGTTGCAGGTGCAGGTTTCCGATGTCTTGACGTGAGAGCGATGATCGTTGTTTGGAGTTCTTTCTTCTTCAGTCTTGGGTTAGGTTCCGGGTCGGCAGCCTGGGATAGCAGATGGATGTCGTTGTTCTTTTCATGTTTGCATCCGTAGTCGGATGCCTTGTATTGATGTTCTTGTATTCATGTGACTTGTATGTGTTGTTGTATCCCCCCATGTATGTATGTAATGGTACGTTGTAATGATATCCAACTTGCTAAGCGCCCGAAATGTGGTTGTGCCCCAATCACGTAAGTGTCACGTGATCGGGATATAATCGCATCTTGGGCCTAACATCAGCGTGCGAGATTGGCCCGGATTCAGCCCGCCGTGAAACGTGTCTTCTTTGGAGCAGTACATGGGGTCCGAACCGAGGACGGATCGGATTCTGGTGGCGAGAAAGTTGTCTATTCTAACGATGAATCTTCATCCGAGGAGACCGAATCTTTGTATCTGTTGCAAGACGGCCGATCCGAGGGGATATCCGATGGATACAGTATTCCGGACCCCTTTGATCCGCCAAACCGGGTGGCTGTCTTCATGGCCGGATCACAGTCTATGCAGTAGCCCTCGGTGACCGGGGCGTTCACCTCAGAGGTAGCTGGTGCGGGGGCGGGCCAAGCTCCCTCACCCTCTGACGTTCTATCCACCTTGGTCGAGGAGTTGACAGCACGCGCAGTAGTAGAGGTAGCTCGTGCCAACAAGGCGCAACATGATGCG
The DNA here is from genome assembly GCA_902687465.1 of Secale cereale. Lineage (NCBI taxonomy): Eukaryota > Viridiplantae > Streptophyta > Magnoliopsida > Poales > Poaceae > Secale > Secale cereale. The sequence goes on along the minus strand of LR738709.1, from coordinate 604,596,202 downwards.
GAGATCCTTCAGCTGAAGGGCCGGATTGAGCAGGCTAAACGGGATCTGGACGCAGAGAAAGCCATGACAGCTACGAGGCAAGCAGAGCTAGACTCTCAAGCTTTCCGGCTCAGGGTGGATCAGACTTCTGCATAGGAAGTAATGCACAGAAGATAGCAAACTCGTCTACCGTCGGTTTACCAGGCGAGGAATCTCTTTGGCACACCAGGGGCGGGGACCAGTAACCGCCCAGAGGTAAACCGGGGAGGAGCTCCAGGGACTGGCGTGTCGGTTCAGCCATCGGCCACGGAGCAAAATCATCAAGTTGTACCCACGCCGCACATCCCCACCCCCAGGCCATTATTCTAACCCGTTGGACAACATTGTCGCCACCGCTTCACGACTGGCCGCTTTACCCACTGAGGGAACATCCCCCGTGGCGATGGAAGCGTGCCGGGCTAAGGAGTTGCTGGACACGGCGCTGACACAGCAGCAGGCGTACTCTTACAGCAGGGAGAGGATTCATTCAACCCCCCGCCAAAGCCGGAGTTACACTAGGCACTTGGATGAACCGGCCGTGTCTAGCAGCGAGCGGAGACGTCACCGCCATAGGCAGGATAATCCGGCAGGAGCAGAAGCACATGCCCAAGAGGCGATAGACCGGGCCAGACACACCACCCGTGAGGATACCCGTCAAATGACGTCGGTTCACCCAACCACAGCAGAAACGGGAGTCACGTCGAGTTCCTTTGGAGTACAGTGTATTGTCCCCGCTTTACGAAGTGTAAAATTACCCAAAGACTTCAAAGGTCCGCGCAAGGTGCCCAACTACACGGCAGACCTGGCTCCAGAGGCGTGGGTTGAGAGCTATGAGATGGCTATGGAGATGCTAGATGTGGATGAAGCAGCATGCGCCAAATACTTCACCATGATGCTGGAAGGCACAGCCCGGACATGGTTAAAGGGCTTACCACCTAACTCCATCGGATCATGGGGAGAACTGCGTCGCCAGTTTATCAAAAATTTCAAAGACACGTGCAAGCAGCCAATGTCAGTGGTAGATTTAGCGGCATGTGTTCAAGGAGAGCAGGAGCCCACTAGCAGCTGGGTGCGGCGAATATCAGAAATCCTACACTCTTCCAATAGTATCAGCCCCAGTACGGCGATAGTGACATTGGAAAACAATTGCCGGTTTTAGTATCTGAAGCTGAAGTTGGGATGGCTCAAGCGGGATTGTAATGACATAGGGACACTCATGAGCGCTCTGGTGAAATATGGGGACTCTGATAACACTAAGTACCCAGAGGCAGATGGAGACAAGTCCGGGAAAGCAAACAAGGCTGGTAAACCGGCGCAAGCTAACCCGACAGGAACAAGTTTCAATGGTAAGCGAAAGGCAGAGGGCGGCTCTGATTTTGTGGCCAATACCAATGTTCAAGGAAACTTTCAGCGCCGCAAGGGTAGGCCACCTCCACGTACGGAAGGAGTATCCACCAATCTAGATCAATAGTTAAATGAACCTTGCCCTAAACACAGTACGCGGGAGCACCCGTCTAAGCATTTATGGAAGGATTGCAAGATCATGATAGAGGCCATGAAGCAAGCCAGATATAACCACGGACCCCCTGGCGGTGGCTCGGGTTCAGGCTTTTAGGGTCCGGGTTACCAGGGTAATGGTTCCGGATCAGGATATCATGGTCGCAACAATAACTACAACCAAGGCAACCAGCAGTACGGTCAGGGTGGTTACAACAACGAAGGCAACCAGCAGCATGGTCAGGGTGGTTACAACAACCAAGGCAATCAGCAGCGCCAGCAGCAGCAGCAATCCGGATATCAGAGTAATCCGAAGGAGCTAAGTAGTGGACAGTACCATGTTTTTACCACGAGTTTGTGCAAACGAGATCAAAAGATTCTGAAGCGGGCAGTACACGCAGTTGAACCGGCAACGCCACATTTTCTATGTTGGTCAGAACAACCTATCGTGTGGAGCAGAGAGGATCACCCGCCATGCGTTGATAATCCGGGCCAGTTGGCCCTAGTGGTGGCACCACAAGTGGGTGGTTATAAATTCACAAAGGTACTCATGGATGGCGGCAGCAGTATCAACATCTTATATTATGAGACCTTACGGCGTATGGGGTTGACAGACAAGAAGTTGAGGCAATCCAACACGGTGTTCCATGGAGTAGTGCCAGGTAAATCGGCTTACCCAGTTGGAAAAATTGATCAAGAAGTCACCTTTGGGGATGAGCAGGATTCTAGGTCAGAGACAGTGACCTTTGAGGTTGTAAAGATCAGGAGCCCATATCATGCTCTGTTTAGGAGACCGGTTTACGCCAAATTCATGGCTAGACCGTGTTATGTTTATCTACAGCTCAAGATGCCGGGTCACAAGGGAACCATCACGGTTCACGGAAGTCACAAGATCGCATTGGAGTGCGAGGACGGAGATGCAGCTTATGCAGAGGCAGTCTATGCTATGGAAGAGTTGAAATTTTACAAGGACAACGTTGATCCGGCAGATATGTCCCCGTTAAAAAAGCCAACTACAGAGCATGATCCAGCGTTGAAGTTTAAATCGGCAAAGGAAACCAAGCAAGTTGACTTTGTACCAGGCGATTCGTCCAAGCAGTTCACTATCAGCGCTAACCGAGACCCCAAATAGGAAAGCACTCTCATCGAGTTCATCCGTGAGAATTGGGATATCTTTGCATGGAAACCTTCTGACATGCCAGGTATACCGAGGGAACTCGCTGAGAACAGTCTTAACATTAATCCGAAGTTCAAACCGGTCAAGTAGTACCTGCGCCGTTTTAATGAGGAGAGGCGCAAGGCTATAGGTGAGGAAGTGGCCAGGCTTTTGGCCGCAGGGTTCATAGTTGAAGTGTTCCACCCATAGTGGTTGGCTAATCCAGTATTGGTGTTAAAGAAGAATGGAAAGTGGAGGATGTGTGTGGATTACACAGACCTAAACAAAGCTTGTCCAACTGATCCTTTTGCTCTCCCCCGTATTGATCAGATCATCGATGCTATGGCAGGATGTGAGCGGCTAAGTTTTTTGGATGCATATTCAGGGTATCATCAAATCAAGATGGCAGTCAAGGACCAGGAGAAGACAGCCTTCATAACTCCCTTTGGAGCCTTCTGTTATATATCTATGCCCTTTGGGCTCAAGAGTGCCCAAGCAACTTACCAGCTTTGCGTACAGAACTGCCTCAAAGGGCAGATCAGAAAAAAATGTCCATGCCTATGTTGATGACATTGTGGTGAAGTCAAGGAAGGAGGAAACGCTGATAGAGGATCTAAAAGAAACCTTTGACAACCTCCGGCTTTATAAGATGATGGTTAATCCGGAGAAGTGTGTTTTTGGTGTTTCGGCAGGCAAGCTCCTTGGATTCTTAGTGTCAAACAGAGGAACAGAGGTCAATCCGGAGAAGATCAAGGCGATCACGTCTTTGACTAAACCGGCTTCTATCAATGATGTCCATCGTATAGCAGGCCGGATTATAGCATTAAGCCGATTCATCAGCCGTTTGGGAGAGAAGGCAATTCCACTTTATCAGATGTTGAAAAAGACAGATCGGTTTATATGGAGTGATGCCGCAAACGCTGTGTTTGAGGACTTGAAGTGGCAATTAGCAGAACCGCCAGTTCTTGCTGCCCCTGTGGACAACGAGCCACTGCTATTGTATGTGGCCGCCAATGCCCGTGCAGTCAGCGTGGCAATTGTGGTGGAACGCAAGGAAGCAGGCAAGAAATATCCGGTTCAGCGCCCGGTTTACTACGTCAGTGAGGTTCTAATTGAGTCAAAGCAAAGGTATCCACACTGGCAAAAGCTGGTATATGGCGTGTTCATGGCAAACCGGAAGCTGAAGCACTATTTCCAGGGCCACCCCATAACTGTTGTCAGCTCAGCTCCATTGGGGGATATAATCCAGAACAGAGAAGCTACTGGTAGAGTGGCAAAGTGGGCCATTGAGCTTAGCCTACATGGATTGAAGTATGTACCCCGTACTGCTATCAAATCCCAAGCACTGGTAGATTTCATCAATGATTGGACAGAATTGCAAGCACCAGAGGAGAAGCCGGATCATACATACTGGACTATTCCCTTTGACGGTTCAAGGCAATTAGAAGGCTCGGGGGCTGGAGTCGTGTTAACTTCCCCACGAGGTGACAAGTTTTGTTATGTCCTCCGACTAATGTTCCCTTGCACTAACAATGCTGCTGAGTATGAAGCTCTCCTTCACGGGCTACGGATGGCTAAGGAGATGAACTTGAGCCGGGTCAAGTGTTTTGGTGATTCAGGTCTGATGGCGCAACAAGTGTCTGGCAAGTGGGACTCTAAAGACCCTCTCATGGCAGCCTACAGGCGAGAAGTTGAAGCGGTGGCAGGATGTTTCAAAGGATACCAGGTGGATCACCTAGACTGGCGGAAAAATGAAGCGGCCGATGCTCTAAGCCGGCTGGGCTCTCAGCGTAAACCGGTGCTACCAAATACTTTCTTGGATGAGTTACACAGTCCATCAGTTCAGGTACCATCGGAGGAGGATTTGGTTGTTCCTGATCCAGAAGCACAGCTGGTTGCGGCGCTTCATGTTATTCCGGATTGGACACTCCCTTACTTGGCGTACCTGAGCCGAGGAGAGTTGCTAGAGGATGAGGTTGAAGCCAGGCAGATAATCCGGCGATCCAAATCTATGACCATCGTTAACGGAGAACTTCATCACCACAGCGTTTCTGGGGCATTTCAGCGCTGTGTATCATCGGAAGAAGGCAATGATATTCTTCGAGATATACACGAAGGAGATTGTGGTCATCACGCTGGTTCAAAATCACTGGTAGCCAAGGCTTTTCGTCACGGGTTTTACTGGTTAACGGCCCATGCTGATGCGGAGGATCTAGTCCGGAGATGCGATGCTTGTCAAAAAATTTCACGGCGTGCTCTTGTTCCGGCACAGGAGCTACGGATGATTCCAATTACTTGGCCGTTTGCGACTTGGGGGCTTGATATGGTTGGACCTTTTAAACGATCCCAAGATCAGAAAACCCACCTGTTGGTAGCAGTGGACAAGTTTACAAAGTGGATTGAGGCAGAGCCTGTCAGTAAGTGTGATGCGGCAACAGCGGTTAAATTCATCAAAAAGGTAATTTTCCAGTTTGGCTTTCCACACAGCATTATTACTGATAATGGCACCAATCTATCTAAGGGAGAGATGGAAGAGTTTTGCCAAAGGGAGCATATTCGCCTGGATATATCTTCAGTAGCTCATCCTCAATCCAATGGTCAAGCTGAAAGGGCCAACCAAGAGATTTTGGCATAAAGCCCCGGCTTATGACTCCCTTGCAAAGAACACCAGGATGCTAGGTTGAGGAGTTACCTTCTGTCCTCTGGAGCATCAACACTACGCCTAACAGGTCTACAGGCTATACGCCCTTCTTCATGGTGTATGGTGCTGAAGCGGTTCTCCCTAGTGATATCCGGCACGACTCACCACGGGTGGCAGCTTATGTTGAAGCAGCCAATGAGCAAGCAAGGCAGGACAGCTTAGACCGGCTGGATGAGGAGCGTGACAGAGCAGCGGCACGATCCGCAATTTATCAGCAAGACCTGCGCAGATATCACAGCCGCCGGGTTAAGACCAGGACGTTCCAGGAGGGGGACCTGGTGCTCCGGCTCATCCAAGACCAGACAGATATGCACAAATTATCCCCACCTTGGGAAGGGCCCTTTGTGGTCAGCAAGAATCTACACAACGGTTCATATTACCTGGTGGACGTTCGAGAACATAAAGATTCACGGACAGCAGAGGAAGAGACGAAGAGGCCATGGAACATTGCCCTTCTGCGGCCTTACTACACTTGAGCCATGGGCTCCGCTTCATGTATCCTGTATATATTATGATTAATAAATAAACCGGCACCCCGGTAAACCGGGGGATCAGCCATCTTCTTCAAATATACGTGTCTCATGGGAATTCACTCAGGTGATATCCATACAAAGTTTATTTCTCTTAATATATATTATTTTCATCAAGAAAACAAGATGCTTTGATGAATCTATTTTGACATGCAGGACACTTATATAAGGAACCAAAGAGGGTTTGCCACACAAGCGCAACTCCCGTATAGGTGCCCTGCCTCTACGGTCACTAGGGGGCTACGTGATCGTATTCGAATCCTAGCTTAACCCCTTTTGTCCAGTGTATATGATCGCATTCGAATCATAGCTTAAACCCCGTTTGGGTCCGCCTTGGATCGCATTTGAATCCATTGATCGGCAAAATCTATAAGCCACTGGGGGCTATGTGATCGTATTCGAATCCTAGCTTAACCCCTTTGGTCCAGTATATATGATCGTATCCATATCATAGTCTAAACCCCGTTTGGGTCCGCCTTGGATCGTATTCGAATCCATTGATCGGCAAAGTCTCAAGGCCACTGGGGGCTACATGATCGCATTCGAATCCTAGCTTAACCCCTTTGGTCCGGTTTACTGATCGTATTCGAATCAGAAGCCTCAAATATGGAGCCTGGCAGCTCGTGAAAAGCCAAGAGCTTAAGGGCCGCTCTTAAAAAATTCCTAGAGCTTAAAGGCCGCTCACAAAAAGCCTGGAGCCTGGCAGCTCGCAAAAAAGCCTCGACTACAAGGTCTTATTTGCCAACAATGCTTTTTTTTTGCGATTTTCAAAGTTTTTTGTGGTCAACAAAGTTTTTTGATCCGGAATTGGGCAACTTTGAAGTTGACCATATATCTACAAAATTAAAAGTCTGGGTCATGAATACCAGCATGAGTTTAAAGTCTGGGTCATAAACACCAGCATGATTTAAACCAGTGTTTACCATAACCTGGAATAGTCATCAGGCAAAAGCCAAGAGAGCCAAGAGCCTCATCAGAATTTACATATTCAAATATTCCTACCGGATTAAGGACGTCAGGTACACTTAATCAAAGGTATGAGATATTGTTTTCAATATATGTCTATGGGAGCAATGTAATAGGTCCGGTGGTAAACCGCCAGGACATCTTTTTAGCATTGTTTATGCAGATACAGATAACATAGACGGATCAACCATAGCAGACAAAGAATTAAAATTGGCAGACGACAAGTTAAGCTATGACACCCGAATTGAGACAAAGGCAATGTTTTCGAAATATCCTATTACAAGGCACTTGCAGGCCCGAACAGATTAAAGTTTTCTGCAAAAGTGTTCAGCAGCTATGAATTAAACCGGACGGTTTATGATTCCTCTTTATGCTGCGAAGGCTGAGGGTCGGCTTGTTCCGGATCTTCTTCATCTTCAGGAAGTGGCTGGAAATCAGGAATGTGCCAGTCAATCTTGGAGAGTGCACGGAAATACATGTCCTCAGTAATAAGATCTGACGGATCAATATCTGGAGCGAAAGTATGGCCACGCAGTGGCGGGATCAGATTCTCGGTGTCATAAACCGGCCGCTCCACCCGTTCATTTTCTAAGTCATAGGCCGGATGATACCTGGTCAGATCCGCTTCAACAGCAAGTTTACTGGCGAGTGGGTGCATCTCTTTGGTTAAGGCACGGAGGTCTTCGGTAGAAAAGATGGATCCATCCTCTTTGTTACTGGGATATCCGTTCATAGCCTCCTCCGGATCAAAGTCTGGAACCCATGCCTTGGCCCGGGTCAGTGCTATAAGAGAGCCAGCCCGTGCAGCAGATTTCTTCACTTCCACCAGGTGCACAGGAAGGACAGATAGCTTCTCCAAAGTGCCTTGGATAGTAGTTGGGGCCGGTTTTTGATGGGACATTTCACTTATAACCCTTTGAGCGCCGGAATACAGCTGCTCCACCAGGGTATAAGAGGCCTTGAGCTTCTTTCGAAGATCATCTCCAAGATGAGTTATGCGTCGCCCTAAATATGTTTGTCAAAGTTAAACCGGAGTGGATCAAGGATTGCAGAGATGAAAACATAAACAATTGAGTGCTCACCAAAGATCGCAGAGGTCATAAGTTCTATTTGGTGCTTTAAACCGGTCAATTCCTGCGTAACCGGATTAAGGGCAGCTTCAGCGTCCTTTGCTCTTTTCTCAAGAGCATTTCTCTGCACCTCCCAGGAGGACCACTCCGCTTCAAAGTCCTTCTTCAATTTTTCCATGTTGGTTAAGTTCGGCGAAAACTCTTCCTTGGCTTTGGCAGAAGCAGCTTCAGTAACAGCCAACCTATCCCGGAGTTCAGTTACCTCTGCAGCCCTCCGGGTCAAGTCAGCCTACATGGAAATCAAATGAATTAGAAAGGAAAGTCAATCAAGTCTCAAGTATATAAACAAGTTATCCACTTGACACTTGGGGGCTAATGTGCAGTTGAAGTACTGAAAGAAAATCTCAGACAAGTCCCAAGCGCATAAAACAAGTTATACCCCTGGCACTTGGGGGCTAATGTAAGTTCATTTTCCGATACACTGGAAGTCCCGGTTCATCTACAATGAAGCTAAACCGGCACTTGGGGGCTACTATGGCCTAAAGACAGGATTGCGAAGAACACAAAACAAAGACAAGTAGAAGAAAAGGAAATTACCTCATATTTATCTTTCATCAGATTAACCAACCCGGCTTCATACTCACGGCTGGTAAAGAGCCGGTTCAAATACCGGAATGAAGTTCCTGGGCACTCAACTGGGCATAGCTGGATAAGTCCGTGCTCCACCTGCCTTTTTCTTGTTGAAGTTTTTCCTCTTTGGCAGTGTGCTTGGCCAAGATGACGGGCTCAACAGGAGCGATAAAACCTAACACGGTTATCTCAACGTCCGGGGAGGTAGCAGCAGTTGGTTGAAGAGGGGCAGCAGTAGGCGCCGGGCTAACAGGAGCCGGGTTAGTCCGAGGAGGGCTAACCCGGATAGGGCTCGCCGGTTCAACTACGTTCTCCGTATTAACATCCTCCGGAGCAACAATGTCGTCACGATCCATGGGAATAGGATCATCAAACTGAGCTGCAGGATTATCTTTTGGAGGGATAACTTCGTCCGGATCAGCGGCCGGTTCAACGGTAGCAGTCTCGGTAGCCGCTTTGGTTGCTTTTGCCTTCTTTCTAGGCTTCGGCTTGCTGGAGAAAATCAAATGAACAATGAGAATCATAAAGGTACAAATGTAAAGATAAACCGGATGATTGAAAAGGACTTACCCGGGCAGGGTCTTCAGCACAGGGACCTGTGTAGCAGTCGACTCGCCAGAAGAGGACAAGGGAGCCTCCTGATAGTTAGGATCAGACGGTTTAAGTGGTTTACGTATGAGCCCGGCTTTTGGATGAAGAAGAGTTGGAGAAAGCAAAACCTCAGAACGGCGCCTGCGTGCCGGAGTAAGAGGTATTCCGGATGATTCCACCACATGACCACTGTGGCGCGTGGTCCGGCGTGCTTCATGCTACTGCTTCTTCAAAAGAAATTTGGGGTCCAATTGAGCGTAAGGATGAGAAAAAGGGTATTTCCGGGACACCCAGCGGATTTTGGGGGGTGGCGGTTCCGAGTCTGAAGAAAGAGAGATTACCTCAACTTCCGCCGCTTTACTTCCTTCAGCCAGATCCTGTGGAAAGGCACTGTTAACATAAATTTGGATAAAGGGAGATTAAAACATATCAGGATCAACTCATACCTCAGAACCCGGATCATCTTCCTCAGGATGTGAACCAGAGGCAGCAACCGCCTTCTTCTTCTTAACAGCAAACGTCTTCCGGCGTGGCTGTTTGGCCGATTTATCTTGAGGTTTCCTCTTCCGGAAGGGGTCGTTGGCCTGTGCAGAAGATAGAGAATAAATAGAAGACGATCGATATGGACGGATCAGAACAAACAGGAAAAATCAGAAAGAACTTACTGCTGGCGGTTTATTGTTTTCACAGAATGGAGCTAAACAGGTCTGGCTACACTCCTCCAGAGAAATGTTGAGCATTTTCTTTGCGGATTCAGCAACTTCTTTCTCAGGAAGTATTATGTCAATATGGCGCTGAGAATCATCCGGTTTTCCGGTATACTCGCACATCAGACCTGAACGCCGGCTCAGTGGAAGGATGCTCCAGGCAAGCCAACAGCAACCAAAGTCTACTCCGGTTAAGCCGTTGGCCATAAAGGCCCTAAGCTTAGAAAGCTGAGCGGCAAACCGGGCTCGGTCTGGGGCACTGAGGCGTTGCGGCAGGGGATGATCCTCAGGTAGGTGATATGCATGGTAACCCGGCAGTGGGTTTTCCCCCTCAGGTGAAGTATCTATGCAATAGAACCACGATTGATTCCAATCCTTGGGGTGCGTGTGAAGGGCAGCGTGAGGGAAGCTCACATCCTTTCTCTTTTAAATGCTGACGCCGCGCAATTCTTGATGTGGCCCGTCAGAAAACTCTGTCCGCCGGTTTAAATGGAAAAAGTCTCTGAACAGATCCACTGATGGTTCTTCTTGAAGGTATGCTTCTGAGAAGACTTGAAAATTGCAGACATTTGATATAGAGTTCGGACCTACGTCTTGAGGATGGAGTTGAAAAGCAGCTAGCACATCCCGGAAGAATTTTGAACCGGGAGGGCTAAAACCCCGGGCCAGGTGATCAAAGAAAACGATGACCTCTCCTTCCTTAGGAGTGGGTGGACATTCATTTTCTGGAGCCCGCCAATGCAGGACCTCTTTAGGACCCAGAATACCGATTGAAGCAGCGTTCGTTAGGTCCTCTTCAGTAATGCGGGAAGGAGCCCAGTTGCACGCGACAAACTGCTTGGCCATCGTTCGGAATAAGGAAATGCTGAAAAGTACAGTACAGAATCCGGTTTACCAATTGCTAAAATTAAGCCGGAGCATTATATAAGATTGTGGATCTAAATTGCCGGTTTACACAAGGGACTAATGGTATTACTAGTCCTCGAGCATATAAGAGTAAGGTAGCTACCGGATTACGATGATAGAGAAGGCAGATGCTAAACCGTCAATTACAAGGTACATGATTACATCTAGACCGTCGAAAAGAGCATAAGATTGATTAAACCGGTGAGTGAGCTACAGATCTACAATAAGAAGAAACAGTTTCCACAGAAGGCTGAAGTAAAAAATGGATCTGAGGCATAAGAAGAAGATGAAATATATGCAAGTCTTATACAGGAAGAACCGCGGAGGTTTTCTACAGAGCAAATCGAAGCTGTTAAGATAGAGGAACTAAAGGCGTGAGTTTGGAGCAGGAGCGCATTCAAAACGAATCTAAGTAAGGTTTGAATCTACCGCAAGGTTAACCCACAGGGATGAACAGCGAAGCTTCAAAGTTTCATGGCGGAAGCTATGGAAGGAACCCTAGATTGGGATCTACAGTGAGGAAGAAGGAATACCTGATGAAGAAGCGGACAACGGTGAGTTGCTCTGGACACGATTCAGGGTGATGCAGCGGCCTGGCTCGACGACGGCGACGGGCTCGAAGAGCGGCGGCGGAGCTTCGAGCGACGGAGGAAGACGAAGGCAGAAGGGGGAAAAGAAGGCAGGCCCCAGCGGTATTTATAAGCCGAAGAGGTGAAACGGCAAGCGCGGGAATCGAGGAGGTCAGAGATTGGACAAAGATTACGTTGTCGCCTCGATTTTCGGGATGGCATTTAACAAAGATAACAAACAGAGGTAAGCAATAAATGCGGAGGTGATGTCACGACGGATTAAGATGATTCCCGGAGATGACGTCATGGCCGGTTTACGAAGCAGATGAGCTGCAGAGAAGAAATCTATGCAAAGACTTAGAGGACTGACATGAACAAAGTTCAAATCAATCTGGGGCCTAATGTCAGGGATATTACTAGCAGGTATAAACCGGCCAGGAAGATCCGGATTATACTAACATAGTTGTATTATCCTAAAGCCCAGTAGAATATGAACCAGAGGTTACGGCCCATAGAGGCTTAGGGCCCATGTGTAAAGCTTACGGTTTATAAACCGACATATCATGTAACTTGAGGTGTAAGATAGAAAGAGTAGAGACCGAGGCAGACACGATTATGAACCGGCCTCGGGACTCTGTAAACCGGACCGGGCGTCACCTCCTATATAAAGGGACGACCCGGCGACGGTTCAAGGACAAGCAACAACACATCAAGACACAGGCAAGCGATCCGCTCCCTGTTCATCGACGCCCAAGCAATACCACACCAAACTAGACGTAGGCTTTTACCTTCATCGAAGGGGCTGAACTAGTATAAACCTTCTGTGCCCTTTGTGTGCTTTTAACCCCTTCAAGCTAACCCGGCGATGGCCTCATACCTAAGTCCTCTAAACCGGACATCTGCCGTGCCAATCCCACGACAGTTTCTGAACCCATGGTTCTCTTTCTTTAACATGTTTCCTAGCAATGAAGTCTCTCTTGTCATAACGTTGATTCTTTGATTGTGGGTTATCAAGATCAATAGCAGGTTCAATCTCTACATCATTATCATTACTTGGTTGAGCATCAGTATGAAAATCATCATTAACATTATCGCTAGGTTCATGTTCATCACCAGATTGTGTCTCAGCATCAGAAATAGAAATATTATTGGGATTCTCAGGTGTGTCTATCACAGGTTCACTAGAAGCATGGAAAGTCCTATAAGTTTTCTTTTTTCTTTTTATTAGAGGGACTAAGTGCATCAACATTAGTTCTCTGAGAGTCTTGTTCAACTCTCTTAGGATGACCTTCAGGATACAAAGGTTCCTGAGTCATTTTACCACCTGTAGTCATAACTCTAACAACATTATCATTGTTCTTACTATTCAACTCATTAAGCAAATCATCTTGTGCCTTAAGTACTTGTTCTACTTGAGTTTCTAACATGGAAGCATGTTTACTAATTAGCTTAAGATCATTGACAGTTCTACATATATAATCACCCAAGCGTTCAAGCGTATAAGCATTACGTTTCAGTTGTCTAATAACATAAGCATTTAAATTTTCTTGTTTCACAATAAAATTATCAAATTCATCCAAGCATCGACTAGCAAATTTATTATGAGGAATATCACCTTCAACAAATCTATAGAGAGAATTTACCTCTACTACCCGTGTCGGGTTACCAAGACCATGTATTTTTTTGATAGGTGGTAAATTCTTAAAATCTTCAACTTTAATACCTTTTTCTTTCATAGATTTCTTTGCCCCTTGCATATCTTCAGTACTAAGAAATATAATACCTCTTTTCTTCGGAGTTGGCTTTAGAGGTGGTTCGGGAAGAGTCCAATCATTATCGTTACTCAATATATTATTCAATAGTTTTTCAGCTTGCTCAACAGTTCGTTCCGTGAAAATACAACGAGCACAACTATCTAGGTGGTCCCTAGAAGCATCGGTTAGTCCATTATAAAATATATCAAGTATTTCCTTTTTCTTGAGAGGATGATCAAGCAAAGCATTAAGTAATTGGAGAATCCTCCCCCAAGCTTGTGGGAGACTCTCTTCTTCAACTTGCACAAAGTTAAATATTTCCTGTAAGGCGGCTTGTTTCTTATGAGCTGGAAAATATTTTGCAGAGAAGTAGTAAATCATATCTTGGGGACTACGCACACAACTAGGAGTAAGAGAATTAAACCATATCTTAGCATCACCCTTTAATGAGAAAGGAAACAACTTAAGAATATAATAATAGTGATGTTTTTCCTCATGAGAAAATAGGTTGGCTATATGAAAGAACATGCAGTGCCCCCATGTTTGGTTTTGGTAATTGATGAAAATCTCTTTGGACTAATGGTTGTTTTGAGTTATATTTGAAGGGTTTGTCCATAGGCTTTTCTTGGAGTCCATGTGTTGATTTCAAGGAGAGTTTGTGATGACCAAGGTGCTATTAAGGAATTATCCAAAGATTGGTCTTGTGAATGTTGAGCTTATTGCAAGCATGTCTTGAAGAAGAAGAGTGTGTTATCATTCATGTTTACCTTCAAGACATCATCCAAATGAAGAGAGTTGGAAAGATTCAAGGTTGATCAAGACTAAGTCAAAGAGTGAATCAAGTTGATCAACACACAAAGCATAGAAGATGTACCGAGAGGGATCAAGCGATCCCATAGTATGGTAAGCATTGTCAATTACGCTTTGTGTACTAACCCATGGTATTTGTGAGAGTTCTATGTGGGGTTAAGTTATCTTCCATGGGCTTGCGTCAAGAGGTAGATCACATACAACCCATGGAGGATGACATCAAATCAAGGTTGTGGTGTGCAAGTTCAAGTGCTGCATCACGAAGAGATCAAGTGCTTGAAGCTTTCCATTCATTGTGGTGACAATGAACTTGTGAAGATGTGCCGAAGAGTGGCTCACCCATAGTGGAGTATGGGGGAGCAATCTAAGTCTTCACCAAGCCAACGCAATCAAGAAAGGTGGTCCAACTTGAGGAAGTCAAGATCGTCCACATCTAGCTCAAGTGGAGTCTGTGCAAGGCAAAGGTTTGCCCTTGATAGGTTTTCTATTTTACCGGTCTCATGGTGGTAGTTGGGAGATCGGGTTATCGGATCGATTACCGTACTATCAAGGGGGGCTCTCAATGAGTAGCTTGATCGTATCGTTCGTAGAGAGCTCAAACCACTACATGCTTGCATCATATTTCTTGGTTCTTGTTTGGTTCTTCTCCTTGTGAGATTTGGAGCTTATGGTCATTTTCATGACAAGCTCATGTTCATCGAAAACAGAGTTCACATGCATCCACTATGATGTTTTTGATGTTGGGGTTTTTGCCGGTTCTCTTTGTGAGTCTTAGAGCCTATGGTCATCTTGATGACAAGCTCGAGTTCATCGAAAACGGAGTTCACATGCTTCTTCTATTGCGTTTTCGGTGTTGGAGGTTTTACCGGTCTCTTTCGAGGAAGGGTTCTCACCATTTTCTTATGGGCCTTTTCTCATTTGCTTCTTATAGTTATTTCTATCAAGAATGTGTTAGGCCATGTTTCTAGCTTTCCAACAAACTTGGTTTCGTTGAATTCGGAGTCCGTATGCAAAAGTTATGTCAGTTTTGGTGTCCCCAGAAGGGCTGCAGCGGTACTACCGCTTGGAGGGGATGTAATTTTTTACTTTCGTGGCTAGTTCCGCTCTGGACCAAAAACACGTCACAAGTCCAGCGGTGGTAGGCACGGATGTAATTTTTTAGTACCGCTCGCAAGCAGTATTACCGCTACCCTTAGCAGTAGTACCGCTACCCCTAGCGGTAGTACCGTGAGGTCAAGCAGTACTACTGCTCCGATGGTTCTTCTGGACTTTTTCCCTCCTCGCTGTTGTGTTTCAAAGGGCTACTACCGCCCTAGCAGTTGTACCGCTCCTTGGAGCAGTAGTACCGCTCGGTGCGGGCTGTGAGCATAACGGTTGGATTTTCCCCACCTATAAAAGGGGGTCTTCTTCTCCAATGAACCTAATCCTTTGAGCTCATGTTCTTCCCCCATTGTTGACCTTCTTCGAGCTTGCTATCTCTCAATCCCTCCATGGATTCTTGCTAGTTTTGGGGGGAAAAGAGAGAGGAGATCTAGTTCCACATTTACACCAATCACTTTCTCCTCTTTGTGAGGGGAACCCTTTGGATCTAGTTCTTGGAGTTCTTTGTGTTCTCCTCCTTGTTCTTCCTCTCTTTTCCCTCTCTAGCATTAGTTGCTTTGGTGGGATTTGAGAGAGAAGGACTTGGGCACTCCGTGTGCCCTTGCCATTTCATTTGGTGCATCTCTTTGAGTTCTCCACGGTGATACGTGGAAGTTACAAGTTGAGAAGCTTATTACTCTTGGGTGCTTGGTACCCTTGAGCGTGTTCCTCTTGGGTGCTTGGGCGCCCTAGACGGTTGAGGTCACCGCGGAGCCATATTCCATTGTGGTGAAGCTTCGTGGAGTCGTTGGGAGCCTCCAATTAAGTTGTGGAGGTAGCCCCAACCTTGGTGGTGTTCGGAGCTCAATCATTGTGGTGTAAAGATCCGGGAAAGCGTTGGGGTCTCCAATTAGGTTGTGGAGATTACCCCGCACAATTTGTACGGTTTCGGTGACCGCCCCAAGGGTTTCCATTTGTATGGGTTCGGTGACCGCCCTCAAGGGTCCCTTAGTGGAATCACGGCATCTTGCATTGTGCGAGGGCGTGAGGAGATTACGGTGGCCCTAGTGGCTTCTTGGGGAGCATTGTGCCTCCACACCGCTCCAAACGGAGATTAGCATCCGCAAGGGTGTGAAACTTCGGGATACATCGTCGTCTCCGTGTGCCTCGGTTATCTCTTACCCGATCCCTTTACTTATGCACTTTACTTTGTGATAGCCATATTGTTTCTTGTCATATATCTTGCTATCACCTAGTTGTTTATCGTGCTTAGCATAAGTTGTTGGTGCACATAGGTGAGCCTAGTGGTTGTAGGTTTTGTGCTTGACAAATTCACCGTTAGGTTTATTCCGCATTTGTTCGAGCCTAAACCATAATTATTTTAAAGCGCCTATTCACCCCCCTCTAGGCGACATCCACGATCTTTCAATTGGTATCAGAGCCTCGTCTCTCTTTATAGGGCTTAACCGCCTAGAGAGTAAGGATGTCGACTAGGGGCTTAGGATTCTCCGACACTCTTAGATTCGATGGCACAAATTTTGATGTTTGGGTAATTCGCATGCTTAATCTCTTTAGGGTCATGGACCCAAATTTAGAGCGAATTGTAGATATGGGTTTTTCTCCTCCAAATGATCCCCAAAGATTATCTTTAGAGGATGAGAAAAACTCTTATCTCAATGCTCAAGCTTCTAATGTGCTTTTCGATGCTTTGAGCAATGTAGTTATATTTCAACTCATGCCATTCCGGGATGCTCATGAGTTGTGGACAAAGCTTCAAGATAAATATGGTGTGTCCAAGAATTGTGGGAATGATTGTTCTCCCTCCACCTCCGGCCATGTTGTGTTCTCAACTTCTTCTACTTCACCTACATGTGGTTTGCCACAAGGTAATGATATGGTGAGTAGTGTTGGTCATTGCAATGATGATAGTATGCTTATCGTGGATGATCCTTCATCACTATCTTATTGCAATGCAACTTCTTTGGACTTTAACACTTCGAGCACCATACATGTTTCACATGCTTGTGTTGATAGTCCTTGCATATCATGTAGAAATTGCTTGACTAAAACTCATGATGATATGCTTGCTATGTCTTGTTGCCATGATAAAAATGCATCTATTTCCTCGAATTGTTGTGCTAACAATGTAGAGGAAACCCAACACCCCATGGAACAAGATGTAGTCTTGAATGGTGCTTCAAGGGATCCTACATGATCATCTATTGCGTTTTTCCTTATGGCTAAGGCTTCAAAGGCATCTCCCACTTTGAATCCCAATATATCTTGTAATGATAGTGATGATGACAATGATGATGATGTTGATAATGATGAAGAGAATGATAATGTTGTCTCCTTAAAAATTAAGGGGAAAATGATTTTTAAAGCTTTTCATAAGAATAAAATTGCTCGTTCCAACTTCATGGAAATCATGTCTATTGCCATTGAGGGCAAGAAATATATTGATGAGTTGGAATCTCATCTAGAGGAGCATGAGGTCACCATTGAGAAAATGGAAGGTCATGAGCGTGATTACGCTAATGAGACCGATGACCTCTCGCAAGCTCTTGAACTTGAACAAACCACCAAGGAATCTCTTGAGGAGACTTTTGCTCTAGAATTATCTAGAATAAAGGAATCCCGTGATAGAGCTCTCGAGGTGGCTAATGATTTTGAAACTAAAAATGAGAAGCTTGAAGTTGCACATGCTAAACTCCTTGAGGATTTTGAGCACCTCGAAAATGGCTCAAGGGTCATTAAGAGTGAGCTCATCAAACTCACCGAGTCTCATACTCAACTTAAAGCTTCATATTCTAAAGAGCTTGCCAAGTTGCCTTATCCTCTTGCTATTATTGATGATGCTTGTTGTCAGGGATATTACTAGCAGGTATAAACCGGCTAGTATAAACCGGATTATGATAATATAGTTGTGTAATTATAAAACCCAGTAGAGGTTACGGCCCATGAAGGCTTAGGGCCCATGTATAGAGTTACAATTTGTAAACCGCCCTGATCGTGTAACTTGAGAGACAAGGAAGAAAGAGCAGAGACCGAGGCGGACACAAATATGAGCCGGCCTCGGGACTCTGTAAACTGGACCGGGCGTCGCCTCTATATAAAGGGACGACCCGGCGACGGTTCAAGGACAGGCAACAACCCGTCGAGACGCAGGCAAGCAATCCGCTCCCTGTTCATCGACGCCCAAGCAATACCAAACCAAACTAGACGTAGGCTTTTACCTTCCTCGAAGGGGCCGAACTAGTATAAACCCTTTGTGTCCTTTGTATGCTTTTAAACCCCTTCAAGCTAACCCGTGCGATGGTTCCTCAACTAAGTCCGCTAAACCGGACATCTGCCATGCTAATTCCACGACAGTTGGCGCCCATCGTGGGGCCTCCGCACGATGGTTTCAAGTTCTTGAAGGGCAGCTTTGAAGGGCTCAAGGGTTACACGGTCGGCCGGATGACCAAGAGTCGCCGCGGCCGGATCTACATCAACGACGCAGGCTGGGGACCGGAGACCGATTCAATCGAATACGGATACCGGGTTCCCTTCGGCGGCATCCACGTCTTCATCGGCAAGATTGGTGAACCGGGACCTGAGCCGGATGTCTTCTCTGACATCGTCGAGCTGGCTCAGCGTGCATGATCGGCCCGGATTCAGCCTGCCATGAAGCGCGTTTTCGTTGGAGCAATTCACGGAGTCCAAGCCGAGGACGGATCGGATTCCGGTGGCGAGACAGTTGTCTATTCCGATGATGGATCTTCATCCGAAGAAACCGAATACATGTATCTGTTGCGGGACGGCCGGTCTGAGGGTGTGTCCGACGGAGACAGTATTCCGGACCCCTTTGATCTGCCAAACCAGGTGGCTGTGTTTATGGCTGGATCACAACATACGCCGCAGCCCACGGTGACCGGAATGTTCACAGCCGGAGCAGGGGGAAGCGGGCAAGCTCCCTCGGCCGCTGACGCTCTATCAACCTTGGTAGAGGAGTTGACAGCACGGGCAGTAGCAGTGGTGGCTCCCGCAGACAAGGCGCAGCATGATGCAGAAATCCAGCAGCTGATGGGCCGGATCGAGCAAGCAAGAGAGGATCTGATGGCAGAGAAAGCTATGATGGCAACAAGACAGGCAGAGCTGGAGTCCCAGGCTTTTCAGTTAAGGATGGATCGGGCCTCTGTACAGGCAGTGAGGGATAGAAGGCACCAATCTCGTTTACTGCCGGTCTATGAGGCGATGAATCTCTTTGGGACGCCAGGAGCAGGAACTAGCAATGATCCGGAGGTAAACCGGAGGACGGCTCCAGTGAGGGGGGAACCGGTTCGACAGCCCACTGCGGAGCAAGATCGCCGGGTTACGTCCACACATCACCTCCCCACTCCTCCGGGTCATTATTCAAACCCCTTAGATAACATTGTTGCTGCTTCTTCACGCCTGGCCGCTTTACCTATTGAGGGGATATCCCCCGTGGCAATGGAGGCACGCAGGGTTAAGGATCTGCTTAACACAGCATTAACACAACAGCAAGCGTATTCTTATAGTAGGGAGAGGCTTCATTCAACACCCCGCCACAACCGAAGCTACACTAGGCATTGGGAGGAACCAGAGGTGTCTAGTAGTGAACGGAGGCGACACCGTCACAGGCAAGATAATCCGGCGGGCGCAGAGGCACAAGCTCAGGGGGCACCAGACCGGGTTAGATCTGCGGCTCGCGAGGAGGTCCGCCAAACGATGCCGGTTCACACAACCACAGCAGAAACAGGAGTCACGACGAGTTCCTTCGGGGTGCAGTGTCTTATTCCCGCTTTACGGAGCGTGAAGTTGCCCAAGGATTTTAAGGGTCCACATAAGGTGCCTAATTACACAGCAGATTTGGCTCCGGAAGCTTGGGTTGAGAGTTACGAGATGGCCATGGAGATGCTGGACGTGGATGAAGCGGCTTGCGCAAAGTACTTTGCCATGATGCTGGAGGGTACAGCCTGGACCTGGATAAAGGGTTTGCCGCCTAATTCCATCGGATCATGGGGAGAGTTACGTCGCCAGTTCATCAAAAAATTCAAGGACACGTGCAAGCAGCCAATGTCAGTGGTGGATCTGGCGGCCTGTATACAAGGAGACCAGGAGCCTACAAGTGCATGGGTGCGGCGAGTATCAGAAATCTTGCACTCTTCGAATAGTATCAATCCCAGTACGGCAATAGTAACACTGGAAAACAATTGCCGGTTTGAGTCTCTGAAGTTAAAACTAGGACGGCTCAAACGGGATTGTAATGACATGGGAACTCTCATGAGCGCTCTGGTGAAGTACGGGGACTCTGACAACACTAAGTATCCAGAAGCGGTAAGATAGGAAAAGCTAATAAGCCCGGTAAACCGGCACAGGCTAATCCGGTCAGAACAAGCTTCTTAGGCAAGCGAAAAGCGGAGGGTGGCTCAGATTTCGTGGCCAATACCCAGGTTCAAGGGGGCTTTCAGCGCAATAAGGGTAAACCACCTCTACAAACCGGCGGAGGGCCCGCTAGCTGGGAGCAAGAGTTGAATGAGCCTTGCCCGAAGCACGGATCAAAGGAACGTCCAGCTAAGCACACTATAGGAGAATGCAAGGCCATGATGGAAGCCATGAGCCGGTTCAGATCTAACAATAGGTCACCAGGTGGCGGACCAGGCCCCGGATTTTATGGTCCGGGTCACCCGGGGAACGGCTCCGGATCAGGATATCGTGGAAACAACAGTGGTTATAATAACCAAGGCAATAATCAATATGGTCAGGGCGGTTACAGTAACCAAGGCAATCAGCAGTATGGTCAGGGTGGTTACAATAACCAAAATAACCAACAACAGGGCCAGGGAAATCACAATAACCAAGGCAATCAGCAGCGTCAGCAGCACAGCAGTAATCTGAATATCAGAGTAATCCGAAGGAGCTGAGCAGTGGACAATATCATGTGTTCACTACAAGTTTGTGCAAGCGGGATCAAAAAATCCTAAAGCGGGCCGTCCATGCGGTTGAACCAGCGACTCCACAGTTCCTGCGCTGGTCGGAGCAACCTATCGTATGGAGCAGAGAGGATCACCCGCCGCGGGTTGATAATCCGGGCCAGTTGGCCTTAGTGGTAGCACCACAGGTGGGTGGCTATAAATTTACCAAGGTTCTTATGGACGGCGGCAGTAGCATCAATATCTTATATATGAGACTTTCCGTCGCATGGGGCTGACGGATAAGAAGCTAAGACAGTCAAACACGGTGTTTCATGGAGTGGTGCCAGGTAAATCAGCTTACCCAGTTGGGAAAATTGACCTGGAAGTTACCTTTGGAGATGAACAGGATTCCAGGTCAGAGATGATAACCTTTGAAGTTGTCAAGATCCGGAGCCCTTATCATGCTCTATTCGGAAGATCGGTTTATGCCAAGTTTATGGCCAGACCGTGTTATGTTTATCTACAGCTCAAGATGCCGGGTCACAAAGGAACCATCACGGTTCATGGAAGTCGCAAGATTGCATTGGAGTGTGAGGAAGGAGACGCTGCTTATGCGGAAGCAGTATGCGCTACGGAGGAGTTGAAGTTTTACAAAGATAATGTTGATCGGGCAGATATGTCCCCGTTGAAGAAGCCAACTACAGAGCACGATCCGGCATTGAAGTTTAAATCGGCAGAGGAGACCAAGCAAGTTGACTTTGTGCCAGACGATTCATCCAAGCAGTTCACTATCAGCGCTAACCTTGATCCTAAATAGGAAAGCGCGCTCATCGAGTTCATCTGTGAGAACTAGGATATGTTTGCATGGAAACCTTCTGACATGCCAGGTATACCGAGGGAACTCGCTGAGCACAGGCTTAACATTGATCCGAAATTTAAACCGGTCAAACAGTATCTGCGCCGCTTCAATGAAGAAAGGCGCAAGGCTATAGGAGAAGAAGTGGCCAGGCTTTTGGCCGCAGGGTTCATAGTTGAAGTTTTTCACCCGGAGTGGTTGGCTAATCCGGTGTTGGTGTTAAAGAAGAATGGAAAGTGGAGAATGTGTGTAGATTACACATATCTAAACAAAGCTTGTCCAACTGATCCTTTTGCTCTTCCTCGTATTGATCAGATCATTGATGCCACGGCAGGATGTGAGCGGCTAAGTTTTTTGGATGCATACTCAGGATATCATCAGATCAAGATGGCAGTTAAAGATCAGGAGAAGACGTCCTTCATAACCCCTTTTGGTGCTTTTTGCTATGTATCTATGCCCTTTAGGCTCAAGAGTGCCCAAGCAACCTACCAGCGTTGTGTACAGAATTGTCTTAAGGGGCAGATAGGGAGGAATGTTCACGCTTATGTGGATGATATCGTGGTGAAGTCAAGGAAGGAGGAGACGTTGATAGAGGACCTTAAAGAGACCTTTGACAATCTTCGGGCCTATAAAATGATGCTTAATCCGGAGAAGTGTGCTTTCGGTGTTCCGGCGGGTAAGCTCCTTGGATTCTTGGTATCAAACAGAGGAATAGAAGCCAATCCGGAGAAGATCAAGGCAATCACATCTCTGACCAAACCGGCTTGCATCAATGATGTTCAGCGGATCACTGGCCGGATCACATCGTTAAGCGGTTCATCAGCCGTCTGGGAGAAAAGGCAATCCCGCTTTATCAGATGTTGAAAAAGACAGACCGGTTTATATGGAGTGATGAGGCAAACGCTGCGTTTGAGGATTTGAAGCGGCAATTGGCAGCGCCACCGGTCCTTGCGGCTCCTGTTGATAATGAGCCGTTATTGTTATACGTTGCCGCCAATGCACGGGCAGTCAGTGTGGCAATCGTGGTCGAGCGCAAGGAGGCAGGGAAGGAATACCCGGTTCAACGTCCAGTCTATTATGTCAGTGAAGTTCTCATTGAATCCAAGCAAAGGTACCCGCATTGGCAGAAGCTGGTATATGGTGTGCTCATGGCAAACCGGAAGTTGAAACATTATTTCCAAGGCCACCCAATAACTGTTGTTAGTTCAGCACCGTTGGGAGATATAATCCAGAACAGAGAAGCTACTGGTAGAGTAGCAAAGTGGGCTATTGAAATTAGCCTGCACGGATTGAAATATGTGCCACGCACTACGATCAAATCCCAAGCATTGGTGGATTTCATCAATGATTGGACAGAACTGCAAACACCAGAGGAGAAGCCGGATCTTACATACTGGACGATTCACTTTGACGGTTCAAGGCAATTAGAAGGTTCGGGGGCTGGTGTTGTTTTAACTTCCCCGCGAGGAGACATGTTTTGTTATGTCCTCCGTTTACTGTTTCCTTGCACCAATAATGCAGTAGAGTATGAAGCATTGCTTCATGGCTTATGGATGGCCAAGGAGATGAACTTGAGCTGGGTCAAGTGTTTTGGCGATTCAGATTTAGTGGCACAGCAAGTATCCGGCAAGTGGGATTCAAGAGACCCTCTCATGGCAGCTTACAGACGAGAAGTGGAAGCAGTCGCAGGATATTTCAAGGGGTATCAAGTGGATCACATAGACCGGCGAAGGAATGAAGCGGCCGATGCTCAGAGCCGGCTGGGTTCTCAATGTAAACCGGTACCACCGAATACCTTTTTGGATGAGCTGCACAGTCCATCAGTTCAAGTACCATCGGAGGAAGACCTGGCTGTTCCTGATCCGGAGGCGTAGCTAGTTGCAGCGCTTCATGTCATTCCGGATTGGACGCTGCCTTATTTGGCGTATCTAAGCCGGGGAGAGCTGCCGGACGATGAGATCGAAGCGAGACAGATAATCCGGCGCTCTAAATCCATGACGATTGCAAACGGAGAACTTCACCATCGCAGTGTTTCTGGAGCGTTTCAGCGGTGTGTGTCATCTGAAGAAGGTTGTGATATTCTTCGTGAGATCCATGAAGGGGATTGTGGTCACCATGCCGGTTCAAAATCCTTGGTGGCTAAGACTTTTCGACATGGGTTCTATTGGCTGACAGCCCATGCTGATGCAGCGGATCTAGTCCGGAAGTGCGATGCTTGCCAGAAATTTTCACGACGTGCTCTTGTTCCGGCACAGGAGCTCCGGATGATACCGATAACTTGGTCGTTTGCGACTTGGGGGCTTGATATGGTCGGGCCCTTTAAACGATCCCAAGATCAAAAAACTCATCTGCTAGTGGCTGTGGATAAGTTTACAAAATGGATTGAGGCAGAGCCTGTAAGCAAGTGTGATGCGGCAACGGTGGTTAAATTCATCAAAAAGGTAATTTTCCGGTTTGGCTTTCCACACAGCATCATCACACACAATGGCACCAATTTATCTAAGGGAGAGATGGAAGAATTTTGTCAACGCGAGCATATTCGACTAGACGTATCTTCTGTAGCTCATCCTCAATCCAATGGACAAGCTGAAAGAGCAAATCAGGAGATTTTGCGAGGTATCAAGCCCCGGCTTATGACTCCCCTACAAAGAACACCAGGGTGTTGGGTTGAGGAGTTACCTTCTGTCCTCTGGAGCATCAATTCTACGCCGAACTGGTCCACAGGTTATACACCTTTCTTTATGGTGTATGGTGCTAAAGCGGTCCTTCCAAGTGATATCCGTCATGATTCGAAACGGGTGACGGCTTATGTTGAAGCGGCCAATGAGCAGGCAAGATAGGACAGTTTGGACCGGCTGGATGAAGAACGTGACATAGCAGCAGCACGGTCTGCAATTTATCAACAGGATCTACACAGATATCACAGCCGCCGGATCAAAACCAGGACGTTCCAGGAGGGAGGTTTGGTACTCCGGCTCATCCAAGATCAAACAGATATGCACAAGCTATCCCCGCCTTGGGAAGGGCCCTTTGTGGTTAGCAAGAACCTGCATAACGGTTCATATTACCTGGTGGACGTTCGAGAACACAAGGACTCACGGACATCGGAGGAAGAGTCAAAGAGGCCGTGGAACATCGCCCTCTTGCGGCCCTACTATACCTGAGCCATGAGCTCTGCTGTATCCTATGTATATATTATGATTAATGAATAAACCGGCACCCTCGGTAAACCGAGGGATCAGCCTTTTTTCCAATATAAGTGTCTTATGGTGATAACCATCTACAGCTTACGTTTCTTATTATAAATTTTAAAATAAAATAAATGCTTTGATCAGTCTATCTGATTGTACAGGACAATTGCCGTATATGTACCTTGGAGCTGTGACCACTAAAGGGCTTCCTGTTCAAACATAGGTCGTATTCGAACCAAAGAGAACATAGCCAAACTCACCGAAGGGCTTCCTGCTCAAACATAGGTCGTATTCGAACCAAAGAGAGCATAGCCATACTGCTCAAACATAGGTCGTATTCGAACCAAAGAGAGCATAGCCATTCTGCTCAAACATAGGTCGTATTCGAACCAAAGAGAGCATAGCCATCCTGCTCAAACATAGGTCGTATTCGAACCAAAGAGAGCATAGCCATTCTGTCCAAACATAGGTCGTATTCGAACCAAAGAGAACATGGCAATGGCTAGTAGGGGGCAGGATCGTATCTGAATCCTAGCTTAGCCCCTATGGTACGGTTTGTATGGTCGTATTCGAACCATAAGCTCAATGGATCGTATTCGAATCCATTGCTTGGCTAAATTTTCAAGGCCAGTAGAGGGCGGGATCGTATCCGAATCCTAGCTTAGCCCCTATGGTCCGTTTTACTGATCATATTCGAATCAGACATTTGATTTGGAGCCTGGCAGCTCGCAAAAAGCCTCGACCACATGGTTTCATTTGCAAACTTGTATTTTTCGTATCTGTGTTTTATGGTTCTTTGATCCGGAGTGGGACAACTTCAAAATTGATTACGTATCTTCAAAGTCTGGATGCAGAGCTCCAGCATTATTTAAACCGGTTTATCTTCTAAACCTGGAACAATTGGGTATGCCCCAACGGAGCCAAGGGCGTCTTCGGAAACAACAATGTTTGCTGGATTAAAAATATCAAGCATACTTAAGTCGGGTATGAGGTTATTTCTGGTATAAACAGACACTTGTTTGATATATTGTGTGAGCGATTTAATCGGTCCACGCTAGGACATCGTTTAAGTGTTATCTATGCAGAAACAGATAGTATGCAAGATAAACCATATCAGACAGAATTCAAATTGGCAAACGTCAAAGCAAGAAGTTGGGACATCCGGATCAAGACGAACAATGTTTTATGCTATCCTATTACAAGGCATAGCAAGCCTGAACGGATTAAAGTCTTTCTAGCAAAATGAGACCGCAACTACAAAGATAAACTATATGGCCTACGCTTCCTCCTGCTGCGACGGCTGGGGATCAACTTGTTCCGGAGCTTCTTCCTCTTCTTGAAGCGGCTGAAAGTCAGGGACGCACCAATCGATTTTTGTTAAAGCGCGGAAGTACATCTCTTCCGTAATAAGTTCAGACGGATCAACATCTGGGGCGAAAGTATGGGGGCGCACTGGTGGGATTAGATTTACGGTATCATAAACCGGCCGATCCACCCGCTCGTTCTGTAAATCATACCCCGGATGATACCTGGACAAGTCTGATTCGGCAGCAAGCTTGCTAGCGAGAGGACGCATCTCCTTAGTCACAGCGTGCAGGTCTTTGGCAGTAAAAGCTGATCCGTCTTCTTTAGTGCTAGGATACCCGT
Organism: Secale cereale; assembly: GCA_902687465.1. Lineage (NCBI taxonomy): Eukaryota > Viridiplantae > Streptophyta > Magnoliopsida > Poales > Poaceae > Secale > Secale cereale. The sequence continues at coordinate 604,569,605 of LR738709.1, read as the reverse complement.
TCAAGGCTTCTTCCGGATCAAAATCGGGAACCCACGCTTTGGCTCTGGTGAGCGCCATGAGAGAACCGGCTCGGGCAGCAGACTTCTTCACTTCCTCCAAGCGTGCTGGCAAGACAGAAAGTTTCTCTAGTGCATCTTGAATAGTGGTGGGGCCGGTTTCTTGAAAGACATTGCGCTTATGATCCTTTGAGCGCCGGAATAAAGCTGCTCGACCAGAGTATAAGATGCCTTGAGTTTCTTCCGTAAATCATCCCCAAGATGGGTAACGCGGCGCCCTACGTAAGATCATTACAGTTAAACCGGGCCGGAATATAGATTGCAAGGATGAAAGCATGATTGCAGATTAAGTACTTACCGAAGACAGCAGAAGTCATCAGTTCTATTTGCCGCTTTAAACCGGTTAACTCTTCAGTCACCGGATTAAGGGCTTCCTCAGCATCCTTTGCTCTTTTTTCCAGATCATTCTTTTGCACTTCAAAGGCTGTCCGCTCCTCTTCAAAAAATTTCTTCAGCTGTTCAGGAGTAGTTAAGCTCAGTGCCAATTCTTTTTTGGCCTTGGTAGCAGCAGATTCAGTTTCAGCAAGTCTGTTCTGGAGTTCAGTGATTTCTTCGGCCCTCCGGTTCAAATCAGCCTGCAAGGAAAATCAAGTGGAATAAGGGCAAAATTCAGACAAGTTTCAAGCATATAACCAAGTTATCCACTTGACACTTGGGGGCTAATGGGCAATTGAAGTATCAAAGAGTGGCAATTCAAAACAAGTCTCAAGCACACAAACAAGTTGTCTACTTGACACTTGGGGGCTAATGGACAGTTGAAGCATCAAAGGAAAAAATTCAGACAAGTCCCAGGCACATAAACCGAATTATGCCCCTGGCACTTGGGGGCTAATGTAAAGATCAGTTGCTTGAATTGGAAGTACCGGTTCACCTTCTAAACATAGCTAAACCGGAACTTGGGGGCTACCATGATATAGACTGAAACACAACAAAGGTAAAAACAAAGACAAGGGAGATACCTCGTATTTTTCCTTCATCATGCTGATTAAACCCGCTTCCTAATCCCGACCAGTATGAAGCCGGTTCAGATACCCGGAATAGAGCTCCTGGGCACTCAGCTCGGCGAAGCTAGACAAGTCAGTGCTCCATTTGCCCTTCTCTTGATGGAGTTTCTCCGCTTTAGCTGTATGCTTGGCTAAAACAGTGGGCTTAGCAGGAGCGGTGTAAGTTGTACCGGTTATTTGAACATCCGGAGAAGGAGCAGCTGCCGGTGGTGGAGTAGCAGTGTGAACCGGGGTAGCTGGAGCCGGGCTAGTCCGAGGAGGGTTGGCCCGGGCAGGACTCGCCGGTTCATGGACGTTTTCAGTGTTGGGGTTCTCAGGAGCAGTAGCATAAGTGTGCTCCATGGGAGCAGGATCTTCAAGTTGAACTGTGGGCTCACCTTCCGGAGGGACAGTTGTATCCGGATCAACAGCCGGATCATCAGTGGCAGTCTCAGCAGCCGTTTTGTTGGCCTTTGCCTTTTTGCTAGGCTTAGGCTTGCTGAAAGAAATTAGAAAGTAAATCAGAGTCACAGAAGCAAATGCAATCATAAACCGGATAAGATGAAGGACTTACCCTGGGACAGTTTTCAGAGCTGGGACTTGTGTGGAAGTGGATTCGCCAGAAGAAGATAAAGGAGTCTCCTGATAATTAGGGTCGGACGGTTTAAGTGGTTTGCGTATAAGCCCGGCCTTGGATGAAGAAGAGTTGGAGAAAGTATAACCTCAGAGCGGCGCCTCCGGGCCGGAGTAAGAGATATTCCGGAAGATTCGACTACAAGGGCACTATGGCGTGTAGCCCGGCGAGCTTCATGTTGATGTTTCTTCAAAAGAAAATTGGGGTCCAGTTGAGCGTAAGGATGAGAAAATTGATATTTCCGGACTACCCGAAAATTTTTTGGTGGAGGCGGTTCTGAGTCTGAAGAAAGAATAGTTACCTCAGTTTCTGCCGCTTTATCTCCTTCAGCCAAATCCTATGAAGAGACACCGTTAACACAAGTATGGATGAAAGTGAACAAGTCATAGCCGGATTAAATCATACCTCAGAGTCCGGATCATCTTCTTCAGCATGTGAACCGGAGCCAGCAGCCACCTTTCTCTTTTTAATAACGTAAGTTTTCCGGCGTGGCTGTTTGCCTGCTTTATCCTGAGGTTTCCTCTTCCAAAAAGGATCATCAGCCTGTACACAAGAAGAAAGATAAATAGAAGATAATGGACGGATTAAAAGCGAACAGAAGGGATTAAGGCTTACTGTAGGCAGCTTGTTCTTCTTATAGTATGGAGCCAGTCCGGTTTGGCTACATTCTTCCAAAGAAACGTTGAGCATCTTCTTAGCAGATTCAATGACTTCCAATTCAGAAAGCGTTATTTTGGAAAACCGTTGAGGATCATCCGGCTTTCTGGAATACTTACACATCAAACTGGAGCGTGGCATCAGAGGGAGGATACTCCAGGTAAGCCAGCAGCGCATAAAATCAATTCCGGTTAATCCGTTGGCCATAAAGGCCTTGAGCTTGGCGAGTTGAGAAGCAAACTGGGGCCGTTCTGAGGAGCTGAGACGCTGCGGCAAAGGGTGGTCTTCAGGAAGATGATGCTCGCGATAACCCGGCAGTGGGTTTTCTCCTTCAGGTGAAGTGTCAAGGCAATAGAACCAAGACTTGTTCCACTCTTTCGGGTGTGTATGGAGAGCGGCATGAGGAAAGACTACATCTCTTCTCTTTTGGATGCTGACCCCACCCAATTCTTGATGAGGACCGCCAGTAAACTCAGTTCGCCGGTTCAAATGGAAAAAATCCCGGAACAAGTCGACTGATGGCTCCTCTTGCAGATACACCTCTGAGAACACTTGGAAATCGCAGATGTTTGAAATGGAGTTTGGGCCTATGCCCTGAGGGTGCAGTTGAAAAGCGGCAAGTACGTCCCGGAAGAATTTCGAACCGGGAGGAGTAAAACCTCGGGCCATGTGATCAAAGAAGACAATAACTTCCCCTTCTCTGGGAGTCGGAGGACATTCATTTCCTGGGCCCGCCATTTTAAGACTGATTGAGGGCCCAGAGTGCCAATGGCAGCAGCGTTAACTAAATCTTCTTCCGTAATGACGGAAGGGACCCAGTCGCAAGAAACAAACTGTTTGGCAGACATAGTGGCAGAAAGAAAGTGCTGAAAAGGCGAAGTACAAAATCCGGATTATTCAAGTACAGACATATAAACCGGATCACATATGCAAAGTCACATCGACGGTTTAGACAAGGGACTAATGATATTGCTAACCCGGCAGCAAGCACGAAACGCACTACTACCGGTTCATGATAACAAAAGAGAGGAGCTAAACCGTCGCGTTCATTGTTGATGCGTTACAAAAGCAATATATGACTGACTAAACTGGCGAATATAGTACAGATCTATAAGGATGAAGAAACAAGTTTCTATGGAAAGCTAAGGTAAAACAGATCTGAGCAGTAAGGAAAAAAGAAAACTTATGCGGGTTTATTACAGAAAGAACTACAGGGGTCTTATACAGAGCGGGCGAATCTAAAGGTTGAAACTAATGCCAAAAATCTAAGCATAAGTCAGCGGAGCAGAAGCAGGTTTTGAAGACAAATCTAAAGGATTGAAACCACTACGAACATGGCATTTAGGATGAACAGATGAAGCTTTTTCTAGGTCTAATGGCGGAGGCATGAGAAGAACCCTAAAGCTACAGATCTACAGCAAGGGAGAAAGAATACCTGAGGTAGCAGGAAGCAGCGGCGGAGTTATCTCATCGCGCTCAGGTTGATGCAGCGGCCGGCGACGGCGAGCTTGACGGACGACGGCGGAAGCTTGAGCTCGGGCGACGGAGGCAGAAGACGAGCGGAAGGAGATGAAGAGGAGATGCGGCAGTATTTATAAAGGGGGAGAGACGAAACAGCAGGCGCGAGATTTGAGGAAGAGAGAGATTGGATAAAGATTCCCTGTCGCCTCGATTCTCAGGATGGCCTTTAAACAAACATAACAGACAGCTGCGCGCGATAAATGCGGAAGTGATGTCACGATCGAGTTAGGAGATTTTCAAGGATGACGTCATCGCCGGTTTACAAAACTGAGAAGACACAAGAAAGAGGATTATGCAAGACTGAGAAGACTGATGTGAACAAGTTCAAATCATTCTGGGGCCTAATGTCAGGGATATTACTAGCAGGTATAAACCGGCTAGTATAAACCGTATTATGATAATATAGTTGTGTAATTATAAAACCCAGTAGAGGTTACGGCCCATGAAGGCTTAGGGCCCATGTATAGAGTTACAATTTGTAAACCGCCCTGATCGTGTAACTTGAGAGACAAGGAAGAAAGAGCAGAGACCGAGGCGGACACAAATATCAGCCGGCCTCGGGACTCTGTAAACTGGACCGGGCGTCGCCTCTATATAAAGGAACGACCCGGCGACGGTTCAAGGACAGGCAACAACCCTTCGAGACGCAGGCAAGCAATCCGCTCCCCGTTCATCGACGCCCAAGCAATACCAAACCAAACTAGACGTAGGCTTTTACCTTCCTCGAAGGGGCCGAACTAGTATAAACCCTTTGTGTCCTTTGTATGCTTTTAAACCCCTTCAAGCTAACCCGTGCGATGGTTCCTCAACTAAGTCCGCTAAACCGGACATCTGCCGTGCTAATTCCACGACACTTGTGCTACTAACTCTATTTCTAGTGAAGCATCCATTTTGAAGGAGAATGTTGAGCTAAGGGCTAAACTTGAGTTGCTATCTAGCAATTATGGGAAATTGGAAGAAAGTCATGTAAAGATCACAAGCTCTCATGATGATCTTCTAGTATCCCATAATGTGCTAAAGATAGCTCATGAGGCTATGATTATCAAGGTAACATCTAGTGAGTCTCATGTGGTCACTAGCACTACTTCTAGTCAAAATGCTATATTGCCATGTGCTAGTCCTCGTAATTCATCTATGCATAACATTGGTACATCTTGTGATGAATTGCTTTCCTTGCCTTGTTGCTCTAACAATGAAGCCTATACTTCCTCTAGTACTTGTGTTGATACTAACCATGTAGAGGAAATCAAAGAGCTCAAGGCCCAAGTCTCTTCCTTGAAGAAAGACTTGGAAAAGTGTCATGAAGGGAAGTCCACACTCAACAATATCTTGAGTGTGCAAAAATCCCCCAATGACAAAGGTGGACTTGGATTCAACTCCGGTAAGACGAAGAAGTCCAAGAGCAACAAGAAGAAGGGCCAAGAACAACTCAAGAATTCAGCCAAGATTATTTGCTTCAAGTGCAAAATTGAAGGGCATCATGTTAGATATTGCCCATTGAAGAAGAAGGCCATTAGTGACAAGCAACAAGGGAAGAGGCCACAAGTTCAATCTCGTGCTCAACCGCAAGTTGGATAAAGGCCGCTTCCCAAGAAGACTCATGGTAATGCTTCTCATTTTTAGAAATCAAATGAGAAGAAAGTGAAGAGTAGATGTTGCTACTTATGCCGTGAGAAGGGTCACCTTGCTTCTTCATGCACTAGTGGTAACTTATCCAACCCAATTATTATTGATGATGTCTATTCTCTTGGGAAGGATAAGGTTGGCAATGTGTTTGCCAAGTTTCTTGGGACTCAAAGTGGTGTCAAGAAAAGAACCATTTGGGTAGCCAAGCCTATTGTGACTAACCTCTTAGGACCCAACTTGGTTGGGGACCAACTAGCTCAAACTTGATCAATAGGTGTTTTGGAGGGCATTGGTGACTTGGCTACATTATGAAGAATTAAGGGGTCTTCATCATTCATATTGTCTCAAGCCAAGTCATTCGAATTATCAAGTTTCTATCTTATATCCAATATTCCTCCTTGCGGTAACTTGTGCTTAAGTTGTTTACATTGAAAGTTACTTGCCCCTTTGCATGTTTTGGTTTTGTTCCTTGCATGTGTTAGTATATGTTGAGCGTCCAATTTGCGTATCTTGAGAAATCAAGTATGTGTATGTTGGTTTGCACATCATGTATGTGTGTGTCGTGCGTTGAGCCTTTGTGCATCTTGCTTTTATCTTAGTTGGCTCTTGTGAGAGATTAATGGAACATCCCATTTTGGGGGAGTGACGTGCTTTGTGCACCTCACAATCCTATAAATGTGTGTACATGAGGAATACCATCTAGTATTGATATTACAAGAGTATCTAGTCTCCATGTGGTATGTCTTCTCATGAGAAATTCAAATTCTAAATGTTCCATTAATTATCTCTTGTTGGTTCTCTTTTGCTTCTTGTTAAGTCTTTCATTGGTATCACATTATGGTGGAGTGATATTCTATGTGCATATTACAAGCCTAGAAAATGTATACATTTGAGATATTGTCACCTAGTGTTGATATTATAAATTATGTTGTTCCTAGGTGGCATATTAGCTCTACAAGTTGCAAATTTGCTTTTGTGTTTGGTGTGAAGATGATGTTGGATGTGTTTGCTATCTACCACCGAGAATTATTTCCAAATGCCTCTTGTCTTTGACAATTGGTAATCATTTATGTGGTGGAAATTATTGATCATCTTTACATTGTCTTTTGGTTTTATTTTTCTTTTCTCTTGCCAAGATTGTGTCAACTCCCATTGCCTTCCGTGCCACTTGTGGATCTTGTTATTTTATTGATCGTGTCTAGTGTTTTCTAGATATAGTGAAAGTGGTGATCCCATCTTGTGCATTTTGTATTCAAATGCAAATTCCCTATAATGCATAACTCTTGGGGGAGCTATCCTATTTTCTATAGAACACTCATCTTGTGATCCATTTCAAGTGTGTGTTGGTGGAAGGCAAGACCTTTCTTTTTTGGTACTTGTGACACCATGAAACTTTGTAGAGGGCTTGGTTTGTTTGGAACCATCCTCTCTTTTGGGAGTTCGATATCTTTCTTTTTGCGTGTATCAATGCATATCTCATTCCTTGATGTATCCTTTAATGATATCTTCCAAGTGATGATTTGTAATGCCCAGGATGGGACTATACCTCCTACGTGTCGGGGCACGACTTAAAGGTATAAGCCCATTCTGGAATGATCTCAAGTTTGGTATCTTTGCACGACTCATGTAAAAGAGGGATTATATTGCAAAAGGAGATAGTTGGCTTACACTCGCCACTTCACACAATACATTACATAAGCAAACATCATTCAAAACATCACAACCCGACTACGGGTGAAGATCCAAAAGAAAGATACCAAAACAACATAAAGCCACAGGTCTAGATCGAATCCTAGTAGAAACCACTACTAATCGTCGAAAACCGACACAAGCAAACGGACACGCTCTTCATCGAGCTCCTGGTGAAGTACTGATCCATCTCCTGCTTCAAACTCGGCGGAACCTGCATCTGGTGTTGTAGTATCTGTGAGCCACGAGGACTCAGCAATCCTGTTCCCGGGTAACATGACTATTTAAGCCTTGGGTGTGGAACAAGGCTGAAGAAAGAATAAGAGTCTGCAGCAGCAACTAGCACTAGCTTACGTGAATGAGAGCGAGAAGAGAAGGTGCCTCGGACGAAAGATGATCACTAAGTGATCCTAAACTAATCAAGTCAAACATAACCCCACCGTGTTCATCTCCCGAATCCCTTTCGGAAAATGATAGTCACGGTACACACGCTGGTAGTGTATTGGAACATGGTGTCAAGTTTTCTACAACCGGATATTAACAAGCTCCCATCTGCCACATAACCGCGGGCACGGCTTTCGAAAGTTCAAAACCCTGAAGGGGTGTTCCAACTTGGCCCATGACAAGCCCATGATCCGCGGAGTCGCAACTCCAAGGTGGGAAGACCCGAGTGTTCTCGGAATCCCGTGCTCAAGATACTCCGAACTAAGGTAAGGCTATTCCAGCAAATCCTCCCAACGTGTCGACACCCTGATAGTAGCCGCGCGTATCTAGTCTCAGGACATGACCGGATGGGCGAGGCTACGGGTTTTTACCAAACCTTGAGTTTCCTCGTGGTGGCCCCGCAGGCTCCCCGTTTCGGACCAACACTCATGTGGAGCACTGGCCTGGGGTTGTTGATTAAAAATAAAAGGGATAGCTAGTCCCTATGCAAGTTTTATTAGTTATTAGGCGAATAGTACCAATGTTGGGACTTGCTGGAAAAGACTTAGCACTTAGAGGTTTATCAAGGGGGCCCCATAACCCCAACCGTGTGAGGAACGCATAATCAAGGAACATAACACCGGTTTATACGGTTCCTAGCGGCATGAGTGGAACAAAACACCAAGCAAAAGGCTTAGCCTTCCACCAATTGCCAATATATGGATGAGTTCATTCAATAATTAATATAGTGTGATATAACCCCACATAACTTCAACATGAAGCAAGCCTCTTCAATCTTCACCTGCAACTAGCAATGCTATAAGAGGGGCTGAGCGAAGCCTACGTACAGCCAATCAATGGTTTGCATCGGTAGGGTGGTTAGACAGGATCATGGTTACAATAGGAGGCTGACAGGAAAACATGGGCATCGAGGCAATATACTACAGAGCGATACTTCTAGCAATAGGCAAAAATAGTAATGGTATCCGGGTTCGGTCATCTTGCCTGGGATTCCGCAAGGGAGAAGAACAAGTCCACGAAGTAGACGGAGCAACATAGATGAGCGAATCCTCACAACTCCAGAACGAAACCGAAGCTAACAAGAGAAGCAACCGGAAAGAAGCAAACAACACGGTAAACACACAAGCATAAACATGGCATACGATGCACAAACAAGTATGATGCATGTCCGGTTTAAATATGCATGGCATGGCAAAATGCACAAACAAAACTACAGTTAAGTGGAGCTCAATATGCAACGAGTTGCATATTGACGAAACACCACATTTTAATTATTGAATTGACTCTCGTTTATTTACAAGACAAGATTAAATGTTTGTTAACATGGCAAGAGGTGAAGCAAAAAAAAACTACCTATTTAGGCATTTTAGATGAGGCCGGAAGAACAACAACAATTCTGGAAAATCCCCATGAGCATGTTTAGCAATTATTAACGCAACAACAATTAACATATATAATGTTGTTAACACGATGCGGATGACATGATCAAGTTTTATGCAATTTATAGTTAAAGGTCAACATGAGAGATATGAAGCATTGTCACCGTGGTGGAAAGAAAAGGGTGCCACGACAACGATCCGAAAATGATGCAACGGCAACATCTCGGTTCCGGTATCTCGTTGAGAGACCGGTGCAAAAGATGACGGAGAGCGAGCGAAACAAGAAGAAAAGCGGGATGATCCCGTCACCGGGTTCCCACGGGTCGGCGACGAGGCAACCGAGGAACATGACAAAAGACGAAACGGGCACGATGCACACAAGGGTAACATCTCATACACTCAACAAGCATTCATCGGGTCATCGTCTCGGGGTTATACCTTCGGAACATCCGTTCCGGAGGGGCTCGAGATCGTAGAGGGACGTAGAGTAATTAGTGGTACACGGCCGTAGAGGAAGTAGTTGTTCTCGCGATTCGTAGAGGAAGTAGGCGTTCACGTTCGGAGAGGAAGTAGTCGTTCACGAGGCCGCCCACGAGTAGTCGTTCCGTTCGTAGAGGTACTTGAGGGTCTCGGCGACGGTAGTCGTTCACGTTCGTAGCGGTCTTGCCGGTCTCGGGTCGTAGTTGAACTCGGTCGTCGAGTTCGTAGATGTACTTGGCGCATCCATCGTTTCTGGGGCGACGGTAGTGGTACTTGTTCACGAAGTTGTTCACGGGTCTCGGTCTCGCGTCGATCTTGCCGGTCTTGGCAAAAACGAAGGGTACTTGGTGTTTCATCGCGTAGTCGAACTTGACGAATCCGGAAGGGGAACTCGGCGCTTCGGGCTGCCATTGTTACTCGTTTGTAGATGTACCTGTTCATCTAGATGATTGGCGAAAAAACAGCAGCAACAAACAAAAAAACATAGCAACAGGGCAGAGTGCAGCAGCAAGGGGGCGATGGACAAGTGGCCGGCTTCGGCCTTGGCGTGAAGCGGGTGAGGCAGGGGCGGCGCCGGTGCTGCTCCTGGCCGGTCCTGATGGCAACGGGCGAAGCCCTGGGCGGCGAGGAGGCAACCCAACCATGGCAGCAGCAGGGGCGACGACCTTGGAGGAGACGAGGAAGAGACCGCGACGACGCAGAGGAACGGGGCGCGTCGGGGCTCCATGGCGAGGCGGAGCTGTTCGGGGCGATGCGGAGGGAGGCGCAGGGGCCTGGCTGAGGCGTGGCCGCTGGGCGCTGGAGATGGGTCGAGCGATGAGGAGGCAGGGCGCTGGAGAACGATGGCGCCATGGCGACGAGGGGATGGCGCGGACCAGGTGGCTTGGGGCGCTGCGGCCTCGATGGCCGGCCAGCGAGGCGAAGAGGAGGCGAGGCCTTGGCGCGCTGGACGTCCCTGGCGCTGGATCGGGGAAGGCGCTGGGGAGCTCCTAGCGCGGACGAAGCAGGGCGCTACTGGAGCTCGGAGCAGGGTCGCGGCAGGAGGGCCGGTCGCTGCGATTGGCGATGCGCTGGAGCAGCCAGCGCGTCGGGCTGCGAGGCTCAGCGCTGAAGGAGAGGCTGGGATCGGGGGACGGGCGAGATGAGAGGTGCGGGCGACCGAAGGAGGAGGGCTCGGGGTAAGCGACGGCGCTGGGATGAGTGGCGGCGGACGAGAGGGAACGAGGGAGGAACGGGCGTGAGAAGCGGTCGTCGCTAGGTTAGGAGCTGGGAACGGGCTGCGGCCTTGAGGGATGGGCCTAGGAGGGAATGGGCTGCTGGAGGCCTGGCGGCTGGGAGCTATAAGGCCCAAGAGGCTGCTCACCCTCTCTTCCATGCTATAACCAATTAAAACAGAAAACCACAAAGGAAAAGAAAAGAAAAGAGGAGTTAGGAATAGGCTTAGGGCAAAGGGTAAAATTCCCAGGACTCACAAAAATGTGAGGAATTTAATTAAAATTGTTGCAGGGTTTTTGGAAGAACCTCGATAAACGAGAAAAGAAATATAGGGAGGGTTTCTGACGGTGAAACTTGAATTAAGAGGCATGGGGAATATATGCAAGTGTGTTGGTTATTTCGAAGCAATGGAATATTATTATAATAGCTCCCTAAAATATTAGGAGTATATGTTATAAAGAGAAGTCACACTTCCCTCGATTTAAATGGACCGAAGGTCCACACAATTTATTTAAGTTGAGATGCAAAGAAAATATAACATGATGGCATGATGACATGATGCAATGCAAAATAAATAACACAAGCACAAAAGAAGCACACGGAAGAACCTGGAACATCTGGAATCTTCTGGAATCTTCTGGAATCTTCTGGAATCTTCTGGGACGTCGGTCTTCGGGCGTCACAACTCTCCCACACTAACAGAGGATCTCGACCCGAGATCCTAGAGATGGCACCGGATAAAAAAACGGAAGAGGAAGAGGTAAAACAAAGTTGCTTCTTTGACAGACGAGTGAAACCAAGAACCTTGAGAGGTTGAACAATCTTGAAGAAAAAGAATGCAACGGAGATGAACGAAGATGAAAACACTCCGTTGGAAAGAGGAACAAGGAGCATCACGAGAACCTTGCAGGTTGAAAGACATGAAACCCGAGCTTACGAATCAAAAGAATATGAAACCGCAATGGTATAGCCAAGGAATAAGAATGACATGATTCGAACAGCACTCCGACCGAAAATGGAAGGAATTAACAAGAACTTGCCAAGTTGGGATGATACTTGATGAAAACAACAACACACAGCCTTCGGAACATTGAAAGAATGGCACAAGGGGTAAGGAAGGCTTCAGACAGCACTCCGGTTGAAAAGAGAGGCAAACTTGGTATGATGAGAGAACTTGAATGAAGAATACAACACTCCGGTTAAATAGACAAGCAAGGGAAGAATATGATCTTGAAAAGAAAACAAGATGATGGTCAAAGAGAGCAATATCACAATGCCTCCGGAATGAAGGAATAGAATATAGATCCATGAAAGAATTGAACGGAGAAGAAAAAGACAACTTCTCCCAAAATGAATTGAAAGAGCATCCTTACGAAGAAGGGTTGAACGGAGTTGTTGGAAAAAATCAACAACGAAAAGAATAAGCTCGTTGTGGGATTTTGGAAAGCATCTCAAAATTATGAGGTGACAACCAGCCACTGACGGAAACATTTAACTGGATTGAAATCAACAAGGAGACGATAAACTTATTTCACCGGAATGATAAATGAAGAACGTGGGTCATTTATAAGCACCATAATAGCAACAATCCTTAGGGAAAGCTTTTAGGTGAAATACAACCCAAGATAACTCGAACGAATAATTGAAGGGGTTGAAAGGATCTCCTGAACAAGGAAAATGATGGTTTTAAATATCTCATTCCTGACAACTCGTGAATCATGAAACATGAAGGAATTGTCAAAATGGCATAACACCACCTGAAAAGATAAGGGAGCAAGAATTGCACTTGGAAAGCATGATGAAGAATGCTTGAGCTCCAACAAGAATCTTGATGAAGACTTCGAGGATGAATTAAATCTTGATGAACCACCATGAAGAACTCCGGTACTGAAAGCATGGGAAGTGAAAGATGAAAAGAATAAGATTCAAGGCCCGCGATGAATTAGATGGAGCTTGAAATGATGTAATAGAAATAACTTGGAGCTCCGGAAAACAAGATGAACAACTTAGGATCTAGAATATGATATGATGACCAAGCTCCAGACAAAAGAATTAAATCACCTTGAACGAATAAGAATAAGAATTATGTCATGCATCTCCTTCACCAATTAAATTGATGACAACCAAGGATTTGGCATACTACTTATTCTCGTTGGAAGAATTAAGAGAGATCTCGCACAAGCTTGGGTAAATCTTCAACGAACCACCGGTAGGATTATGAAAAGAACAAATGAATTAATACGATAACAAGGAAGAGCAAACTTAAAAGAACCACCGTAGGAATAGGGAGACGAACGAGGAGGCATCAATTAAGAATAGTGGGAGGACGAAGTTGCAAACAGAGAATGAAGAAATATTCTGAAATGATGGCCTTCGGAGGATCACAAAGAAAGAATTCATGAAATGCTTCGGATGGTATAAAAGAATTCCTCACAATCGGAACAACTATGAGGATGGCATGAAGCTAGAACCACGAATCTTGGAGGAACGGATAAGGATTCAAGAGGAACTCGTCTTCGATCTTCAAATGTTGAAAGTGAAGACGAGAAATGCCATGAAGAATTTCGAGATACTCCGGACGAATGACAAGAGGAAGGTGGAGCTAAAGATGGAAATAATTGAAAACAAGCTTGGAGAAGGCATGTGACTGATGGAAATCATTCTTACGTCACACTTTGAAGAGAATTTGAGAATAACTCCGGAAAATGAATAGTCAGGTAAGATCCTGGAAAAGACCTATGGGTTAGGGCCCACTCAAGGAAACCACCATTGAAAAAGATTGCTTAAGAGATATAGCACCGGTTGAATTAAATGGCTTGAATAAGATGACAATCCTCAAAATAATTTGAACGGATTAAGAATGGAATTATGAATCTTCAGCACTCCGGATATGAATAGCAAGAGGAGAATGATTAATTGGTGCACCGGAATAAGAAAGCATTGTGAAAAGAGGAAAAGGGATAAGATCAACACCGAAATCTTGAATTATATCCACCGGCAGAATTATGAAAACAAAAGAATGCTGACCTTGAGGCTCTTGAGCATTTTCAAGATAAATCACCGGATAAGAACATTGAAGGAAAAGAATGAAGAAATATCACATGAATAAAATGGATACTTCATCTGAGAATTTCTGCTCCAAGAAGAAGAAGGGTGGGAGGGCGGGGAAAACAAAGACAATTTGGGATGAATGAAACAGACACCGTCAGATTTCTCAACGACGTCTGTATGGAATAACTTGAAGAGAAGGCACACCGGTTGAAAAGAATTTAACATGATCGTCTTGATGATTAAGAAGGACTAGCACTCCCATAGAAATATGAGAACACTGATTAGGAAAGGTATGGAATCAACACTTGACATCGAAGCAACTCGAATACCAGAATCAAAACAAAAGCAAAGGATAGATATGTTTATGAAGAAGATTATGTTGCAACAGAATCTTCACAATATCATCCGAACAGAGAATTGAACGAATGAATTCCGCAGATACATCAGCTTGTCGAGAAGCCACTTGGAGAACAAAAAGTAAATAAAAAAGGAACAAGGAACAGATAGAACAAATACAAGATAGAAGCTTCGTCCCACATCTTCGTGCTGAAAGCTTATGGAACGTGTTACAAAAGGGTTTTGCAATCCCCGGATCAGCATAGCCAAGGACCCTTTAAGATGCAACTCCCGATCGGAACAAGCCCATAAAACCACTTCACTCAATGTAGAACCCCGAACTTCATATCATGCACTCGTTGGAAGAATGCCTAGAACTACTAGATGAACCCACCTATTAATTCCCGAAAGTTTCCAGTTATGCAATCAGGTATTGGGGATACAGGGGAAGCACCGCGCAATCAACTCTAAACCTACATCCAGCTGTATCCATCCTTCAACACATAACCAGTCTTTCTCGGAAACCGTCTACCTCGGACCTTCGAAAAGCATCCACTATACAAAGCTATGGCAATACTCCCGAACTACCTCCCCAGTACTGGGTGATGTCGGGGTTATCTTGCCACTAACCGTATAGGAGGGATTTTCGATGTCGGCCGTCTTAAGTATTCTAGTACTGTCGCGATGGATTTGTGACGACAACACCTCGGAGCTCAACTCCCCGGGACACTGCCACAACCCCTAATGACAGGAGGCATCGAGAACAATGTTCTCGTCACAAAGACATCGGAACAATCCAAACAATACTCGCGTGATCCTAAAAAAAATTTGGTGAAATTTTGAGAGTAGAAGAGATAAAAGTAATCGTCAGGAGTCCTCACCAGAATGAAAGGGGATGAGAAGCAAAGAAATCCTACTCTCCAATATATATATAGGACTCAAAACATTTTCAGTGTGTGCCTAGACTCAACCGTCAACGATTCGATCAATCAGTGGGGGCTTCTAGGTCGGAGAAGGCTCTGAATACCAACTTGTAATGCCCAGGATGGGACTATACCTCCTACGTGTCGGGGCATGACTTAAAGGTATAAGCCCATTCTGGAATGATCTCAAGTTTGGTATCTTTGCACGACTCATGTAAAACAGGGATTAAATTGCAAAAGGAGATAGTTGGCTTACACTCGCCACTTCACACAATACATTACATAAGCAAACATCATTCAAAACATCACAACCCGACTACGGGTGAAGATCCAAAAGAAAGATACCAAAACAACATAAAGCCACAGGTCTAGATCGAATCCTAGTAGAAATGTAATGCCCAGGATGGGACTATACCTCCTACGTGTCGAGGCACGACTTAAAGGTATAAGCCCATCCTAGAATGATCTCAAGTTTGGTATCTTTGCACGACTCATGTAAAAGAGGGATTAAATTGCAAAAGAAGATAGTTGGCTTACACTCGTCACTTCACACAATACATTAAGTAAGCAAAACATCATTCAAAACATCACAACCCAACTACGGGTGAAGATCCAAAAGAAAGATACCAAAACAACATAAAGCCACAGGTCAGGATCGAATCCTAGTAGAAACCACTACTGATCGTCGAAACGACACAAGCATACGGCCAAACTCTCTTCATCGAGCTCCCAGTGAAGAACTTGAACCAGCTCCTGCATCATTCTCGGCTGAACCTGGATCTGGTGTTGTAGTATCTGTGAGCCACGAGGACTCAGCAATCCCATAACCATGGGTATCAAGACTAACAAAGCTTTGGGTAGGAAGAGGTAAAGTGGTGAGGTTGCAGCAGCGGCTAAGCATAATATGGTGGCTAACTTACGAGTACAAGAATAAGATGAGCATCTACGCAAACGGTCGCAAAAGTAGTGATCGCTAAAGATCCTGAACTACATACGAGTCAAACATAACCCCACCGTGTTCTCTTCTCAAAATGAAAAGAGACAGTCACGGTTACTCACTCAGTTGTGTGTTTTACTTCGGATCATCTGTCAAGTTTTCTACAACCGGACATTAACAAATTCCAATCTGCCACATAACCGCGGGCACGGCTTTCGAAAGATCATAACCCTGCAGGGGTGTGCCAACTTAGCCCATCACAAGCTCTCACGATTAGCTGAAGTGATAAATATAATATCACCACTCCTTATCTTAGGGAAAAATCCGATCAGGCTCGGCATCCCAGTAGCACAAGTCATTTCGACAATGGTAAAACTAGTCCAGCAAGACCTCCCGGCGTGCCGACACCCTGATAGTAGCCGCGCGTATCTCGTCTCAGGCCACAACCGGATGGGTGATCCTACAGGTTATACCAGATACCTCGGGTTTCCCCAAGGCGGCCCCGCAGCCTCCCCGTTTGGGACCAACACCATCAGCACTGGCCCCCCCTGCTATGTAGAATTAAGAATCCTCGGGGACGCGACCCCCTATGCAAATTTAATTAATTAATTAAGTTGTTATTATGAGGCAAATTAAAACCAATGTTGGGCCTTGCTGGAGGAGTTTTATTCAAAGTCGAACTGTCAAGGGGTCCCCATTACACCCATCGTGTAAGGAACGCAAAATCAAGGAACATAATGCCGGTTTATCGGCGCCTAAGGTGGCATGAGTGGAACAAAACACCGAGCAAAAGGCCAAGCCTTCCACCCATGCCCAGTATATAGGTGTGTTAATAATAATAATAGATATTGTGATATATCCAACAACAAGTTCCCTCCTGGAACGAACTTCATCTTCACCTGCAACTAACAACGCTATAAGAGAGGTTGAGCAAGCGGGGCTGAGCAAGCGGGTAACATAGCCAAACAGTGGTTTTGCTACGAAGGTTTCAAGGTTGGAGGTTTCATGGCAACAAGGAGAGGCTGACATAAAATATGGGTAGCGCGACATGTAACGACAGCATCGAGACAACTAAGCATGGCAATGGTAGTAAAGGTATCCAAGGGTATGATCATCTTGCCTGGGATTCCACAAGGAAGAAGAACGGATCCATGAAGTAGACGGAGCAACAGACGAGCGAAACCTCACAACTCCGGAACGAAACCGAAGCTATCAAGAGAAGCAAACCGGAAAGAAACAAACAACACGGTAAACACACAAGCATAAACATGGCATACGATGCACATCCAAGTATGATGCATGTCCGGTTTAATTATGCATGGCATGGCAAGGTGCACAAACAATACTACAAGGTAAGTGGAGCTCAATATGCAACGAGTTGCATATTGACGAAACACCACATTAATTATTTAATTGACTCTCGATTATTAACAAGACAAGATTAAATGTTTTTAGCATGGCAAGAGGTGAAGCATAATAAAACTACACTATTTAGGCATTTTAAATGAGGCCGGAAAATAACAACAGCATATCCGGAAAAACCCCATGAGCATGTTTAGTGATTTGAAGCAAACAACAATTCACTCATTTAAATGTTGTTAATATGGTGCGGATGACATGATCAAGTTTTATGCTAGTTTATTAAAAGATGACATAAGAGATAAGAAACATTTGTCACCGTGGTGGAAGGAAAAGGGTGCCACGGCAACGATCCGAAAATGATGCAACGCAACATCTCGGTTCCGGTAACTCGTTGAGAGACCGGTGCAAAAGAATGCTCGGCGTGAGCAAGTCGAACAAGATGAAAGTGGGTTGATCCCGTCACCGGGTTCCCACGAGTCGGCGACGAGGCAACCGAGGAACACGACAAAAGATGAAACGGCACGGTGCACACAAGGGCAAACATTCCATACAACACACAAGCATACACGGGTCACGTCTCGAGGAAGGAGTCGTTCTCACGAGTCGTAGAGGAAGTAGTGGTTCACGTTTTCGAAGAGGAAGTAGTCGTTCCGATATCGTGTCGTGGTACTTGCGGCATCGGACATCTTCGGGGCGACGGTAGTGGTACACGTTCCGTAGGGGTACTTGTCGCATCGCCATGTAGTTGTTCACGTTCATCGGAGAGGTACTCGCCATCGTAGCCGTTCGGTCGTCGTGGTACTTGGTCGTGGTACTTGGCATCGGTAGATGTACTTGTTTTGTTCGGTCTTGCCGGTCTCGTCTCGAGTCATAGTTGTACATGTCGTCGAGGTACTTGGTCGTAGACGTTCGGTTCTTGCGTAGAGGTACTTGGCGCATCCGGAAACACGGTAGATGAACTTGACGGTCCTCGTCATCCTGGTGCTTGGCGAAAACAAAAACAGCAGCAAACTTGGCGGTCCAACATGGAGCAGCAAAGGTCCTGGTAGCGGTAACTTGGCGAGGAAGAGGCCACGGCGAGGAGAAGGGTGGCCGCAGGGACTTGGCGGGACGGGGCGCTGCTGGTCGGGAGGTCGAGCACCTCGGGCGCGCGAAGCTGCAGGAGGCAGCCGGCTGCGAGGGACGCGAGGAGGCCTGAGGGCCGGCTGCTGGAGGCGGAGGGCGTCGAGCTTGGGGGCGGCCGAAGGGCTTGGTGCGGGGTGAGGCAGAGAAGGGCTCGGGGTGCCGGGCTTCGGCCTGCTGGAGAATGGAGGGAGGCGGCCGAGGGAGGCCACGGCGAGGTCTTGGCGACGGAGGGAACGGACGCGGGCGAGGAGGGAGGCCAGAGGGCCGCGTCGGCTTCGGCCATCTTGCGGGGCGCCAGGGGGCGAGGCGACCGACGGTGGCCCGCGGGGAAAAGGGCGGCGCCCTGCCTTGGCGATGGAGGGGGGGCCGGCGCGAGCGAGCCCGGAGGGAGGCGCACCGCTCGGCCTGCGGGCGACCTGGCGCTGGGGATGAGGCGCGCAACGGGAGAGGCAGAGGGGCTCGAGGGGGATCGAGTGCGGGGGATAGAACGGACGAGGGAGTGCGAGGGGGTGGTGCGGCGGCGTAGGGAAAAGAGGGAGGAGCGATCGCTGGGAGCCTGGGCGCTCGGGTCGTCGCTAGGGTTCGGCCTGGAGGCTGGGCCGTGGAGGAGAAGTGGGTCGGCTGGCTAGGGGAAGAGGAGGCCCAAGAGGCTGGTTGGCCTGAAGGACCTGATGGGCCAGGAGGCCTGGCGGCTGGAATCTCTTCTTCTTTTTCTTTAACAGAAAAGAAAGAGATAGCTCAAAATATTAAGAAAAGGCCACGAACAAGAAATAAAATATGGAACAATTTTGAAAGGCTTTATGGAATAATTCCAACCCAACAAAAATAGTTTCAACAAAAATAGGGAAGTGCAAACTAAAATAATTAGCTTGCCTCAAGGAGTTTAAAAGGAGTCTAGATAATTGGAGGAGCCTCGATAATTGGGAAAAGAATATAGGAAGGTTTTTGACGGTGAAACTTGAATAAAGAGACATGGGGAATAAATGCAAGTGTGTTGAGTTATTCCGAAGCAAATGGAATATTTATAATATAGCTCCATAATATTAGGAGGCTTTTATATGTTATAAAGAGAAGGCAACCTTCCCTCAATTTAAATGGACCGAAGGCCCACACGATTTATTTAAGTTGAGATGCAAAAAATAAATATGACATGATGGCATGATGACATGATGCAATGCAAAAATAAAAACACAAGCACAAAAGAAACACACGGGCAACCCGGAACATCTGGAATCTTCTGGAATCTTCTGGAATCTTCTGGGACGTCGGTCTTCGGGCGTCACAACTCTCCCACACTAACAGAGGATCTCGACCCGAGATCCTAGAGATAGCACCGGGTAAAAAAACGGAAGAGGAAGAGGTAAAACAAAGTTGCTTCTTCGACAGACGAGTGAAACTAGGAACCTTGAGAGGTTGAACAAACTTGAAAGAAAGAATGCAACGGAGATGAACGAAGTTAAGAGCACTCCGGTAAGATGAGGAACAAGGAACATACGGGAACCTTGTAGGTTGACAGACATGAAACAAGAGCTTAAGAACCAAAAGAAAATGAAACTGCAATGGTACATCCAAGGAATAAGAATGACAGAATTTGGACAGCACTCCGTCTGAAAATGGAAGGAATTAAACATGAACTTGAGAAGATGGGATGATACATGATGAAAACAACAACACACAGCCTCCGGAACATTGAAAGAATGGCACAAGGGGTAAGAAAGATTCAGACAGCACTCCGGTTGAAAAAGAGAGGCAAAACATGAAAAGATGACAGAACTAGAATGAAGAATACAACACTCCGGTTAAATGATAAGCAAGGGAAAGAACATGATCTCGATAAAAAAACGAGATGATGATTTGGAGAGATCAACATCACAATGCCTCCGGAACGAAAGAATAGCATATAGATCAATGAAAGAAATGAATGGAGAAGAAAAATGACAACTTCTCTCAAAATTGAATTTGAAAGAGCATCCTTACGAAGAATGATTGAACGGAGTTGTTGGAAAAAAATCAACAACGAAAAGAATAAGCTCGATGTGGGCTTATGGAAAACATCTCAAAATTAAGAGGTGACAACCAGCCACTAACGAAAACAATTGATTGGATTGAGATCAACAAGGAGACGATAAACTTATCTCACCGGAATGATAAATGAAGAACTTGGGTCATTTATAAGCACCACAATACAACAATCCTTAGGGAAAGCTTTAGGTGAAATACAACCCAAATCACTCCAACAGATAAAAATGAGGGTTGAAGGATCTTCTCAAAAGAAAGAAATGATGGTTTTAATTATCTCATTCTTGATAACTCGTGAATCATGAAACATGAAGGAATTGACAAGAATGACATAACACCATCTGAAAAGATAAGGTAGAAAGAATTGCAATAGGAAAGCAAGATGAAGAATGCTTAAGATCCAACAAGAATCTTGATGAAAACTTCGAGGATGAATTAAAACATGATGAACCACCATGAGAACTCCGGTAATGAAAGCAAGAGAAGTGAAAGATGAAAGGAATAAGATTCAAGGCCATCGATGAATTAGATGGAGCTTTGAAAAGATAATTGAAATAACTTGGAGCTCCGGAAAACAAGATGAACAACTTAGACCCAAGGATATATTCCTTCTGAACAAACTCCGAAGGAAGGGATTAACCACCTTGAAGGAATAAGAATAAGAATTATGTCATGCATATCCTTCACCAATTTAAATTGATGACAACCAAAGGATTTGGCATACTACTTATTCTCGTTGCAAGGAATTAAAGAGAGATCTAGCACAAGCTTGGGTAAATCTTCAACGAACCACCGGTAGGATTGTGAAAAGAACAAATGAATTGATACGATAACACGAAAGAGTAATCTTGAATGAACCACCATAAAAATATGGAGACGAACGAAGAGGCATCGATGAAGAATATTTGGAGAACGAAGTTGAAAACTGAGAACGAAGAATCTGCTGAAATGATGGCCTTCGGAGGATCACAATAGGAAGAATTTATGAAATGCTTCGGATGGTATAAAAGAATTCCTCACAATCTGAACAATAATGAGGATGGCATGAAGCTAGAACCACAACCCATCAAGAGACGGGCCAAGATTTAAGAGAAACACTTCTTCGGTCTTCAAATGATGAGAATGATGACGAGAAATGTCATGAAGAATTGTTGAGCACTCCGGAATGAAGAATTAAAAAGGTTGAACCAATGATGAAAAAGAATTTGAAAGTAAACTTGGAGAAGGCATGTGACTGATGGGAATCATTCTTACGTCACACTTTAAAAGAATTTGAGTATAACTCCAGAAAATTAGAAGAGTCAGGTAAGATCCTGGGAAAAGACCTGTGGGTTAGGGCCCACTCAAAGAAATCACCGTTGAAAAAGATTTCTTGAAATATTGCACCGGTTGAATTAAATGGCTTGAATAAGATAACAATCCTCAAAATAGCTTGAACGGATTAAGAATGGAATTATGAATCTTCAGCACTCCGGATATGAATGGCAAGAGGAGAATGATTAATTGGTGCACCGGAATAAGAAAGCATTGTGAAATGAGGAAAAAGGATAAGATCAACACCGAATTCTTGAATTACATCCACCGGTAGAATTAGAGAACAAAAGAATGATGAGCTTGAAGCTCTTGAGCATCTTCACGATAATCACCGGATAAGAACATTGAAGGAAAAGAATGAGGAAACATCACATGAATAAAATGGATATTTCATTTGAGAATTTCTGGCTCCATAAAGAAAAGGGTGGGAGGGTGGGGAAAACAAAGACAACTTGAGAAGATTGAAACAGACAATCATCAGATTTCTCAACGGCGTCCGTATGGAATAACTTGAAGAGAAGGCACACCAGTTGAAAAGGGATTAACATGAAAATCTTGATGATCAGGAAGGATTAGCACTCCCATAGAAATATGAGAATACCGATTAGGAAGGTATGGAAACAACATTTGACATCGAAGCAACTCGAATACCAGAATCAAAACAAAACAAAGGATAGATGTGTAGCAGCCTAATCTTCACAATATCATTCGAACAGAGACTTGAACGAATGAATTCCGCGGGTACATCAACTAGTCGAGAAGCCACTTGGAGAACAAAATGAAAATAAAAGAAACAAGGAGCAAAAGAACAAATACAAGATAGAAGCTCCGTTCGACATCTTCGTGCTGAAAGCTCATGGAACGTGTTACAAAAGGGTTTTGCAATCCCCGGATCAGCATAGCCAAGGACCATTTAAGATGCAACTCCCGATCAGAACAAGTCCATAAAACCACTTCACTCAATGTAGAACCCCGAACTTCATATCGTGCATCCGTTGGAAGAATGCCTAGAACTACTAGATGAACCCACCTATTAATTTCCGAAAGTTTCCAGTTATGCAATCAGGTGTTGGGGATACAGGGGAAGCACCACGCACTCAACTCTAATCCTACATCCAGCTGTATCCATCCTTCAACACATAACCAGTCGTTCTCGGAAACCGTTTACCTCGGACCTTCGAAACGCATCCACTATACAAGCTATGGCAATACTCCCGAACTACCTCCCCAGTACTGGGTGATGTCGGGGTTATCTTGCCACTAACCGCATAGGAGAGTTTTCGAAGTCGGCCGTCTTAAGTATTCTAGTACCGCCGCGATGGATTTGTGACGACAACACCTCGGAGCTCAACTCCCCGGGACACTGCCACAACCCCTAATGACAGGAGGCATCGAGAACAATGTTCTCGTCACAAAGACATCGAAACAATCCAAACAATACTCGCGAGATCCTAAAAAAAATTGGTGCAATTTTTGAAAGTAGAAGAGGCAAGAGTAATCGTCAGGAGTCCTCACCAGAGAGAAAAGGGATGAGAAGTAGAGAAATCCTACTCTCCGATATAAATATAGGACTCAAAACATTTTCAGTGTGTGCCTAGACTCAACCGTCAACGATTCGATCAATCAGTGGGGGCTTCTAGGTCGGAGAAGGCTCTGAATACCAACTTGTAATGCCCAGGATGGGCTTATACCTTTAAGTCGTGCCTCGACACGTAGGAGGTATAGTCCCATCCTGGGCATTACAAGAAACTACTACTAATCGTCGAAAGCCGACACAAGCAAACGGCCACGCTCTTCATCGAGCTCCTGGTGAAGTACTGATCCATCTCCTGCTTCAAACTCGGCGGAACCTGCATCTGGTGTTGTAGTATCTGTGAGCCACGAGGACTCAGCAATCCTGTTCTCGGGTAACATGACTATTTAAGCCTTGGGTGTGGAACAAGGCTGAAGAAAGAATAAGAGTCTGCAGCAGCAACTAGCACTAGCTTACGTGAATGAGAGCGAGAAGAGAAGGTGCCTCGGACGAAAGATGATCACAAAGTGATCCTAAACTAATCAAGTCAAACATAACCCCACCGTGTTCATCTCCCGAATCCCTTTCGGAAAATGATGGTCACGGTACACACGCTGGTAGTGTATTGGAACATGGTGTCAAGTTTTCTAAAACCGGATATTAACAAGCTCCCATCTGCCACATAGCCGCGGGCACGGCTTTCGAAAGTTCAAAACTCTGCAGGGGTGTT
Organism: Secale cereale; assembly: GCA_902687465.1. Classification (NCBI taxonomy): domain Eukaryota; kingdom Viridiplantae; phylum Streptophyta; class Magnoliopsida; order Poales; family Poaceae; genus Secale; species Secale cereale. Next base: position 604,545,610 of record LR738709.1, on the reverse strand, counting down.
CCAACTTGGCCCATGACAAGCCCACGATCCGCGGAGTCGCAACTCCAAGGTGGGAAGACCCGATGTTCTCGGAATCCCGTGCTCAAGATACTCCGAACTAAGGTAAGGCTAATCCAGCAAATCCTCCCGGCGTGTCGACACCCTGATAGTAGCCGCGCGTATCTAGTCTCAGGACATGACCGGATGGGCGAGGCTACGGGTTTTTACCAAACCTCGAGTTTCCTCGTGGTGGCCCCGCAGGCTCCCCGTTTCGGACCAACACTCATGTGGAGCACTGGCCCAGGGTTGTTGATTAAAAATAAAAGGGATAGCTAGTCCCTATGCAAGTTTTATTAGTTATTAGGCGAATAGTACCAATGTTGGGACTTGCTGGAAAAGACTTAGCACTTAGCGGTTTATCAAGGGGGCCCCATAACCCCAACCATGTGAGGAACGCATAATCAAGGAACATAACACCGGTTTATACGGTTCCTAGCGGCATGAGTGGAACAAAACACCAAGCAAAAGGCTTAGCCTTCCACCCATTGCCAATATATAGATGAGTTCATTTAATAATTAATATAGTGTGATATAACCCCACATAACTTCAACATGAAGCAATCATCTTCAATCTTCACCTGCAACTAGCAATGCTATAAGAGGGCTGAGCGAAGCCTACGTATAGCCAATCAATGATTTGCATCGGTAGGGTGGTTAGACAGGATCATGGTTACAATAGGAGGCTGACAGGAAAACATGGGCATCGAGGCAATATACTACAGAGCGATACTTCTAGCAATAGGCAAAAATATTAATGGTATCCGGGTTTGGTCATCTTGCCTGGGATTCCGCAAGGGAGAAGAACAAGTCCACGAAGTAGACGGAGCAACATAGACGAGCGAATCCTCACAACTCCGGAACGAAACCGAAGCTAACAAGAGAAGCAACCGGAAAGAAGCAAACAACACGGTAAACACACAAGCATAAACATGGCATACGATGCACAAACAAGTATGATCCATGTCCGGTTTAAATATGCATGGCATGGCAAAATGCACAAACAAAACTACAGTTAAGTGGAGCTCAATATGCAACGAGTTGCATATTGACGAAACACCACATTTTAATTATTGAATTGACTCTCGTTTATTTACAAGACAAGATTAAATGTTTGTTAACATGGCAAGAGGTGAAGCAAAAAAAAACTACCTATTTAGGCATTTTAGATGAGGCCGGAAGAACAACAACAATTCCGGAAAATCCCCATGAGCATGTTTAGCAATTATTAACGCAACAACAATTAACATATATAATGTTGTTAACACGATGCGGATGACATGATCAAGTTTTATGCAATTTATAGTTAAAGGTTAACATGAGAGATATGAAGCATTGTCACCGTGGTGGAAAGAAAAGGGTGCCACGGCAACGATCCGAAAATGATGCAACGGCAACATCTCGGTTCCGGTATCTCGTTCAGAGACCGGTGCAAAAGATGACGGAGAGCGAGCGAAACAAGAAGAAAAGCGGGATGATCCCGTCACCGGGTTCCCACGGGTCGGCGACGAGGCAACCGAGGAACATGACAAAAGACGAAACGGGCACGATGCACACAAGGGTAACATCTCATACTCTCAACAAGCATTCATCGGGTCATCGTCTCGGGGTTATACCTTTGGAACATCCGTTCCGGAGGGGCTCGAGATCGTAGAGGGACGTAGAGGAAGTAGTGGTACACGGCCGTAGAGGAAGTAGTTGTTCTCGCGATTCGTAGAGGAAGTAGGCGTTCACGTTCGGAGAGGAAGTAGTCGTTCACGAGGCCGCCCACGAGTAGTCGTTCCGTTCGTAGAGGTACTTGAGGGTCTCGGCGACGGTAGTCGTTCACGTTCGTAGCGGTCTTGCCGGTCTCGGGTCGTAGTTGAACTCGGTCGTCGAGTTCGTAGATGTACTTGGCGCATCCATCGTTTCCGGGGCGACGGTAGTGGTACTTGTTCACGAAGTCGTTCACGGGTCTCGGTCTCGCGTCGATCTTGCCGGTCTTGGCAAAAACGAAGGGTACTTGGTGTTTCATCGCGTAGTCGAACTTGACGAATCCGGAAGGGGAACTCGGCGCTTCGGGCTGCCATCGTTACTCGTTTGTAGATGAACCTGTTCATCTAGATGCTTGGTGAAAAAACAGCAGCAACAAACAAAAAAACATAGCAACAGGGCAGAGTGCAGCAGCAAGGGGCGATGGACAAGTGGCCGGCTTCGGCCTTGGCGTGAAGCGGGTGAGGCAGGGGCGGCGCCGGTGCTGCTCCTGGCCGGTCCTGATGGCAACGGGCGAAGCCCTGGGCGGCCAGGAGGCAACCCAACCATGGCAGCAGCAGGGGCGACGACCCTGGAGGAGACGAGGAAGAGACCGCGACGACGCAGAGGAACGGGGCGCATCGGGGCTCCATGGCGAGGCGGAGCTGTTCGGGGCGATGCGGAGGGAGGCGCAGGCGCCTGTCTGAGGCGCGGCCGCTGGGCGCTGGAGATGGGTCGAGCGATGGGGAGGCAGGGCGCTGGAGAACGATGGCGCCATGGCGACGAGGGGATGGCGCGGACCAGGGGGCTTGGGGCGCTGCGGCCTCGATGGCCGGCCGGCAAGGCGAAGAGGAGGCGAGGCCTTGGCGCGCCGGACGTCCCTGGCGCTGGATCGGGGAAGGCGCTGGGGAGCTCCTAGCGCGGACGAAGCAGGGCGCTACTGGAGCTCGGAGCAGGGTCGCGGCAGGAGGGTCGGTCGCTGCGATTGGCGATGCGCTGGAGCAGCCAGCGCGTCGGGCTGCGAGGCTGAGCGCTGAAGGAGAGGCTGGGATCGGGGGACGGGCGAGATGAGAGGTGCGGGCGACCGAAGGAGGAGGGCTTGGGGTGAGCGACGGCGCTGGGATGAGTGGCGGCGGACGAGAGGGAACGAGGGAGGAACGGGCGTGAGAAGCGGTCGTCGCTAGGTTAGGAGCTGGGAAAGGGCTGCGGCCTTGAGGGATGGGCCTAGGAGGGAATGGGCTGCTGGAGGCCTGGCGGCTGGGAGCTATAAGGCCCAAGAGGCTGCTCACCCTCTCTTCCATGCTATAACCAATTAAAACAGAAAACCACAAAGGAAAAGAAAAGAAAAGAGGAGTTAGGAATAGGCTTAGGGCAAAGGGTAAAATTCCCAGGACTCACAAAAATGTGAGGAATTTAATTAAAATTGTTGGAGGGTTTTTGGAAGAACCTCGATAAACGAGAAAAGAAATATAGGGAGGGTTTTTGACGGTGAAACTTGAATTAAGAGGCATGGGGAATATATGCAAGTGTGTTGGTTATTCCGAAGCAATGGAATATTATTATAATAGCTCCCTAAAATATTGGGAGTATATGTTATAAAGAGAAGTCACACTTCCCTCGATTTAAATGGACCGAAGGCCCACACAATTTATTTAAGTTGAGATGCAAAGAAAATATAACATGATGGCATGATGACATGATGCAATGCAAAATAAATAACACAAGCACAAAAGAAGCACACGGAAGAACCCGGAACATCTGGAATCTTCTGGAATCTTCTGGGACGTCGGTCTTCGGGCGTCACATTATTTCTCCATTTGGTATCTTATTTTCACTTGGTATTTCTTTTTCATTTGGTATCATTTCTTGAAAGTCTTGAGCATGCATATTTACTTCTTGTATTTTCTTTGGCATGGTTTCTTTCTTTACCCAATATATAGGGAAAAACTCCACCTAGTCTCAAGTTGGATAAGATGTGCATGAAATTTATTTTCATATATATATATATATATATATATATATATATATATATATATATATATATATATATATATATATATATATGCACATATGTATGTGGAGTTTGTCCTATGTATTGGTGTTTCTAACTATTTGGTCCAAATGAGTTTGGGTACCGTTTAGTTTGTGTTGTTCTTCTAGGAAAAATTGGAGATACATTGGATGCTTGGCTCACTCACAAGGAAGGTGGTGTCACCATGTGCTTATTGGAGTCAAGCTAGGATGATCAATGAACTACTATCTACCTTCAATTGATATCTACTACATCCTTCCAATGGTATCTCGGTAACAAGGATCATCATTTACTTCATCCACACATTTCTTGCATCAGCCTTGTGTAGGTTGTATCATGGCATATAATTCATCCTTTCTTGTGATACTTGTTTCCTTTCTCAAAGCATCCCAACAATGATCTCTTGTTGCTAGTTGTGATGTCTTTGATGCTCGTGTGGTTGGAACTCATTTATATACAATAAGACCATATCTAGCCATGTGCTATGCCGTCAAGCAAATACCTTATTGGTATATTTATGACTTCCTTGTGGATATCTCATTATTTCCATTTTGCAACAATTTCGTGTGTACATCCTTCTTTGTGGATTGATATCATCATGATCTTCATCTACCTAGAATCTTATACACTTGTGAGAAGTTGCATATCTAATTGATATCCCCTTCTTTCACGTCCACCTTTTCTTTCTTGCATTATTTCTTTGGTGGCTCCGTGAAGGTGTGTGTCTTGAGTGTGGATCTTATATTGTTGCATCTTGATGCACTCTTTTGTGGTGAAGATCATTTCCCTCTTGCTTGTCTTGACAAGGCTTTGCCATCTAATTGGTATCCCTCGTTTTGATGAGGCTTTCTTTTTTCTTCACTATGGGTTGTCACAAGCTTGGTTGTTATTTCTTTTTAGTGAGCTTGTGAAGCCATTTGCTAAGTTGTGTTTGTGGGAAGGACATGTCATGCACCTTGTATCTCAACTATTAAAGACTATGTTGATGCTTAATGCTCATCCTTATATTAGTCTTGTCAAGTGCTTTTCCATGACTCACACACATCTTTTTGGTTGAGCCTATTTCCAAGTTGCATCTTTTATATGTTGCTCAACCATTTGCTTGTTGCAAGTGCTAGACTTTGTTTCCTACTTGCTCACTTGCACTTGTTGTGAGTTTCTATTGATTTTGGGGGAGTGATGATCCCATTTTGTGCACTTGGTATCCTAATGCAAATATTCTAAGGAGTGCACAAATCATGGGGAGCTTCACTAGTGTCTTTTAGAACGCTCCGTTGGTCTCTTGCACTTGTCGTGAGGTTCTATTGACCTTGGGGGGTGATGATCCTATTTTGTGCGCGTTGTATATTGCAAAACTAAATTGTGCACAAAACAAGGGGAGCTTCTCTAGTTTCTCTAGAACACTCCTTTGCTCATATCATAATATCTTTTATTCATGTGGCATGTAGGATCATTAGTCTAGTTGGTTCAATTGGTATCTTTTGATAGCTTGCTTCAATTGGTATTGTTTGATTTCTTGAGTGATTGTTTCTCTCTTTGTTATTCCTTTGTGGCCTATCATTCTTTTGGCAATCTTTGGGCCTCAATATAGTTTGTCTTCGTCCAAGTATTTACCATTGGATATGTGTATGGCATTCCACTCTCTTGTTGAGAAATACACAATTTATCGAGGAACACAAGTTATATTGGCCTTCTAAGCCTTTTGCCCATTTTGGCAATCGATGCCAATGGGGGAGAAGTTTCAGAGAGTTTTGTGGAGAAGTTTAGAGAGTCATCTAGTCATCTCCTCTTGCTTTGGTTTTGTTCCTAAGCTTTTGCATCTCATGCGCATACATTATTGTTGCATGGTATGGTGATGCATAATTCCTTATATAAACTCTCTTGAAAGTGATTGTCATCAATTACCAAAATGGGGGAGATTGAAAGAACATGCGGTGCCCCCATGTTTGGTTTTGGTAATTGATGACAATCTCTATGGACTAATGGTTGTCTTGAGTTATATTTGAAGGGTTTGTCCATAGGCTTTTCTTGGAGTCCATGTGTTGGTTTCAAGGAGAGTTTGTGATGACCAAGGTGCTATTAAGGAATTATCCAAAGATTGGTCTTGTGAATGTTGAGCTTATTGCAAGCATGTCTTGAAGAAGAAGAGTGTGTTATCATTCATGTTTACCTTCAAGACATCATCCTAATGAAGAGAGTTGGAAAGATTCAAGGTTGATCAATACTAAGTCAAAGAGTGAATCAAGTTGATCAACACACAAAGCATAGAAGATGTACCGAGAGGGATCAAGCGATCCCATAGTATGGTAAGCATTGTCAATTACGCTTTGTGTACTAACCCATGGTATTTGTGAGAGTTCTATGTGGGGTTAGGTTATCTTCCATGGGCTTGCGTCAAGAGGTAGATCACATACAACCCATGGAGGATGACATCAAATCAAGGTTGTGGTCTGCAAGTTCAAGTGATGCATCACGAAGAGATCAAGTGCTTGAAGCTTGCCGTTCATTGTGGTGACAATGAACTTGTGAAGATGTGCCGAAGAGTGGCTCACCCATAGTGTAGTATGGGAGAGCAATCTACTAGTCTTCACCGAGCCAACGCAATCAAGAAAGGTGGTCCAACTTGAGGAAGTCAAGATCATCTACATCTAGCTCAAGTGGACCTTGTGCAAGGCAAAGGTTTGCCCTTGATAGGTTTTCTATTTTACCGGTCTCATGGTGGTAGTTGGGAGACCGGGTTATAGGATCGACTGCCGTACTATCAAGGGGGGCTCTCAATGAGTAGCTTGATCGTATCGTTCGTAGAGTGCTCAAACCATTGCATGCTAGCATCATCTTTCTTGGTTCTTGTTTGGTTCCTCTCCTTGTGAGATTTGGATCTTATGGTCATTTTCATGACAAGCTCGTGTTCATCGAAAACAGAGTTCACATGCATCCACTATGATGTTTCTGGTGTTGGGGTTTTTGTCGGTTCTTTTTGTGAGTCTTAGAGCTTATGGTCATCTTGATGACAAGCTCGAGTTTATCGAAAACGGAGTTCACATGCTTCTTCTATTGCGTTTTCGGTGTTGGAGGTTTTACCGGTCTCTTTCGAGGAAGGGTTCTCACCATTTTCTTATGGGCCTTTTCTCATTTGCTTCTTATTGTTATTTCTATCAAGAATGTGTTAGGACATGTCGCTAGCTTTCCAAGAAACTTGGTTTCGTTGAATTCGGAGTCCATATGCAAAAGTTATTTCAGTTTTGGTGTCCGAGAAGGGCTGCAGTGGTACTTCCGCGAATTGGAGCGGTACTACCGCTTGGAGGGGATGTAATTTTTTACTTCCGTGGCTACTTCCACTCCGGACCAAAAACTTGTCACAAGTCCAGCGGTGGTAGGCACGGATGTAATTTTTAGTACCGCTTGCATGCAGTAGTACCGCTACCCTTAGCAGTAGTACCGCTACCCCTAGCGGTAGTACCGTGAGGTCAAGTGGTACTACCACTCCGATGGTTCTTCTGGCCTTTTTGCCTCCTCGTTGTTGTGTTTCAAAGGGCTACTACCGCCCTAGCAGTAGTACCGCTCCTTGGAGCGGTAGTACCGCTCGGTGCGGGCTGTGAGCATAACGGTTGGATTTTTCCCCACCTATAAAAGGGGGTATTCTTCTCCAATGAACCTAATCCTTTGAGCTCGTGTTCTTCCCCCATTGCTGAACTTCTTCGAGCTTGCTATCTCTCAATCCCTCCATGGATTCTTGCTAGTTTTGGGGAGGAAACAGAGGAGATCTAGATCCACATTTCCACCAATCACTTTCTCCTCTTTGTGAGGGGAACCCTTTGGATCTAGTTCTCGGAGTTCTTTGTGTTCTCCTTCTTGTTCTTCCTCTCTTTTCCCTCCCTAGCATTAGTTGCTTTGGTGGGATTTGAGAGAGAAGGACTTGAGCACTTCGTGTGCCCTTGCCATTGCATTTGGTGCATCGGTTTGAGTTCTCCATGGTGATATGTGGAAGTTACAAGTTGAGAAGCTTATTACTCTTGGGTGCTTGGTACCCTTGAGCGTGTTCCTCTTGGGTGCTTGGGTGCCCTAGACGGTTGAGGTCACCGCGGAGCCATATTCCATTGTGGTGAAGCTTCGTGGTGTCGTTGGGAGCCTCCAATTAAGTTGTGGAGGTAGCCCCAACCTTGGTGGTGTTTGGAGCTCAATCATTGTGGTGTAAAGATCTGGGCAAGCGTCGGGGTCTCCAATTAGGCTGTGGAGATTACCCCGCGCAATTTGTACGGGTTCGGTGACTGTCAGGGATATTACTAGCAGGTGTAAACCGGCTAGGGTAAACCGGATTATGATGATATAGTTGTATAATTGTAAGCTCAGTAGAGGTTACAGCCCATGAAGACTTAGGGCCCATGTTTAAAGTTTACGATTTGTAAACCGTCCTACCATGTAAACTTGAGATACAAGGAAGAAAGAGCAGAGACCGAGGCGGACACAAATATGAGCCGGCCTCGGGACTCTGTAAACCGGACCGGGCGTCGCCTCTATATAAAGGGACGACCCGGCGACGGTTCAAGGACAAGAGACAACCGGTCGAGACGCAGGCAAGCAATCAGCTCCCTGTTCATGACGCCCAAGTAATACCAAACCAAACTAGACGTAGGCTTTACCTTCATCGAAGGGGCCGAACTAGTATAAACCCTCTGTGTCCTTTGTGTGCTTTTAACCCCTTCAAGCTAACCCGTGCGATGGTTCCTCAACTAAGTCCGTTAAACCGGACATCTGCCGTGCTAATTCCATGACAGTTGGCGCCCACCGTGGGGCCTCCACACGATGGTTTCGAGTTCTTGAAGGGCAGCTTTGAAGGACTCAAGGGCTACGCGGTCGGCCGGATGACCAAGAGTCGTCGCGGCCGGATCTACATCGACGACGCTGGCTGGGGCCCGGAGGCCGATTCAATCGAATACGGGTACCGGGTTCCCTTCGGCGGCATCCACGTCTTCATCGGCAAGATTGGTGAACCGGGACCTGAGCCGGACATCTTCCCCTACATCATCGAGCCGGCTCAGCGTGCGAGATCGGCCCGGATTCAGCCTGCCATGAAGCGCGTTTTCGTCGGAGCAATTCACGGAGTCCAAGCCGAGGACGGATCGGATTCTGGTGGCGAGACCGTTGTTTATTCCGACGATGAATCCTCATCCGGAGAGACTGAATCTTTGTATCTGTTGCGGGACGGCCGATCCGGGGGTGTGTCCGACGGAGACAGTATTCCGGACCCCTTTGATCTGCCAAACCGGGTGGCTGTCTTTATGGCCGGATCACAACCTACGCCGCAGTCCACGGTGAACGGGGCGATCACAGCAGAAGCTGGTACAGGGGGGAGCGGCCATGCCCTCTCGCCCTCTGACGCTCTATCCGCCTTAGTAGAGGAGTTTACAACCCGGGCAGTAGCAGTGGTGGCTCCAGCAGATAAGGCGCAACACGATGCAGAACTCCTTCAGCTGAAGGGCCGGATCGAGCAAGCAAGAGAGGATCTGAAGGCAGAGAAAGCTATGATAGCAACAAGGCAGGCAGAGCTGGATTCTCAGGCTTTCCAGCTAAGGATGGAACAGGCTTCTGCGCAAGGAGTAAGGACTCAAAGGTACCAATCTTGTCTACCACCGGTCTATGAGGCGATGAATCTCTTCGGGACGCCAGGATCGGGAGCCAACAATGATCCGGAGGTAAACCGGAGGGCTGCCCCAATGAGGGGCGAGCCGGTTCAACAGCCCACTGCGGAGCAAGATCGACGGATTATGTCCACGCCTCACATCCCCATTCCTCCGGGCCATTATTCAAACCCTTTGGATAACATTGTTGCTGCCGCCTCACGCCTGGACGCTTTACCCATTGAGGGGACGTCTCCCGTGGCAATGGAAGCACGCAGGGTCAAGGATCTGCTCAACACGGCGTTGACGCAGCAGCAGGCTTACTCCTACAGCAGGGAGAGACTTCATTCAACACCCCGCCACAGCCGGAGTTATACTCGGCATTGGGATGAACCGGAGGTGTCCAGCAGTGAGCGGAGGCGGCATCGTCACAGACAGGGTAACCCGACGGGTGCAGAGGCGCAAGCCCGGGAGGCGATAAACCGGGCCGGACCCACGGCCCGTGAGGAGATCCGCCAAACAACGCCGGTTCACACAACCACAGCAGAGACGGGAGTCACGGCGAGTTCTTTTCGAGTGCCGTGTCTTATTCCCGCTTTACGGAGTGTGAAGTTACCCAAGGATTTCAAGGGTCCATGAAAGGTGCCTAACTACACAGCAGATTTGGCTCCAGAGGCTTGGATTGAGAGTTACGAGATGGCTATGGAGATGCTGGACGTGGATGAAGCGGCTTGCGCGAAGTATTTTACCATGATGCTTGAGGGTACAGCCCGGACCTGGTTAAAGGGATTACCACCTAATTCCATCGGATCATGGGGAGAGTTACGCCGCCAGTTTATCAAAAATTTCAAGGACACGTGCAAGAAGCCGATGTCAGTGGTGGACCTAGCGGCATGTATACAAGGAGAGCAGGAGCCCATGAGTGCATGGGTCCGGCGAGTGTCAGAAATCTTGCACTCTTCGAACGGTATCAATCCCAGTACGGCAATAGTGACGCTAGAAAACAATTGCCGGTTCGAGTCTCTGAAGTTGAAACTGGGACGGCTCAAATGGGATTGTAATGACATGGGAACTCTCATGAGCGCTTTGGTAAAGTATGGGGACTCCGACAACACTAAGTACCCAGAAGCGGATGGAGATAAATCTGGAAAGGAAAATAAACCCGGTAAACCGGCGCAGGCTAATCCGGTCGGAACAAGCTTCTTAGGCAAGCGAAAGGCAGAGGGTGGCTCTGACTTCGTGGCCAACACCCAAGTCCAAGGGAGTTTTCAACGCAACAAGGGTAAACCGCCCCCACAAACCGGCGGGGGGTTCGTTAGTTGGGAGCAAGAGTTGAATGAGCCTTGCCCGAAACACGGAACAAAGGAACATCCAGCTAAACATACCTGGGGAGAATGCCGGGCCATGATGGAGGCCATGAACCGGGTCAAATCTAACAACAGGCCACCAGGTGGCGGATCAGGCCCCGGGTTTTATGGTCCGGGTCATCAGGGGAACGGCTCCGGATCAGGATATCGTGGCAACAACAATGGTTACAATAACCAAGGCAACCATCAGTATGGTCAGGGCGGTTACAATAACCAAGGCAACCATCAGTATGGTCAGGGCGGTTACAATAGCCAAAACAACCAACAGCAAGGCCAGGGTAATAACAACAATTCGGGCAATCAGCAGCGTCAACAGCAGCCGCAATCCGGATATCAGAGTAATCCAAAGGAGCTGAGTAGTGGACAGTATCATGTGTTCACTACGAGTTTGTGCAAACGGGATCAAAAAGTCTTAAAGCGGGCGGTCCACGCGGTTGAACCGGCAACACCATGATTCCTGCGCTGGTCGGAGCAACCTATTGTGTGGAGCAGGGAGGATCACCCGTCGCGAGTTCATAATCTGGGCCAATTGGACTTAGTGGTAGCACCACAGGTGGGTGGCTACAAATTCACCAAAGTTCTCATGGACGGCGGCAGCAGCATCAATATATTGTACTATGAGACTTTCCGTCGCATGGGGCTGACGGATAAGAAGCTAAGGCAATCAAACACGGTGTTTCATGGAGTAGTGCCAGGTAAATCAGCTTACCCAGTTGGGAAAATTGACCTAGAAGTTACCTTTGGAGATGAACAGGATTCCAGGTCGGAGACGATAACCTTTGAAGTTGTCAAGATCCGGAGCCCATATCATGCCTTGTTTGGACGACCGGTTTACGCCAAGTTTATGGCTAGGCCGTGCTATGTTTATCTACAGGTCAAGATGCCGGGTCACAAAGGAACCATCACGGTTCATGGAAGTCGCAAGATTGCATTGGAGTGCGAAGAAGGAGACGCTGCCTATGCGGAGGTACTATGTGCTACGGAGGAGTTGAAGTTTTACAAAGACAATGTTGATCCGGCAGACATGTCCCCGTTGAAGAAACCAACTACAGAGCATGATCCAGCGTTGAAATTCAAGTCTGCAGAGGAAACCAAGCAAGTTGACTTTGTGCCAGGCGATTCATCCAAGCAGTTCACTATTAGTGCTAACCTTGATCCTAAATAGGAAGGCGCGCTCATCGAGTTCATCCGTGAGAATCGGGATATCTTCGCATGGAAACCTTCTGACATGCCAGGTATACCGAGAGAACTCGCTGAGCACAGTCTTAACATTGATCCGAAGTTTAAACCAGTCAAGCAATATCTGCGCCGCTTCAACGAAGAAAGGCACAAGGCTATAGGAGAAGAAGTAGCCAGACTTTTGGCCGCAGGGTTCATAGTTGAAGTTTTTCATCCGGAGTGGTTGGCTAATCCGGTGCTGGTGTTAAAGAAAAATGGAAAGTGGAGAATGTGTGTGGATTACACAGACCTAAACAAAGCTTGTCCAACCGACCCTTTTGCTCTCCCTCGTATTGATCAGATCATTGATGCTACGGCGGGATGTGAGCGGCTAAGTTTTTTGGATGCATATTCAGGGTATCACCAGATCAAGATGGCAGTTAAAGATCAGGAGAAGACGGCCTTCATAACTCCTTTTGGTGCTTTTTGCTATGTGTCTATGCCTTTTGGGCTCAAGAGTGCCCAAGCAACTTACCAGCGTTGCGTACAGAATTGTCTTAAGGGGCAGATAGGGAGAAATGTTCATGCTTATGTGGATGATATTGTGGTGAAATCAAGGAAGGAGGAGACGCTGATAGAGGACCTCAAGGAGACCTTTGACAACCTTCGAGCCTATAAAATGATGCTTAATCCGGAGAAGTGTGCTTTCGGTGTTCCGGCGGGCAAACTCCTTGGATTCTTGGTGTCCAACAGAGGAATAGAAGCCAATCCGGAGAAGATCAAGGCAATCACGTCCTTGACTAAACCGGCTTGTATCAATGATGTTCAGCGTATCGCCGGTCGGATCACAGCATTGAGCCGGTTCATCAGCCGTCTGGGGGAGAAGGCAATTCCGCTTTATCAGATGCTGAAGAAGATAGACTGGTTTATATGGAGTGATGAGGCAAACGCTGCGTTTGAGGATTTGAAGAGGCAACTGGCAGAGCCGCCGGTCCTTGCTGCCCCTGTTGATAATGAGCCATTGTTATTATACGTCGCCGCCAATGCACGCGCAGTCAGCGTAGCAATCGTGGTCGAGCGCAAGGAAGCAGGAAAGGAGTATCCGGTTCAACGTCCGATTTATTATGTCAGTGAGGTTCTCATTGAATCCAAACAAAGATACCCGCATTGGCAGAAGCTGGTATATGGTGTGTTCATGGCAAACCGAAAATTGAAACATTATTTGTACGGGTTCGGTGACCGCCCCCAAGTGTTTCCATTTGTACGGGTTCGGTGACCGCCCTCAAGGGTCCCTTAGTGGAATCACAGCATCTTGCATTGTGCGAGGGCGTGAGGAGATTACGGTGGCCCTTGTGGCTTCTTGGGGAGCATTCTGCCTCCACACCGCTCCAAACGGAGATTAGCATCCGCAAGGGTGTGAAATTCGGGATACATCGTCGTCTCCGCGTACCTCGGTTATCTCTTACCCGAGCCCTTTACTTATGCACTTTACTTTGTGATAGCCATATTGTTTCTTGTCATATATCTTGCTATCACCTAGTTTTTTATCTTGCTTAGCATAAGTTGTTGGTGCACATAGGTGAGCCTAGTGGTTGTAGGTTTTGTGCTTGACAAATTAACCGTTAGGTTTATTCCGCATTTGTTCAAGCCTAAACCGTAGTTATTTTAAAGCGCCTATTCACCCCCCCCCCTAGGCGACATCCACGATCTTTCACTATATCATTCAATTTAGCAAGATGTGCCACAACAGTTTCACATTCATAACCATGGAAAGGATCAGATTCAACCAAAGTAATTAACCCATGATCAACAGAGAACTCATAATCCTTATCAGTAACACGGATAGGTGAAGTAGCACACTCAAGATCATAATGTATTCTAGCATTCAAAGATTTTTCTTTCCACTTGCATAATAATATCTTAAGATAATTTCTATCCTTATAAGCAAGAAAGTCTCTAGCTACCTCTCCTTCCATAACATATCCCTCGGGTATAACATGCAATTCATATCCAAGAGAGCTAGGTCTAACAGGTGTTTCGAAGTTTTTAGTTTCAATAATTTCATCAGTTTCAAAAATATAATCATCTTCAGCATATTCAATAGTTCTTACTCTAGCAAGATGTTCATCGAGTAATTCACCCAACGGTATAGTTTTATTAAGTAGAGTAGTAGCATCATAAGCATCATTCAAAATAGAAGTGGCATCATCAATAACATGCGGCATATCAGAATCAATAGCGGGTGTAGGTGTCGCAAGCTTACTCAGAACAGAAGGTGAATCAAGTGTAGAGCTAGATGACAGTTCCTTACCTCCCCTCGTCCTAGAGGGGACGATCTGGGTTCTATCATCCTTCAGCAGCCTCGTAGTGATCAGCAGATATAAATCCCAAGTAACTCAGAGAATAAAACTATGCTCCCCGGCAACGGCGCCAAAAAAAGGTCTTGATAACCCACAAGTATAGGGGATCACAATGGTTTTTAAGGGTAGAGTATTCAACCCAAATTTATTGATTCAACACATGGGGAGCCAAATAATATTCTCAAGTATTAGCAGCTGAGTTGTCAATTCAACCATACATGGAAAGACTTAGTATCTGCATCAAAGTATTTAGTAGCAAAGTAATATGGAAGTTACGGCAATAGTGGCCAAAGTAACAATTGCAGTTTTGTAACAATGGCGACGGTAGCAGTAACAAAAGTAGCAAAGCAATGATCAATATGAAACGAACTTGTAGGCAATGGATCGGTAATGATAGGTGTCAGATGATATTCATCATGTAGCAGTTATAACCTTGGGTGACCCAGAACTAGCTCCAATTCATCAATATAATGTAGGCATGTACTCCGTATATAGCCATACGTGCTTATGGAAAAGATCTTGCATGACATCTTTTGTCCTACCCTCGCGTGGCATCTAGGTCCTGGTGGAAACTAATGGATATTAAGGCCTCCTTTTAATAGAGAACTGGAACAAAGGATTAGCACTCAGTGAATACATGAACTCCTCAAACTACGGTAATCACCGGAAAGAATAGCAATTATTGTCACCTTGGGGTATGCGGATCATGACTCGTAATAGGTGCTACAACTTGCAAGATCGGATCAAGAACACATGTATATTCATGAAACAATAATAGGTTCATATCTAAAATCATGGCACTCGGGCCCTAGTGACAAGCATTAAGTATGACAAAGTCATAGCAACATCAATCTCAGAACATAGTGGATACTAGGGGATCAAACCCTAACAAATCTAACTTGATTACATGATAAATCTCATCCAACCCATCACCGTCTAGCAAGCCTATGATGGAATTACTCACACACGGCGATGAGCATCATGAAATTGGTTATGGAGGAGGTTGTTGATGACGACGGCAATGATTTCCACTCTCCGGAGCCCTGAACGCACTCCAGATATGGTCTCCTGAGGAAGAACAAGGGGTGATGGCGGCTCCGTATCGTAAAACATGATGAATCCTTCTCTCGAATTTTTGTTCTCTCCGAACGTGAATATATGGAGTTGGAGTTGAGGTCGGTGGAGCTTCATGGGACCCACAAGGCAGGGGGCGCGCCCTAGGGGGGCACCCTTGTGGACAACTGGTGGGTCCCCTCTGGTTGATTCTTTCGCCAATATTTTTTTAATTTTCCAGAAATAATCTCCGTAAATTTTCAAGTCATTCCGAGAACTTTTATTTCTCCACAAAAATAACAGCAAGGCAATTCTGCTGAAAACAACATCAGTTTGGGTTAGTTCCATTCAAATCATGCAAATTAGAGTCCAAAACAAGGGCAAAAGAGTTTGGAAAAGTAGATACAATGGAAATGTATCAGCCACAAGTATGTTGCACTATCATTATCAACTTTGCATCTTTTGGCATTAATATTATGAATATATGTATCACTACAATCGAGATTCAATAAACCATTCACATTGGGTGTATGACCATAGAATGTTTTATTCAGGTAAGCAGAACATCAATTATTCTCTGACTTAAATGAATAACAGTATTGCAATAAACATGATCTAATCATGTTCATGCTCAACGCAAACACTAAATAACATTTATTTTAGGCTCAACACTAATCCTAAAAGTAGAGGGAGTGTGCGATGGTGATCATATCAATCTTAGAAACACTTCCAACACACATCGTCACCTCGCCCTTAACTAGTCCACGTTTATTCTGCAACTCATGTTTCGAGTTACTAATCTTAGCAACTGAACCAGTATAAAAAATACCCAGGGGCTACTACGAGCACCAGTAAGATACAGCAATAACATGTATATCAAATATACCTTTGTTTACTTTGCCATCCTTCTTATTTGCCAAGTATTTGGGGGCAGTTCCTCTTCCAGTGACCATTTTTTGTAGTAGAAGCACTCAGTTTCAGGCTTGGGTCTAGCTTTGGGTTTCTCCATGGGAGCGACAACTTATTTGTTGTTCTTCTTGAAGGTCCCTTTCTTTGCCTTGCTCTTTTTGCTAAAACTAGTGGTCTTGTTAACCATGAACGCTTGATGCTCCTTCATGATTTCTACCTCCGTCGATTACAACATCACGAAGAGCTTTGGGAATCGCTTTTGTCATCCCTTGCATATTTATATTTCATCACGAAGCTCTAGTAGTGATAGTGACTAGAGAAATTTGTCAATCACTATCTTATCTGGAAGATTAACTCCCACTTGATTCAAGCGGTTGTAGTACCCAGACATTCTGAGCACATGCTCACTGGCTGAGCTATTCTCCTCCATCTTGTAGGCAAATTACTTGTCAGAGGTCTCATACCTCTCAACACGGGCATGAGCCTGAAATACCAATTTCAACTCTTGGATCATCTCATATGTTCCATGGCGTTCAAAACGTCTTTGGAGCCCTGATTCTAAGCCGTAAATCATGGCACACTAAACTATCAAATAGTCATCAGATCGAGTTTGCCAAACGTTCATAATGTCTGCATTAGCTCCTGCAACAGGTCTGTCACCTAGCGGTGCATCAAGGCATTAATTCTTTTGTGCGGCAATGAGGATAATTCTCAGATCACAGACCTACTTCGCATTATTGATACCATCTGTTTTCAACTTAGTTTTCTCTAGGAACGTATCAAAAAATAGGGAAGCTACATCGTGAGCTATTGATCTATAACATAATATGCAAAGAAATTTTGACTAGGTTCATGATAAATTTAAGTTCAATTAATAAAATTACTAAAAACTCCCACTTTAATCAACATCCCTCAAGTTGTCGAAGTGATAGATGATCCAAATCAACTAAAGCATGTCCGATCATCACGCGAGATGGAGTAGTCCTCAATGGTGAACATCTTCATGTTGATCACATCTACTATATGACTCATGTTCGACCTTTCGGTCTTCAGTGTTACGAGACCATGTCTGTACATGCTAGGCTCGTCAAGTTTAACCCAAGTATTCCGCGTGTGTAAAACTGGCTTACACCCATTGTATGTGAACGTAGAATCTATCACACCCGATCATCATGAGGTGCTTCGAAACGAAGAACTGTAGCAACGGTACATACTCAGGGAGAACACTTTTATCTTGAAATTAAGTGAAGGGATCATTTTATAATGTTACCGCCGATCTAAGCAAAATAAGATGCATAAAGGATAAACATCACATGCAATCAAAATATGTGACATGATATGTCTATCATCATCTTGTGCTTTTGATCTCCATCTCCAAAGCAATGTCATGATCACCATCGTCATCAGCTCGACACCTTGATCTACATCTTTTCATCAGGGTCATCTCGCCAACTATTGCTAACTCATAGCAATAAAGTAAAGCGATGACATGTCGCTCGCATTTCATACAATAATTAAGAGACAACCATAAGGCTCCTGCCGGTTGTCGATATTACAAAACATGATCATCTCATACAATAATGTATATCACATCATGTCTTGACCATATCACATCACAACATACCCTGCAAAAATAAGTTAGACGTTTTCTACTTTGTTGTTGCAAGTTTTACGTGTCTGCTACGGGGAACTAGCAAGAACCGTTCTTACCTACGCAAAACCACAACGGTGATTTATCAAGTTTGTGTTGGGGAACGTAGCAGAATTCAAAAAATTTCCTACGCTTCACCAAAATCAATCTAAGGAGTCATCTAGCAACGATCATAAAGGAGTGCATCTACATACCCTTTGTAGATCGCGTGCGGAAGCGTTCGAAGGAACGTGGATGATGGAGTCGTACTCTTCGTGATCCTCGTCACCAATGATCCCAGCACCGAACGGACGGCACCTCCGCGTTCAACACACGTACGATACAGCGACGTCTCCTCCTTTTTGATCCAGCAAGGGGGGAGGAGAGGTTGACGGAGATCCAGCAGCACGACGGCGTGGTGGTGGATGCAACGGGAAAAGCTGCAGGGCTTCGCCGAGACCCTGCGGGAGGAGTTGGAGGTGTGATGGGGGGGAGAGGCGCCAGAGGCTTGGGGTGTGGCTGCCCTCTCTCCTCCCCACTATATATAGGGGGCCAGGGGGGCGCCGGCCCTAGGAGATCCAATCTCCTAGGGGGGCGGCGGCCAGGGGGTATCTTGCCCCCCAAGGCATAGGGAGGCACCCCCACCCCTAGGGTTTCAACCCTAGGCGCATGGGGGGTGGCCCATGTGGGGTGCGCCAGCCCACTAGGGGCTAGCCCCTTTCCCCTTACGGCCCACAGAGCCCTCCGGGATGGGTGGCCCCACCCGGTGGACCCCCGGGACCCTTCCGGTGGTCCCGAGACACTCCCGGTGACCCCCGGAACTCTCCCGATGGCCGAAACTGGACTTCCTATATATCATTCTTCACCTCCGGACCATTCCGGAACTCTTCGTGACATCCGGGACTCCGAACAACATTCGGGTTTCCGTGTGCATATATCTCTACAACCCTAGCGTCACTGAACCTTAAGTGTGTAGACCCTACGGGTTCGGGAGACACGCAGACATGACCGAGACGACTCTCCGGTCAATAACCAACAGCGGGATCTGGATACCCATGTTGGTTCCCACGTGTTCCTCGATGATCTCATCGGATGAACCACGATGTCAAGGATTCACTTAATCCCGTATGTTATTCCCTTTGTCTATCGGTACGGTACTTGCCCGAGATTCGATCGTCGGTATGCCCGATACCTTGTTCAATCTCGTCATGGCAAGTCTCTTTACTCGTTCCGTAATCCGTCATCCCGTGACTAACTCCTTAGTCACTTTGAGCTCATTATGATGATGTCTTACCGAGTGGGCCCAGAGACACCTCTCCGTCATACGGAGTGACAAATCCCAGTCTCGGTTCGTGCCAACCCAACAGACACTTTCGGAGATACCCGTTGCGTACCTTTATAGCCACCCAGTTACGTTGTGATGTTTGGCACACCCAAAGTATTCCTACGGTATCTGGGAGTTGCACAACCTCATGGTCTAAGGAACAAATACTTGACACTGGAAAAGCTTAAGCATTACGAACTATACGATCTCGTGCTAGGCTTAGGATTGGGTCTTGTCCATCACATCATTCTCCTAATGATGTGATCCCGTTATCAATGATATCCAATGTCCATGGTCAGGAAACCGTGACCATTTGTTGATCAACGAGCCAGTAACTAGAGGCTTACTAGGGACACATTGTGGTCTATGTATTTACACATGTATCGCTGTTTCCGTACAATACAATTCAAGCATGAATAACAGACAATTATCATGAACAAGGAAATATAATAATAATCCTTTTATTATTGCCTCTAGGGCATATTTCCAACAGTCTCCCACTTGCACTAGGGTCAATAATCTAGTTACATTGTGATGAATCGAACACCCATAGATCTCTGGTGTTGATCATGTTTTGCCCGTGGAAGAGGTTTAGTCAACGGGTCTGCGACATTCAGATCCGTATGCACTTTACAAATATCTATGTCTCCATCTTGAACATAATTCCGGATGGAGTTGAAACGGCGCTTGATGTGCTTGGTCTTCTTGTGAAACCTGGGCTCCTTGGCAATGGCAATAGCTCCAGTGTTGTCACAGAAGACAGTCGTCGGGCTTGACGGGCTTGGAATGACTCCTAGGTCGGTGATGAACTCCTTCATCCAGACTCCTTCTTGCGCTGCTTCGCAAGCAGCTATGTACTCCACTTCACATGTAGAATGCGCCACGACGCTCTACTTGCAACTGCACCAGCTGACTGCTCCACCATTCAAAATATACACGTATCCGGTTTGTGACTTGGAGTCATCCAGATCTGTGTCGAAGCTAGCATTGACGTAACCCTTTACGACGAGCTCTTCGTCACCTCCATAAGCGAGAAACATATCCTTAGTCCTCTTCAGGTACTTCAGGATGTTCTTGACCGTTGTCCAGTGTTCCATACCGGGATCACTTTGGTACCTCCCTACCAAACTTATGGCAAGGTTCACATCAGGTCTGGTACACAGCATGGCATACATGATAGAACCTATGGCTGAGGCATAGGGAATGACACTCATCTTTTCTCTATCTTCTGCCGTGGTCGGGGACTGAGCCATGCTCAATCTCATATCTTGCAAAACAGGCAAGAACCCCTTCTTGGACTGATCCATATTGAACTTCTTCAATATCTTGTCAAGGTATGTGCTTTGTGAAAGACCAATGAGGCGTCTTGATCTATCTTATAGATTTTGATGCCTAATATGTAAGCAGCTTCTCCAAGGTCCTTCATTGAAAAACTCTTATTCAAGTAGGCCTTTATGCTCTCCAAGAATTCTATATCATTTCCCATCAGCAATATGTCATCCACATATAATATGAGAAATGCTACAGAGCTCCCACTCACTTTCTTGTAGATACAGGCTTCTCCCCAAGTCTGTATAAAACCAAACGCTTTGATCACATCATTAAAGCAAATATTCCAACTCCGAGATGCTTGCACCAGCCCGTAGATTGAGCGCTGGAGCTTGCATACCTTGTTAGCATTCTCTGGATCGACAAAACCTTCCGGCTGCATCATATACAGCTCTTCCTTGAGGAAGCCATTAAGGAATGTCGTTTTGACGTCCATTTGCCATATCTCATAATCATAGAATGCGGCAATTGCTAACATGATTCGGACTGACTTCAGCATCGCTACGGGAGAGAAAGTCTCGTCGTAGTCAATCCCTTGAACTTGTCGATAACCCTTAGCGACAAGCCGAGCCTTATAGATGGTCACATTACCATCCACGTCCGTCTTCTTCTTAAATATCCATTTATTTTCTATGGCGTGCCTATCATCGGGCAAGTCCACCAAAGTCCATACTTTGTTTTCATACATGGATTCTATCTCGGATTTCATGGCTCCAAGCCATTTATTGGAATCCGGGCCCGCCATCGCTTCTTCATAGTTCGAAGGTTCACCGTTGTCTAACAACATGATTCCCATGACAGGGTTACCGTACCACTCTGGTGCGGAACGTGTCCTTGTGGACCTTCTAAGTTCAGTAGTAACTTGATCTGTATCTTCATGATCATCATCATTAACTTCCTCCCTTGTCGGTGCAGGCACCTCAGGAACAATTTCCTGCGCTGTGCTACTTTCCGGTTCGGGAGGGGTGACTGCCACCTCATCAAGTTCTAATTTCCTCCCACTCACTTCTTTCGAGAGAAACTCTTTCTCCAGAAAGGATCCATTCCTGGCAACAAAGACCTTGCCTTCGGATCTGAGGTAGAAGGTGTACCCAATTGTTTCCTTTGGGTATCCTATGAAGACGCATTTTTCCGATTTGGGTTCGAGCTTTTCGGGTTGAAGTTTCTTGACATAAGCATCGCAACCCCAAACCTTTAGAAACGACAGCTTAGGTTTCTTGCCAAACCAAAGTTCATACGGTGTCGTCTCAATGGATTTTGATGGAGCCCTATTTAAAATGAATGCGGCAGTCTCTAAAGCATAACCCCAAAAAGATAGCGGTAAGTCGGTGAGAGACATCATAGATCGCACCATGTCCAACAGGGTACGATTTCGACGTTCGGACACACCATTACGCTGAGGTGTTCTGGGCGGTGTCAATTGTGAAACAATTCCACAGTTCCTAAGGTGCGTGCCAAATTCATGACTTAAATATTCACCCCCACGATCCGATCGTAAGAACTTTATTTTTCTGTCACGTTGATTCTCAACCTCATTCTAAAATTCCTTGAACTTTTCAAAGGTCTCAGACTTGTGTTTCATCAAGTAGACATACCCATATCTACTCAAGTCATCTGTGAGGGTGAGAACATAACGATAGCCTCCTCGAGCCTCAACACTCATTGGACCGCACACATCGGTATGTATGATTTCCAACAAGTTGGTTGCTCGCTCCATTGTTCCGGAGAACGGAGTCTTGGTCATCTTGCCCAAGAGGCATGGTTCGCACGTGTCAAATGATTCATAATCAAGAGACTCCAGAAGTCCATCTGCATGGAGCTTCTTCATACGTTTGACACCAATATGACCAAGGCGGCAATGCCACAAGTATGTGGGACTATCATTGTCAACTTTACATCTTTTGGCATTCACACTATGAACATGTGTATCATCACGTTCGAGATTCATCAAAAATAAACCATTGACCAGTGGGGCATGACCATAAAACATATCTCTCAAATAAATAGAACAACCATTATTCTCAGATTTAAATGAGTAGCCATCTCGCATCAAACGAGATCCAGATACAATGTTCATGCTCAAAGCTGGTACTAAATAACAATTATTAAGGTTTAAAACTAATCCCGAGGGTAGATGTAGAGGTAGCATGCCGACGGCGATCACATCGACCTTGGAACCATTCCCGACGCGCATCATCACCTCGTCCTTCGCCAGTCTCCGCTTATTCCGCAGCTCCTGCTTTGAGTTACAAATGTGAGCAACTGCACCGGTATCAAATACCCAGGAGCTACTACGAGCGCTGATGTATATCACATATACCTTTGACGTTGCCGGCCTTCTTGTCTGCTAAGTATTTGGGGCAGTTCCGCTTCCAGTGACCCGTTCCCTTGCAATAAAAGCACTCCGTCTCAGGCTTGGGTCCATTCTTTGGCTTCTTCCCGGCAACTGGCTTACCGGGCGCGGCAACTTCTTTGCCGTCCTTCTTGAAGTTCTTCTTACCCTTGCCCTTCTTGAACTTAGTGGTTTTATTCACCATCAACACTTGATGCTCTTTCTTGATCTCCACCTCCGCTGATTTCAGCATTGAATACACCTCGGGAATGGACTTCTCCATCCCTTGCATGTTGAAGTTCAACACGAAGCTCTTGTAGCTAGGTGGGAGCGACTGAAGGATTCTGTCAACGACCGCTTCATCTGGGAGATTCATTCCCAACTGAGACAAGCGGTTGTGCAACCCAGACAACTTGAGTATGTGCTCACTGACAGAACTATTTTCCTCCATCTTACAGCTGTAGAATGCGTTGGAGACATCATATCTCTCAACTCGGGCATGAGCCTGGAAAACCATTTTCAGCTCTTGGAACATCTCATATGCCCCGTGGTGCTCGAAACGCTTTTGGAGCCCCGATTCTAAGCTGTAGAGCATGCCGCACTGAACCAGGGAGTAATCATCACAACGCGACTGCCAAGCGTTCATAACATCTTGGTTTGCCGGGGCAGGAGCGTCACCTAGCGGTGCTTCTAGGACATAAGTTTTCTTGGCAGCTATGAGGATGATCCTCAGGTTACGGACCCAGTCCGTATAGTTGCTACCATCGTCTTCTCTAGGAACGCGTTGAAGTTGAGGGTGACATGAGCGTGGGCCATTTGATCTACAAGACATATTGTAAAGAATTTAGACTAAGTTCATTACTATTAAGTTCATCTAATCAAATTTAATGAACTCCCACTCAGATTGACATCTCTCCAGTCTTCTAAGTGATACATGATCCGAATCGACTAGCTCGTGTCCGATCATCACGTGAGACGGACTAGTCATCAACGGTGAACATCTTCATGTTGATCGTATCTTCTATACGACTCATGTTCGACCTTTCGGTCTTCCGTGCTCTGAGGCCATGTCTGTACATGCTAGGCTCGTCAAGTGAACCCTAAGTGTATTGCGTGTGTAAATCTGGCTTACACCCGTTGTATGCGAACGTTAGAGCCTATCACACCCGATCATCACGTGGTGCTTCGGAACAACGATCCTTAGCAACGGTGCACAGTTAGGGGGAACACAATTCTTGAAATTTTCAGTGAGAGATCATCTTATTTACTATCGTCGTTCTTAGTAAACAAGATATATAAACATGATAAACATCACATGTAATCAAATAAAGTGACATGATATGGCCAATATCATTTTGCTCCTTTGATCTCCATCTTCGGGGCACCATGATCATCTTTGTCACCGGCATAACACCATGATCTCCATCATCATGATCTCCATCATCGTGTCTTCATGAAGTCGTCTCGCCAACTATTACTTCTACCACTATGGCTAACGTTTAGCAATAAAGCAAAGTAATTACATGGCGTTATTCAGTGACACACAGGTCATACAATAAATAATACAACTCCTATGGCTCCTGCCGGTTGTCATTTTCATCGACATGCAAGTCATGATTCCTTATTACAAGAACATGATCAATCTCATACATCACATATATCATTCATCACATCTTCTTGGCCATATCACATCACATAGCACATGCTGCAAGAACAAGTTAGACGACATCTAATTGTTGTTGCAAGTTTTTACGTGGCTTCTATAGGTTTCTAGCAAGAACGTTTCTTACCTACGCCAAAACCACAACGTGATATGTCAATTTCTATTTACCCTTCATAAGGACCCTGTTCATGGAATCCGATCCGACTAAAGTGGGAGAGACAGACACCCGCCAGCCACCTTATGCAACAAGTGCATGTCAGTCGGTGGAACCAGTCTCATGTAAGCGTACGTGTAAGGTCGGTCCGGGCCGCTTCATCCCATGATGCCGCCGAATCAAGATTGGACTAGTAACGGCAAGAGAATTGAACAAAATCAACGCCCACAACTTGTTTGTGTTCTACTCGTGCAAGATGCTACGCAAAGACCTAGCTCAGATGCCACTGTTGGGGAACGTAGCAGAATTCAAAAAATTTCCTACGCTTCACCAAGATCAATCTAAGGAGTCATCTAGCAACGAGCATAAAGGAGTGCATCTACATACCCTTTGTAGATCGCGTGCGGAAGCGTTCGAAGGAACGTGGATGATGGAGTCGTACTCTTCGTGATCCTCGTCACCAATGATCCCAGCACCGAACGGACGGCACCTCCGCGTTCAACACACGTACGGTATAGTGAAGTCTCCTCCTTCTTGATCCAGCAAGGGGGGAGGAGAGGTTGACGGAGATCCAGCAGCACGACGGCGTGGTGGTGGATGCAACGGGAAAAGCTACAGGGCTTCGCCGAGACCCTGCGGGAGGAGTTGGAGGTGTGACGGGGGGAAGAGGAGCCAGAGGCTTGGGGTGCGGCTGCCCTCTCTCCCCCCACTATATATAGGGGGCCAGGGGGGCGCCGGCCCTAGGAGATCCAATCTCCTAGGGGGCGGCGGCCAGGTGGGGTATCTTGCCCCCCAAGGCATAGGGAGGCGCCCCCACCCCTAGGGTTTCAACCCTAGGCGCATGGGGGGTGGCCCGTGTGGGGTGCGCCAGCCCACGAGGGGCTGGCCCCCTTCCCCTTATGGCCCACAGGGCCCTCCGGGATGGGTGGCCCCACCCGGTGGTCCCGGGACACTCCCGGTGACCCCCGGAACTCTCCCGATGGCCGAAACTGGACTTCCTATATATCATTCTTCACCTCCGGAACATTCCGGAACTCCTTGTGACGTCCGGGATCTCATCTGGGACTCCGAACAACACTCGGGTTTCCGTGTGCATATATCTCTACAACCCTAGCGTCACCGAACCTTAAGTGTGTAGACCCTACGGGTTCGGGAGACACGCAGACATGACCGAGACGACTCTCCGGTCAATAACCAACAGCGGGATCTGGATACCCATGTTGGTTCCCATGTTTTCCTCGATGATCTCATCGGATGAACCACGATGTCAAGGATTCACTTAATCCCGTATGTTATTCCCTTTGTCTATCGATACGGTACTTGCCCGAGATTCGATCGTCGGTATGCCCGATACCTTGTTCAATCTCGTCATGGCAAGTCTCTTTACTCGTTCCGTAATCCATCATCCCGTGACTAACTCCTTAGTCACTTTGAGCTCATTATGATGATGTCTTACCGAGTGGGCCCAGAGATACCTCTCCGTCATACGGAGTGACAAATCCCAGTCTCGGTTCGTGTCAACCCAACAGACACTTTCGGAGATACCCGTTGCGTACCTTTATAGCCACCCAGTTACGTTGTGATGTTTGGCACACCCAAAATATTCCTACGGTATCCGGGAGTTGCACAACCTCATGGTCTAAGGAACAAATACTTGACACTGGAAAAGCTTAAGCATTACGAACTATACGATCTCGTGCTAGGCTTAGGATTGGTCTTGTCCATCACATCATTCTTCTAATGATGTGATCCCATTATCAATGACATCCAATGTCCGTGGTCAGGAAACCATGACCATCTGTTGATCAACAAGCCAGTAACTAGAGGCTTACTAGGGACACATTATGGTCTATGTATTCACACATGTATCGTTGTTTCCGTACAATACAATTCAAGCATGAATAACAGACAATTATCATGAACAAGGAAATATAATAATAATCCTTTTATTATTGCCTCTAGGGCATATCTCCAACAGTTTGTTGTTTTAATCTTCTTCAAGGACTGACCGCAGTGAAATTTAGTTCAACTAAAGTGAGAGAAACAGACACCCGCCAGCCACCTCATGCAAAACAAGTTGCATCAGTCGGTGGAACCGGTCTCATGTACGTGGACATGTAAGGTTGCTCCGGTCCGCTTCATCCCACAATACCGCCGAATCAAAATAAGACGTTGGTGGTAAGTGATACGTCCAAAACGTATCTATAATTTCTGCTTGCTCCATGCCTCTTTTGGGTGATATTGCTATGTTATTTATACACTTCCATACACTTTCGATCATATTTGGACTAACCTATTAACTCAGTGCACCCCAGTGCCAGTTTCTGTTTTCTGCTGTTTTTGTATTTCAGGTTTTCCCGTCACGTAAACTGCCAGAAAAATCCCGGAAAAATTATATAAAAAATCAGCATTCCAGAAGCTTCCCGACAGCCAAAGTACAGCCGGAGGGGGGCCACCAGGGCTCCAGGCGCCCTGGTGGCGCGGCCCCCCTCCTGGCCGCGCCGGGGGGGCGCCTGGGCCCCCCAGGCCTCCGCTGATGCCCCCTTTGGCATATATTTATATCGTGTTCCGAAACCCTCGAGACGGGAACCCTTTTTCGCGATCTCATCTCTGTTCCGCCGCCGCCGCCGCCGCTTCCAAGATCGGGAGCACCAGGAGAACTCTTCCCGGCACCCTGCCGGAGGGGAGGATCACCACCGAGAGCCTCTCCACCACCATGGACGCCTCCCGGATGAGTTGTGAGTAGTCTCCCTTGGACCATGGGTCCATGACCAGTAGCTATGTGATGTTCTCCTCCCCTTCTTGTGCTTCACTAATTAGACCTCGTGAGCTGCCCTACATGATCGAGGCAGATATGTAATCCTTATGTTGTTGCTATGATGAGTTTGCTGGGATCCGATGGATTGTGAGATTATGTTCAGATTGTGTTTGAGTAATATATTTGATCTACCTCTTTTATATTTATGTTCGTAAGTAATTCTTGCATGTTCTCCGTTGTTATTTATTGCTTTGGCCAAGTAGTAGGTAGTGACTCCAAGAGGGAACGTTATGCTTGATTGTGGGTTCATGCCCCTCGATGACTAGCTTGAGTGACAGAAACATGAGTCTAGGGGATGTGCTGTTGCCACAAGGGGGAAAACAACGGTGCTTGTGCCCGCGGGTGCAAGGATTGTTTACTTTACGCAAAGTTCTTTTAATGCAGTTGTCTGTTGCTTTGAGTTTACACTATGGGTGGGACTCGCAACTTAATACCAGCGAGATGTTCTGGATAGATATCTCAAGGTGGATGATTGGTAGTAGATGCAGATGGATTTTGGTCTACTTGCCTTGGCGTACCGCCCATGCTTTGAACCTCTACCTTTCTTGCAACATAGTTAGCATTGGTTTGCGCACATAATTCTGTCAATTGCCCAGCTGTAATTCGTTTACCTCACATAGCTGTTTTATCGTCTTTTGGGAGAGAGACATCACTAGTGAACATCATGGGACCCCGGTCCATATAACCATCATTGATCACATCCGCTACTTACTTTCCGCTTTTACTTACTATTTGCAGCATTACCTATCACTATTATCACTTGTGTTTGATCCTTTGTAAACGACAAGGCCGGAGGGATTGACAACCTCTCTGTACTCGTTGGGAGTAAAGTTATTTGTATCTGTGTGCAGGTCCACGTTGATTGCTAATATCTGGCGCCGTTAGCAGTTGACACCTTCTTGTTGAAACTGGGAGTCTCAGGGGAAATCGATCCTTGGTATCTTTGCCAAGGGAAAACTTCCGCTACACTGCATCTCAAACCTTCCACTTGGGGTAACCAACGAGGGGCGAGAAGCCATCAAGCAAAGTTTTCTGGCGCCGTTGACGGGGACTCCACTTGTAATGCCCAGGATGGAGTTATACCTCCTACGGGTCGAGGCCCGACTTAAAGGCATAAGTCCATCCTAGAATGATCTCAAGTTTGGTAATCTTTGCACAACTCATGTAAAAGCGGGGTGGTAAACTTAAAATAGTCGGCTTACAATCGCCACGTCACAGAATAACAGTACAAGTCTCAAACATCATACAATAAGATCACTACAACCCTCTAAGGGCAAAATCCAAATGTCAAAGTACCAAACTCAGATAAATTAAACAACCACAGGCGGATCGAATCCTAGTAAGAGTCTCCACTACTGATCGTCCGGGTAGCGCACGTAGTAACGACTACGCTCCTCGTCGTACTCCCAATCCAGCTCGGTGCCATCACCTGGATAGCTCACGGCTGGACCTGCATCTGGTGTGTGAAGTAACTGTGAGCCACAGAGGACTCAGCAATCCCGTTCCCGGGTAACAGAACTATCAAAGCCTTTAGGTGAGGGAAAAGGCTGAAGAAAGAAATGAGGTGAAGGAACAACAAAGAGTCTGCAGCAGCAACTAGCACTATCTTACGCAAGAGAGAGCGAGAAGAGAAGGCAAAGCGAGAAGTGATCACGAAGTGATCCTAGCTACAAGCTCACAAACATAACCCCTCCGTGTTCAACTCCCGAATCCCGATTCGGAAATTGACAGTCACGGAACACACGCTGGTAGTGTATTAGTATCATTGTGTCAAGTTTTCTACAACCGGAATTAACAAGCTCCCATCTGCCACATAACCGCGGGCACGGCTTTCGAAAGTTCAAACCCTGCAGGGGTGTTCCAACTTGACCCATTACAAGCCCACGATCCGCGGAGTCGCAACTCCAAAATGGGAAGACCCGAGTATCCTCGGAATCCCGTGCTCAAGATATACCGAGCTAAGGTAAGGCTAATCCAGCAAATCCTCCCGGCGTGCCGACACCCTGATAGTAGCCGCGCGTATCTCGTCTCAGGCCACGACCGGATGGGACAAGCTACGGGTTTTTACCAAACCTTGAGTTTCCTCGAGGTGGCCCCGCAGGTTGCCCGTTTCGGACCAACACTCATGTGGAGCACTGGCCCGGGGTTGTTGATTAAGAAAGAGGGTTAATTACTCCCTATGCATGTTTAGTTTGTTATTAGGCAAATAGTACCAATGTTGGGACTTGCTGGAAAAGACTTAGCACTTAGCGGTTTATCGAGGGGGTCCCATACACCCCAACCGTGTTAGGAACGCATAATCAAGGAACATAAAACCGGCTTATACGGATCCTAACGGCATGAGTGGAACAAATCACCAAGCAAAAGGCTTAGCCTTCCACCCTTGCCAATATATAGATGATTTCCATTAAAGCATTTATATAGTGTGATATAACCCAACCAAACTTCAACATGGAGCAAGCATCTTCACTTCACCTGCAACTAGCAACGCTATAAGAAGGGCTGAGCGAAGCGTACTTAGCCAAGCAACGGTTTGCATAGGTAGGGTGGTTAAACATGGCAATTGGTTACAAGTAGGAGGCTGACAAGAAGAACATGGGCATCGAGGCAAAACTATAGATCGAGACTACTAGCAATAGGCAAAGATAGTAATGTTATCGGGGTTCGGTCATCTTGCCTGAAGAGAAGACGTTCGGATCGAAAGAAGGGTCCTCGTGCTCAAACTCGTTGGAAACCTCGTGCTCAACTTCGTTGGAAAACTCGTTCTCAGCTTCCGGCTCTAAACAAGACAAACACACCAAGCACCAATCAACACGATGCAATGCGCACTCGAAAAACATGAATGCATGATGGATGCACTAAAGATGCACACGGAGCACGTAAAACATCACTCAAGCAAAACACCTCAAAACAAGATAACAAGCTGATATTATTAATCTACACAGAAAATCACCCAAGTTTGATATAAGATTCGCTGAAATCGGAGTTACGGGCTAAAAGTTATGCCCGAAACAAGATTTGAGCGAAAACTGCAAATTACAGCAACATGGCATCTTGGGAGCTCAAAATAATTAACCTACAGCACCCAAAAAGCATGGCAAAGGACTTGAACATAAACTAGATATAATGTACAGCAACTAGGTCCAAAGTGCACCCCCAACGGAGTCACGGATCAATAGCAATGACCTTGGACATATTGAACTTTGAAATAAAATTCTGGCAGCAGAATTTTATTGAAAGTTTGGAGCAAAAGATAAGCATGCTACAGCCACTCAAATGGACATGTGAGGACATGGATGGAAAGACAACAATATATACTTCATGGAACAATCAAAATCCACCCCAAAACTATCATGCTTTGTCCTACAACATCACACGAACATGGCATCGGAACGTTACAGATTTCAGACTTAGTGAAATTTCACTAAGTCCTAAAACAGCAACATCATCATAGCATCAAAAAGAGCATGTTTAAGACACCTCGAAACTAAACATGGCAAAGGGTAAGCACCTCATCAAAGTACATATGACGGTGATCCCGAAACACATAAGCATGCATCAATGTGGTGAACACACCGATTGCAACGAGCTCAACAAGATGGCATTTCATAACAAGTAAAAACACAACATTTGAACATGGCATCTTGCAACGATGATAACAAGGAAACAAAACATCTACCATGCAACCTATCACACTCAACACGTAGTTCGTAACGAGACGAACACGTGGACATGTCATTTGCATCGTTTGGACAAACGAGCTAAAAGATATCACATGTCAAAGGTGGCATGAAAATAACACATAACAGCAGTTTATATCATCATACACTCTTGCAACAACAAAACAAGCACCTAGATGATCTCTAACATGCATGACTACAACAGGTAAAACGTAGAGGGCATCTCCACGAACATCTGGACATATCACACGCTCAAAACGGAGCAACAGGTAAAAAGATACAGCAGGTCAAAGTTTGGATCACAGATCAGGATTTAAAAGACTTAGGAGTGGGGAACAACCTTAGCAGATCTGAGATCTGGGGAAAAAACGGAGAAACGGGCCGGCGGTTGGATCTGGGCCCGCGCGGGGGCACTGTTGCGGCGGAGGCCCAGCGGGGCGGGAGGCCCGCGGTGGAAGCGCTCGGCGCTGGAGCGGCCTGCTGCGGCGAATGGGCCGCGCGGGGGGGGGAACTGCCGAGGCGGCCCGGTCGGAACGGAGGGAGTTGGCGGCGTCGCGGCGCCCGCGGATGGGCCGGCTGGCGAGGGCCCAGGCGGGGCGATGGATCGGGGCTCCTCCCCGATCGACGAGGCGGCGGCGACTGGAGAACTGACGGGGCGGTAGCGGGCCGAGGGGGGAAGGCGGCTGCGGCCCAGTACGGTCGACGGCGAAACGGTCGGTGATGTGGGGACCGGCCGGCCCAGGCGACGGGAGGCACGGGCCGGGGCGACCAGCGACGAAGTGGTCCCGATCTGGCCCGACGGGGCGATCGGTCGAACGAGCGGGGCCCGACTGCGTCGGTGCGGAGGACGATCTGGCGACCCAGGCAGCTGGCGCTGCGGTGCGGTCGTTGACCCCGCAGCGTTCGAGGCGAGGAGATCCCAGCGGCTGGCTGATCTGATGGAATCCTTCGGGATCCGGGCAGATAAACTGGATCTGAAGAAGGAAAAGAAAAAAAAAAGGAAGGGGACTAGAGGAGGAAGAAGAAGGGGATGCCCATAGACTAGGGGTCTATATATAGCAGTTTTAGACTAGGGTTTGGGACTAGGGATGTTTAGGAGCCCTCCGATCGTGATCCAACGGATCCGATCGCGGGGATGATTTAAAAGGACCAGACGGAGATAAAAGAAAGCAGTAGGGGTATTTCCGGGACACGAAGTAAGGGCACTTCGGACCCACACGGACAACGGAGGAAAAAGTCAACGGAGTCCAAACGAGACGAGATTTGAGAGGCGGGTTGCACACAACAAAACAACAACACACAACACAACCTCGCGGCACACCGGTAACGAAAAACGCCCGAACAACAAAGAAGGCCTACGGGACGTCACGGACACGTGAGGGAGCTCCGGAACACGAAACGGACAACGGGAAGGAACGCCACGAACCGGAAACAACCCACAACACAAAAGCAATGCAATGCACATGTCTACATGATATGAATGAATGCCACACACTCACACAACAAAACGACGAAAGCCCGAAAGACAAAGAACCCGAAATGGAAATAGATGAAGCCGGAGATATATTATATGCCCAAAAGGGAAAGTATTACATCCGGGGCATTACAAACTCTCCTCTACTACAAAAAGATCTCGTCCCGAGATCTAGGACTGGAAAAAGGAAGGGTACTCGGAACGAAGATGATCTTCTCGTTCCCAGGTAGCTTCTCGGTCTGTGTGATGTGACCACTTGACTTTCAGAAACTTGATGGTCTTGTTGCGAGTCTTGCGTTCAGTTTCTTCGAGAATTGCAACTGGATGCTCTCGGTAGGAAAGGTCTTGTTGAAGATCAATCTCCTCAAACGGGATCATGCGCTCAGGTGCCTTGAAGCATTTGCGAAGCTGAGACACATGAAAGACATCATGAACATTTGCAAAGTTGGAAGGGAGCTCGAGCTGATAGGCTAGATCGCCTCTTTTGCCAAGAATTTTGAAAGGACCGACGTATCTAGGAGCAAGCTTTCCTTTGATACCGAACCTTTGGGTTCCTTTCATCGGAGAAACTCGGAGATAGACATGATCACCGATGTCGAAAGCCAAATCACGATGCTTTCCGTCATAGTAACTCTTCTGACGCGACTGAGCGGCCTTGAGATTCTCACGTATGACTTTGCACATTTCTTCGGCTTCAGAGATCAAATCATTGCCAAGAAGTTGGCGTTCGCCTGTTTCAGACCAGTTGAGAGGTGTACGGCACTTTCTGCCATAGAGGATTTCAAACGGTGCTTTGCCTGCACTTGCTTGAAAGCTGTTGTTGTAAGAGAATTCTGCAAATGGAAGACAGTCCTCCCATTTCATGCCGAAGGAGATGACACAGGCTCTGAGCATATCTTCAAGGATCTGATTCACACGCTCGACTTGACCACTAGTCTGAGGGTGAAAGGCAGTGCTGAACCTGATCTTCGTGCCCATGGCGGACTGAAAGGAGTCCCAGAACTTTGATGTGAACAAGCTGCCACGGTCTGAGGATATCACTTGAGGAATGCCATGTAGGGACACAATTCTGGAAGTGTACAGCTCTGCAAGTTGAGCTGCATTGATTGATTCTTTGACTGGAAGAAAGTGAGCAACTTTGGTAAGCTTGTCAATCACCACAAAGATAGCATCATTGCCTCGCTTGGATTTAGGAAAGCCAGTGACGAAGTCCATTTCAATGTGGTCGAACTTCCACTCAGGAATAGGAAGAGGTTGGAGAAGACCGGCTGGACGTTGATGTTCTGCTTTCACTCTTCTGCATACATCACATTCGTTCACGAACTGGGCAATTTCCCTTTTCATGCGTGTCCACCAGTAAGATTGCTTGAGGTCTTGATACATCTTGGAACTGCCAGGATGAATGGAAAGGAGAGAATCATGAGCTTCTTCCATTATGAGCTTCCTGAGATCACCTTTGGGAACAACGAGTCTGTACTCGAAGAACAAGGTATCTCTCTCATCAACACGGAAGCACTTGTATTTTGGAGTGCCCTTTGCAATGCCATGTTTCACCTTCCTCACCATGGTATCACTGAGCTGGGCCTCACGGACTTGATCTTCCAAGGTAGGAGCAATTTGGAGATTTGCAAGAAAACCCTGCGGAACAACCTGAAGGTTGAGCTTCCTGAAAGCTTCACAAAGCTCGGGCTGGTGTGGCTTGATAAGAAGGGTGTTGCAATATGCCTTTCTGCTCAAAGCATCTGCAATCACATTCGCCTTGCCTGGAGTGTACTCAATGCTGGGGTTGTACTCTTGGATCATCTCGACCCAACGAGTCTGGCGGAGGTTCAGATGCGGCTGTGTGAAGATGTACTTCATGCTCTTGTGATCAGTGAAGATGTCGACCTTTCTGCCCAACAACAGATGTCTCCACGTAATCAGAGCATGTACCACAGCTGCTAACTCGAGATCATGTGTGGGATAGTTCTTCTCAGCTGGCTTTAGCTGACGTGAAGTGTATGCCACAATTCTCTTCTCTTGCATAAGCACACCACCAAGACCTTGAAGAGAAGCGTCACAGAACACTTCATAGGGCTTGGATTCATCTGGAGGAATCAGAACTGGAGCGGAAACAAGCTTCTCTTTGAGGGTTTTGAAAGCCACTTCACACTCGGGAGACCAAAAGTATTTGACATTCTTCTGAAGGAGGTTGGAAAGATGCTTGGCAATCTTGGAGAAGTTCTCCACAAACCTTCTGAATAGCTGGCAAGACCCAGAAAACTGCGGAGCTGCTTGACGTTCTGAGGAGCTTCCCAGTTGACAATTGCTTCAACTTTCTCGGGATTAACCGCAATACCGTCAGCTGAGATAATGTGGCCCAGGTAGAGAACTTTATCGAGCCAAAACTCGCACTTTGAGAACTTGGCATAGAATTTATGCTCTCGGAGTCGATCAAGAACCAGACGCAAGTGCTTTTCATGATCCTCTTCATTCTTGGAAAATACCAGAATATCATCCAGATACACTAGCACAAACTCGCCTGTATAGGGGTTGAAGATGTAATGCATCATCCTTGAGAAGGTAGGAGGAGCATTGGCGAGACCGAAGGACATGACGGTATACTCATATGAACCGTAGCTCGTTCTGAAGGCCGTCTTGGGAATGTCTTCCTCGCGAATGCGAATTTGATGATAGCCCATTCGGAGGTCAAGCTTAGAGAATACTTTAGCTCCTTTGAGCTGCTCAAAGAGTTCATTGATGTTGGGGAGCGGATACTTGTTCTTAATCGTCTTCTTGTTCAGTGGCCGGTAGTCAACACAGAGACGCTCCGTGCCATCTTTCTTCTTGACAAATAAGACACCACAGCCCCACGGAGATGTACTCGGTCTGATGAGACCCATACGCTCCTGTTCATCCAACTGTTTCTTCAATTCCTTCAATTCATCTGAAGAGAGCTTGTATGGACGCCGACAAACAGGTTCGGTGCCCGGCTCGAGTTCAATGACAAACTCCACCTGACGGTGTGGAGGCATGCCTGGAAGCTCTTCTGGAAAGACGTCTTGATATTCATTCACCACTGGAATTTGCTCTATGGCATTAATTTCACCCTTATCATTAAGAGAGAAAAGCCGAATAGTATTATCCCTGGAGGCGAAGATAATCACATCTTCATCAGAATGCGTCAACTTGACTTCCTTTTGAGCACAATCAATGTGAGCATCATGCTGAGAAAGCCAATCCATTCCGAGAATGAGGTCGATGTCAGAATGACCAAGAATCACCGGAGAAGCCAAAAATCGATAATCACCCATGCGAATAGAAACATCCGGAGCCACCATACTAGAACTCAATCTCTTGCCAGGTGATATGACACTCAAAGGTCTTGGCAAGGCTTCAGAGTGAACATTATTCTTGGATGCAAATGGATATGACATAAAAGAGCAAGAAGCACCCGAATCAAATAACACTTTAGCTGGGATAGAGTTCACTGGAAGGTTACCCAGAATGACATCAGAAGAAGCCTCTGCTTGTGCTGCATTCATCAGATTGACCCTTGCAGCCTTTGGATCATGCTTGACAATAGCTGAACTCACAGGTGGTGGAGGAGGAAGGCGCTTCGGATTCGGACATCTGTTGGCATAGTGACCTTTCTGAGTGCATTTGTTGCAAGTCACTTCTGAGAGAGGACGGAACTGAGAGCCACTGGACTTGGAGCCTTGAGACTGAAACTGCTTCTTCGACTGGTTGCTTGGGTTGGGTGGGTGGGAGAAACCACGGCCACTAGAGTTCTTGTTGTTGGAGTTGTTGAATGGAGCTCGAATCATTGGAGGAGGAGGAAGCCAGAATTTCTGTTGTTTCGCAGCCAACTGAGACGATGAGGTAGAGTGAACAGCATCTCGAATTCTCTTCTTAGAAGCCTCCATCTTAAGCTGAGCTGCTTCTTGTTTCAAAGCCATATTATAGAACTTATCGAATTCGTCTGGCTCGAACAAAGTGAGAGCAAGCTGAAGTTCATCTTTGAGACCTCCACGGAACTGATAGATTTTGCTCTTTGCATCAGGAATGTCTTGCTTTGCATAGCGAGCGAGGTTTTGGAACTTGACATTATACTGATAGACTGTCATGGAGCCCTGCTTGAGGTTGCGGAATTGCTCACGCATACCCTCAATAACACTTGTAGGAATGTGATGCGAGCGGAAATCCCTGCAGAAGTTCTCCCACGAGATCACTTGACCCGGCCTTGAGTCTTTGTATTGCTGCCACCAATCAGCTGCTTGATCTTTCAGTTGGAAGGCTGCAAACTTCACATAGTCGTCTTCTTTCACGTTACTGCACTCAAAATGCTTCTTGATATCGGTCAGCCAATCCTCAGCATCAAGAGGGTCGACACAGTAACTGAAAGCTTTAGGATTGTTGGCCAAGAACTGGTTGAGGGTAGCATGGTGCTGCTGGAAGAAGTTGCCTTGGTTCATTGGAATGCCCTGATTAGCTTGATTAGCTTGATTAGCTTGCATCATCTGCATCATCTGCATCATCAACTGAGTGTTCTGAGCAGTAGTCTGCATAATTGCTCTCCAAGCCTCAGGCGGAGGAGGAGGTGAAGGAGGACGTTCTGGAACCTCTTCACCCTCTGGGTTGGCATTCGGAACCCTTTTCGGAGCCATCCTGTAAGAGATGACCACGAATCAGCAATTGATTGACAAAAGGAATAAGCTGAATCAATGGAATGAATTGCAACAAGTCTTCACAATAATCATTCGAACAATAAGAACGAATGAAATCATCCGAACAAGAGGAACGAATGAATTTCTTAGTTAATTGATAACATCAGTCTTCACGAGAAGCCACATAGGGATCAAAAGGATAAATAAAAAAAACAACAAGGTACGGAAAAGAACAAACACAAGAGAGGAGTTTCGTTCTAACATCTTTGTGCTGAAAGCATATGAACGCGTTACGAAAAGGTTTTGCAATCCCCGGATCAGCATAGCCAAGGACCCTTTAAGATGCAACTCCTGATAGTAACCTCGGTCATATAACCTCTTCACTCAATGTCGAACCCCGAACTCACTAACCTGCATTCGTTGGAAGAATGCCTACGATCTACTGGATAAAACCCACCTATAGCTTTCCGAAAGATTCCAGTTATGCAATCAGGTGTTGGGGATACACGGGAAGCACCGCGCAATCAACTCTAACCTACATCCAGGTGTATCCATCCTTCAACACATAACCAGTCTTTCTCGGAAACTGTGTACCTCGGACCTTCGAAAAGCATCCACTATAACAAGCTATGGCAATACTCCCGAACTACCTCCCCAGTACTAGGTGATGTCGGGGTTATCGTGCCACTGGCCGTATAGGGGAGATTTTCGATGTCGGCCGTCTTAAGTATTTAGTACTGTCGCGATATGCTTGTTACAGTGATACCCCGAAGCTCAACTCCTCGGTAACAGGAGGCATCGAGAACAATA
Organism: Secale cereale; assembly: GCA_902687465.1. Lineage (NCBI taxonomy): Eukaryota > Viridiplantae > Streptophyta > Magnoliopsida > Poales > Poaceae > Secale > Secale cereale. The sequence continues at coordinate 604,507,486 of LR738709.1, read as the reverse complement.
TCCTTGTCACAAGAACATCGAAACAATCCCAGAATACTCGCGGGAATCCTAAAAAAAATTTTGTGCAAATTTTGAAGATAGGAGAGACAAGAGTAGACGTCAGGAGTCCTCACCAGAGAGAAAGGGGATGAGAAGCAAGAATCCTACTCTCCGATATAATATAGGACTCAAAAAGTTTTCAGTGTGTGCCTAGACTCAACCGTCAACGGTTCGATCAAACAGTGGGGGCTCCTAGGTCGGAGAAGGCTCTGATTACCAACTTGTAACGCCCCGGACACACCCGCCGGTGGTCGTTACTCCTGGAGGGATCTAGACTGGCCTCACATATCAATACTAGTCTTTTCTGCGCACTTTGTCCTCACTCGTGCGCACCCGGGAGCAACTGCCCGGTGGGTCACCCATCCTGAAACTACTCCAAGCTGAGCACGCTTAACTTTGGAGTTCTATCTGAATGGGCTCCCGGAAAAGAAGGAATTCCTTATTGATATGAGTAGTCTATCATCCCTAATAAGCCAGGCCATCACATACACCCTCACTCAGAGGAACCGACGTCCTCGTCGGGCCACAGGAACGTTCCCTCTTGGCACAACCGTCTGTGCTTCCAGGACAGCACATGTGCCATGCCGTGTGCCACGACGGGTCACAAACGTCATGCACAACATGACTGCAAACTGTCTGCAAACATCCGTGTAACCGCGAGGGTCGGCTCTGATACCAACTTGTAATGCCCAGGATGGAGTTATACCTCCTACGGGTCGAGGCCCGACTTAAAGGCATAAGTCCATCCTAGAATGATCTCAAGTTTGGTAATCTTTGCACAACTCATGTAAAAGCGGGGTGGTAAACTTAAAATAGTCGGCTTACAATCGCCACGTCACAGAATAACAGTACAAGTCTCAAACATCATACAATAAGATCACTACAACCCTCTAAGGGCAAAATCCAAATGTCAAAGTACCAAACTCAGATAAATTAAACAACCACAGGCGGATCGAATCCTAGTAAGAGTCTCCACTACTGATCGTCCGGGTAGCGCACGTAGTAACGACTACGCTCCTCGTCGTACTCCCAATCCAGCTCGGTGCCATCACCTGGATAGCTCACGGCTGGACCTGCATCTGGTGTGTGAAGTAACTGTGAGCCACAGAGGACTCAGCAATCCCGTTCCCGGGTAACAGAACTATCAAAGCCTTTAGGTGAGGGAAAAGGCTGAAGAAAGAAATGAGGTGAAGGAACAACAAAGAGTCTGCAGCAGCAACTAGCACTATCTTACGCAAGAGAGAGCGAGAAGAGAAGGCAAAGCGAGAAGTGATCACGAAGTGATCCTAGCTACAAGCTCACAAACATAACCCCTCCGTGTTCAACTCCCGAATCCCGATTCGGAAATTGACAGTCACGGAACACACGCTGGTAGTGTATTAGTATCATTGTGTCAAGTTTTCTACAACCGGAATTAACAAGCTCCCATCTGCCACATAACCGCGGGCACGGCTTTCGAAAGTTCAAACCCTGCAGGGGTGTTCCAACTTGACCCATTACAAGCCCACGATCCGCGGAGTCGCAACTCCAAAATGGGAAGACCCGAGTATCCTCGGAATCCCGTGCTCAAGATATACCGAGCTAAGGTAAGGCTAATCCAGCAAATCCTCCCGGCGTGCCGACACCCTGATAGTAGCCGCGCGTATCTCGTCTCAGGCCACGACCGGATGGGACAAGCTACGGGTTTTTACCAAACCTTGAGTTTCCTCGAGGTGGCCCCGCAGGTTGCCCGTTTCGGACCAACACTCATGTGGAGCACTGGCCCGGGGTTGTTGATTAAGAAAGAGGGTTAATTACTCCCTTATGCAAGTTTAGTTTGTTATTAGGCAAATAGTACCAATGTTGGGATTTGCTGGAAAAGACTTAGCACATAGCGGTTTATCGAGGGGGTCCCATACACCCCAACCGTGTTAGGAACGCAAAAATCAAGGAACATAAAACCGGCTTATACGGATCCTAACGGCATGAGTGGAACAAAACACCAAGCAAAAGGCTTAGCCTTCCACCCTTGCCAATATATATGTGATTTCAATTAAAGCATTTATATAGTGTGATATAACCCAACCAAACTTCAACATGGAGCAAGCATCTTCAAACTTCACCTGCAACTAGCAACGCTATAAGAAGGGCTGAGCGAAGCGTACTTAGCCAAGCAACGGTTTGCATAGGTAGGGTTGGTTAAACATGGCAATTGGTTACAAGTAGGAGGCTGACAAGAAGAACATGGGCATCGAGACAAAACTATAGATCGAGACTACTAGCAATAGACAAAGATAGTAATGTTATCGGGGTTCGGTCATCTTGCCTGAAGAGAAGAAGTTCGGATCAAAAGAAGGGTCCTCTTGCTCAAACTCGTTGGAAACCTCGTGCTCAACCTCGTTGGAAAACTCGTGCTCAACTTCGTGCTCTAAACAAGACAAACACACCAAGCACCAATCAACACGATGCAATGCGCACTCGAAAACATGTATGCATGATGGATGCACTAGAGATGCACAAGGAGCACGTACCACATCACTCAAGCAAAACACCTCAAAACAAGATAACAACCTGATATTATTAATCTACACAGAAAAACACCCAAGTTTGATATAAAGATCGCTGAAATCGGAGTTACGGGCTAAAAGTTATGCCCGAAACAAGATTTGAGCGAAAACTGCAAATTACAGCAACATAGCATCTTGGGAGCACAAAATAATTAATCTACAGCACCCAAAAAGCATGGCAAAGGACTTGAACATAAACTAGATATAATGTACAGCAACTAGGTCCAAAGTGCACCCCCAACGGAGTCACGGATCACTAGCAATGATCTTGGACATATTGAACTTTGAAATAAAATTCTGGCAGCAGAATTTTATTGAAAGTTTGGAGCAAAAGATAAGCATGCTACAGCCACTCAAATGGACATGTGAGGACATGGATGGAAAGACAACAATATATACTTCATGGAACAATCAAAATCCACCCCAAAACTATCATGCTTTGTCCTACAACATCACACGAACATGGCATCGGAACGTTACAGATTTCAGACTTAGTGAAATTTCACTAAGTCCTAAAACAGCAACATCATCATAGCATCAAAAAGAGCATGTTTAAGACACCTCGAAACTAAACATGGCAAAGGGTAAGCACCTCATCAAAGTACATATGACGGTGATCCCGAAACACATAAGCATGCATCAATGTGGTGAACACACCGATTGCAACGAGCTCAACAAGATGGCATTTCATAACAAGTAAAAACACAACATTTGAACATGGCATCTTGCAACGATGATAACAAGGAAACAAAACATCTACCATGCAACCTATCACACTCAACACGTAGTTCGTAACGAGACGAACACGTGGACATGTCATTTGCATCGTTTGGACAAACGAGCTAAAAGATATCACATGTCAAAGGTGGCATGAAAATAACACATAACAGCAGTTTATATCATCATACACTCTTGCAACAACAAAACAAGCACCTAGATGATCTCTAACATGCATGACTACAACAGGTAAAACGTAGAGGGCATCTCCACGAACATCTGGACATATCACACGCTCAAAACGGAGCAACAGGTAAAAAGATACAGCAGGTCAAAGTTTGGATCACAGATCAGGATTTAAAAGACTTAGGAGTGGGGAACAACCTTAGCAGATCTGAGATCTGGGGAAAAAACGGAGAAACGGGCCGGCGGTTGGATCTGGGCCCGCGCGGGGGCACTGTTGCGGCGGAGGCCCAGCGGGGCGGGAGGCCCGCGGTGGAAGCGCTCGGCGCTGGAGCGGCCTGCTGCGGCGAATGGGCCGCGCGGGGGGGGGAACTGCCGAGGCGGCCCGGTCGGAACGGAGGGAGTTGGCGGCGTCGCGGCGCCCGCGGATGGGCCGGCTGGCGAGGGCCCAGGCGGGGCGATGGATCGGGGCTCCTCCCCGATCGACGAGGCGGCGGCGACTGGAGAACTGACGGGGCGGTAGCGGGCCGAGGGGGGAAGGCGGCTGCGGCCCAGTACGGTCGACGGCGAAACGGTCGGTGATGTGGGGACCGGCCGGCCCAGGCGACGGGAGGCACGGGCCGGGGCGACCAGCGACGAAGTGGTCCCGATCTGGCCCGACGGGGCGATCGGTCGAACGAGCGGGGCCCGACTGCGTCGGTGCGGAGGACGATCTGGCGACCCAGGCAGCTGGCGCTGCGGTGCGGTCGTTGACCCCGCAGCGTTCGAGGCGAGGAGATCCCAGCGGCTGGCTGATCTGATGGAATCCTTCGGGATCCGGGCAGATAAACTGGATCTGAAGAAGGAAAAGAAAAAAAAAAGGAAGGGGACTAGAGGAGGAAGAAGAAGGGGATGCCCATAGACTAGGGGTCTATATATAGCAGTTTTAGACTAGGGTTTGGGACTAGGGATGTTTAGGAGCCCTCCGATCGTGATCCAACGGATCCGATCGCGGGGATGATTTAAAAGGACCAGACGGAGATAAAAGAAAGCAGTAGGGGTATTTCCGGGACACGAAGTAAGGGCACTTCGGACCCACACGGACAACGGAGGAAAAAGTCAACGGAGTCCAAACGAGACGAGATTTGAGAGGCGGGTTGCACACAACAAAACAACAACACACAACACAACCTCGCGGCACACCGGTAACGAAAAACGCCCGAACAACAAAGAAGGCCTACGGGACGTCACGGACACGTGAGGGAGCTCCGGAACACGAAACGGACAACGGGAAGGAACGCCACGAACCGGAAACAACCCACAACACAAAAGCAATGCAATGCACATGTCTACATGATATGAATGAATGCCACACACTCACACAACAAAACGACGAAAGCCCGAAAGACAAAGAACCCGAAATGGAAATAGATGAAGCCGGAGATATATTATATGCCCAAAAGGGAAAGTATTACATCCGGGGCATTACACCACTCTTCAAGATAGGGGAGTTGCACGCTATCTTTTACCTTTGCTTTTTAGTCTTGTTAGTTTACCTTTCAGTTTTGCTTTAGTATCTTTTATCGAAAACCACAAAAAATATATATATTAATTATTTGCTAGTAGTCCTTTCTGTTTAGTCAAGCATGTTAGGATTTGGAGCTTTGAGGGAATCAGAAGTCCTAGATTTCCATCAAAGGGATGGAGAAAATATGAAGAAGGCATGGGACAGAATTTCTGATGCACATAGGAGAATTATGCCTTGGATACCTATAAAAATTGTGCTTAGAAATTTTTACCATGGTCTTTTTAAATGGTGTAAACACTCTCTTGATATTATAGCTGAAGGAGATTTCCTAGAGTGTGATGAAGCTAGAGCTCTTGAAATTATACATGGTCTATCTAGTTACTTTGTTTATGATCATAACTTTGATACTGTCATAGATAGACTTGCTACTATTGAGAAGAGAATGGATGCTCTAGACTTGATGAGGGTAGAGAAACCCAAACCCAATAAGAAAGACATTTTGGAAATAGACAATGATTGGGAGCCTTTTGTTAGGATTAGCATCTCTAATCAAGACTTCCTTGCTTATTGTGATATTGGATCTATGGTTTCTACTATGCCAAAAATTGTTCATGATTCTTTAAAATTTAACATGGATAGATTACCATCTTATCATGAACACACTAATGGAGATATTTCTGAAATCCAGGGAAGAATAAAAGACGTGCCAGTTAAATTCCTTAAAGGGATTACAATGGTTGATTTCTTCATCATGGAGCCAAACCAAGGAAATATAGTGCTTGGAAGGGACTTCCTCCGAGCGGTAAAAGGCTTCATTGATATAGGTAAGGGACAAATCCGCTTACGCGGGAAGGCAAAAGGTGTGTACCCCTTTCCTAGAAGGAACAAGAGTGAACTTGTTGAGGAACCATTTGAAGCAATTTATAGCTCCGATTATTATGATGGTTATTGATTCCTCTATGCATTATGCCTAGCTTAAAGGCATAAAAGAAAGCGCTTTTGGGAGGCAGCCCACAATGAATAAATTTTTATTTTGCTTTTGTTGTGTCATGATGTTGTTAACTACAGTAGCATCATCATTGTATCTTTGCTTTTCAACTTTGTGCCAAGTGTAGCCTCTGATTGCAAGAAAGTTCAAAAGTTGTGACGTGCTGTCCAGGAAACAGATTCTGTCCTTGGATAGAAAAATTCGTATAAAATCACCAGATCATCTTTTTGGTATGAATTTTTTTGACAGCGTGCTCTATACAATTGTATTTCGTGCGTCTGTTTTGAGTTTTTTGATTAGAGTTGCAGAAGTGCCCGAAAAAATCATTTACTACCTGATGTTCTGTTTTTCACAGATTCTGTCCTATTTTGCCCTTCCCTCATTTTGCAAACCTTGAGCTTGCTTTTTCTTTGCAAAAACCTTTTGGCAATCTTGAGAAACAGTAGACCTTCAAGAATATCCTTATTTCCAGCCAGGAACAATTATTTTATTATGGGTACTAACCTCACTAATCAGATTATGATGAGTTATGTATGAAGGGAGTTTTCAAGTGTGCGAGGGAAGATGATAAAAAGATTCAGGAGTGTCAAACGCTCAAGCTTGGGGATGCCCCCATGCACCCCCAAGAAATATTCAAGGAGACTCAAGCGTCTAAGCTTGGGGATGCCCCCGTGCATCCCCTTCTCCATCAACATTATCAGTTCGACTTTCGTTCCACTATATTTTTATCACTTCATGTGTTATGTGCTATGCTTGGAGCGTCTTGCTTTTAGTTTCATTTTTAGCTTTCTTTAGCTTTTCATAACGAGTCGGAACTCAGCTTTCTTTATGTGGGAGAGAAACACGCTCCACTTCTACCTAGAACATAACATAGAATTTTCATGTTTATCTTTGTTGTGTATGTTCTTGGTCTATCAATAGCTACTATCATGCTTAGCTTTTAGTTTTCATGCTTATCTTTTTAAAGAGCTTTTGTTTAGTTGGTTGCTTGAACTCTCTTTAGTTATCATGCTTATTTTATTAAGAGAGTTTGCTTCTGTTGCATTGGTTGATATGACTATGATAAAGATGCTACGTGCATAATGGTGCTTAGTAGTTCATGTTTTCTTATGGTTAGTCTCAAATAGCTGGGGGGTTCCCAATGTGTTATTGGAGTACCAACATGATTTGTTTGCCTATGATGTGGTATGGTCTAGTAATATCTTCCTTCGAGAATTTATTTTGATTGACTTGGCGTATGCTCACGCATATTTAAGACTGTAAAGAAAGTCTGTCAAGCCTTGATGATCTTTTATTTCTGAGTAGCGATATAACTTCCATGCCTGATTCAATGTTGCTTTGTCGCTCTGCATGATTATGACCGTCATTGCTCTTTTAGTTGGTCGCTCCCAGTCTTTTGCTAACCTCCACCTGTACTAAGCGGACTGACTGCTTGTGCATCCAAATTCTTTTAAACCAGTTATGCCATATGAGTCCACCATACCTTCCTACATGGTATTTACCTGCCATTCCTAACGGAGACTTGCATGTACCATCTCGAAATTATTCAAAAAAATGCATTCCTATTTTGTGCCTCTGTTTTAAGTTCATGAGGAAGTAGTAGTTAATTCATGATCTTTTTAAGTTGGACAAGCTTCACCCCGGGATTGCATGTATAATGTGCAAACCCATAATTCGAGAAGGAACTGGCAAAAAGTGCACCCGGCTCAAAATTAATATAACAAACAAACCCTCCTTCATGCTTGGTTCATGAGAAATCAGAAAACTTTGGTAGTGATAAACAAAGGAGATTAAGAGGATGTGATCGTCCTCATTCGGGAGCCGTTCCTCGAAACTTGTCCATCTCAAGAAGTGATTGAGTTGTCTGCTAGCATTCGTTGACGAAACATGCATAATCTAAAAAAATAATTATTACCTCTATTTTTAAAACCAAGAGCTCTGGTACATGTTTTGTCTTTGTTTCCGACTACGGGTTTTCAACCTTGCCAACAAAAGCCATGGTTCGAGAGTCTCCACCTTCTTTTAAAGCACCAACTACTGAGAGCATGATTGTCATTCTGAGTGTAATGTGCATTGTCCCAAAGCAGCATTGTCTTTTGCATGATTGTGATATCGTTTATTCTGAAATCATTGTATCTAGTCATCACTTAAACCTTGGAGGTGCCCCTGCATTTATGTTTTGCTTCACTAAAGGGGGCAAGCGAGATATCACTTTATCATATTTGCACACCATGCTCATTACAAATCTATTTGATGTTTCAGTATCATATTGTAAAACTTTCAGTTCTTTGTGATTTTCTCATGAGGCAACTTAATTACTACAGATTCATTGTCTCAGTAAGCTTTTGTCATATGACTATGAAAAATACTTATATGGTTAATAGCATGTCACCACAGAAATTATTCTTGTTATCATTTACCTACTCGAGGACGAGCAGGAATTAAGCTTGGGGATGTTGATACGTCCAAAACGTATCTATAATTTCTGCTTGCTCCATGCCTCTTTTGGTGATATTGCTATGTTATTTATACACTTCCATATACTTTTGATCATATTTGGACTAACCTATTAACTCAGTGCACCCTAGTGCCAGTTTCTGTTTTCTGCTGTTTTTGTATTTCAGGTTTTCCCGTCACGTAAACTGCCAGAAAAATCCCGGAAAAAATATATAAAAAATCAGCGTTCCAGAAGCTTCCCGACAGCCAAAGTACAGCCGGAGGGGGGCCACCAGGGCTCCAGGCGCCCTGGTGGCGCGGCCCCCCTCCTGGCCGCGCCGGGGGGGCGCCTGGGCCCCCCAGGCCTCCGCTGATGCCCCCCTTTGGCATATATTTATATCGTGTCCCGAAACCCTCGAGACGGGAACCCTTTTTCGCGATCTCATCTCTGTTCCGCCGCCGCTGCCGCTTCCAAGATCGGGAGCACCAGGAGAACTCTTCCCGGCACCCTGCCGGAGGGGAGGATCACCACCGGGAGCCTCTCCACCACCATGGACGCCTCCCGGATGAGTTGTGAGTAGTCTCCCTTGGACCATGGGTCCATGACCAGTAGCTATGTGATGTTCTCCTCCCCTTCTTGTGCTTCACTAATTAGACCTCATGAGCTGCCCTACATGATCGAGGCACATATGTAATCCTTATGCTGTTGCTATGATGAGTTTGCTGGGATCCGATGGATTGTGAGATTATGTTCAGATTGTGTTTGAGTAATATATTTGATCTACCTCTTTTATATTTATGTTCGTAAGTAATTTTTGCATGTTCTCCGTTGTTATTTATTGCTTTGGCCAAGTAGTAGGTAGTGACTCCAAGAGGGAACGTTATGCTTGATTGTGGGTTCATGCCCCTCGATGACTAGCTTGAGTGACAGAAACATGAGTCTAGGGGATGTGCTGTTGCCACAAGGGGGAAAACAACGGTGCTTGTGTCCGCGGGTGCAAGGATTGTTTACTTTACGCAAAGTTCTTTTAATGCAGTTGTCTGTTGCTTTGAGTTTACACTATGGGTGGGACTCGCAACTTAATACCAGCGAGATATTCTGGATAGATATCTCAAGGTGGATGATTAGTAGTAGATGCAGATGGATTCCGGTCTACTTGCCTTGGCGTACCGCCCATGCTTTGAACTTCTACCTTTCTTGCAACATAGTTAGCATTGGTTTGCGCACATAATTCTGTCAATTGCCCAGCTGTAATTCGTTTACCTCACATAGCTGTTTTATCGTCTTTTGGGAGAGAGACATCACTAGTGAACATCATGGGACCCCGGTCCATATTACCATCATTGATCACATCCGCTCTTTACTTTCCGCTTTTACTTACTATTTGCAGCATTACCTATCACTATTATCACTTGCTGTCGGGGGAAACTGTCCGCCACGAACACCTATGGGACCGGAGCCCCTTGTCTGTGCGGTACGAGGGCGGAGGGAGCACAAAGAGCAGATCGAAGCAGACGCGCGGGTAGTTTTACCCAGGTTCGGGCCGCACGGATGCGTAAAACCCTACTCCTGCTTGGTTGTGTATTGAGTGGGGCGCTCGGGAGCTTGAAGAAGCAGCTACACCGTGCGTGAGAGTAATCTAGGTTTCGAACCCCCTCCACGTTGTGCATGGGCCTCCTTTTATAGTGCAAAGGGGTCACCGACAGGTGTCAACGTAGGAGAAAGGGGTAAAAATGTAAAAGAGGTGGTAGTTGTAACAGTGCGGGAACAGTGGAGCTACAGTACAGAACAGTGGTCTATACCTACTTTAACAGTGGGGGACAAGGGCATTTAATGCCCGTCGCCGTCGACCCCAAAAGCTCCCGCCTTAGCGTCTCCGTCCGCCACGGCGACGGATTTATCACCGTGGTGTGCCACCGTGTACCCCAGGCTGCACAGCCATCCGCCACGCGTCCCTGGTTAGGCCCCAGGGCGACGCGTGGGCCGATGAGCTGGAGCGCGGGCACACAGCGTAGCCTCCCCGGCAAGCGCCTTGCCGGGGCCTTGATCTTGCCGGGCCCGGGAACTTGCCGCTCCCCGGGCCCCTTGCCGGGGCGCGCATAGCGCCGAGGCGATATCTTCCAGTCTTCCTGGCAAGCTCCTCTTGCCAGGGTCTTGTGTTGGTGGAACAGCCTTGAGCCTGGTACGGCCTTCCCGGCAAGCTCCTCTTGCCGGGGTCTCGATCTTCTGTCTTGTATACTTTGTTTTTGAATGGTTTGATAGGAGGCAGGAAGGTCTCCGGCGAGCACGCAGTAAACCTTGCCGCGGGAAGCTGCAACTGCCCGTGCACAAGTTGGGGTACTGGGGTACCCCTACCTTAGTACACCGACAGGAGCCCCCGGGCCTGGGCCACACACGGTGCCGAGCGCTGTTGGGCCAGGCCCAAAACAGTGCACGGGCACCCGCGGCCCGCGGCGCGCCGAATCCACTTCCATATCCGCCGCATCCCATGGTAACGGCACGCGTCGATTGCGGCGCCGTGGGATGGGACGTGCCCACGATCTCTTAATGGAAAGGGGGAAACGCCCCCCCACTCCCCCATAAAAGCAGAGGCAGCGGGCGCGGTTCCCCTCCCTGTGCTCTCATTACGTCGTCTTCTTCCTGCAAAAGATTCCTTCTTGCGCTCCGCCTCCACAGCTCCGCCGCCGCCTAGCTCTTCGTCCTCTTCCTTCCGCCGCGTCCGCCATGGCCCCAAAGACCGACAAGGGGAAAGCGGAGAAGTCCAAGAAGGAGAAATCCGAGCAAGCAGCCAAGCTCATCGCTTACCGGAAGCGGCACGTCGTCTTCTCGCCGAGGCTCGGCGTGCAAGAACTCTGGAACAAGTACTACTTGTTCTGGTCCAAGGGCACCGATGCGCATCCCCGCACCCGAGCATACCCGGCCGCCGCCAAGGACAACTATCCCGGCGGGTATTACTTCTTTGCTGCCTTTTTCCACTGTGGTCTCTGCCCTCCTTTTTCGAACTTCTTCTGTGATATCATGAATACGTATGGCTTCCATCTGCTTGATTTCACCCCCAACGCCATCCTCACCATGGCCGTTTTCGCACATATGTGCGAAAACTTCATAGGAGTCCACCCCAACGTAGCCCTCTTTAGACACTTTTTCACCCCTAGAGCCGAGGCCGATGCCCCTCTCTCCGGATGTATTTCTTGGGTCTTCCGTCTCGGGAAGAAGGGGTCGTACTTGCCGGGGGAGCTCCGCGGCAAGTGGGAGGAATGGCGAGCGGAGTGGTGCTGGATTGTAGAAGATCAGCCGCAAGCCTTCACCGCGCCGCGCACAACGCCTATCGCGCGCGGCAGAGATTGGAGCGATCTAGACTCCGACGACGTCAAGCTCGACATCGCCCTCGTCCGGATCCTCCGTCTTCGGCTGGCCCGGCTGTCAGTTGCCGAGGTGGGCGCAGATTTCCTCCGCCGGCGCATCGCCCCTCTCCAAGACCGGAAGAGGCCGGCCTGGGAGTACGGCGGCCCGGCAGACATCATGAGGCTGCGTCCCGGGCTTAATTTTAACTTCACCACTCTGGAGCTGCGCGGGATGGTACGAGAGCTCTTCAAGTACGACCCGGCGCACCCCGAGTGGTTCAGGACTCCCCGGGAAGTGGTGCCGCTCTGCAACAACGCCGCGAGGGACCGGATCCTTGCCATGATGCCGATGTGCGACTCGCATGGCTTGGACCGCTCGTGGATCGCCCCGAAGCCCATCGACGTCCTCAACTTCTACGACAACCTCGTCGAGGTGGCGAGCAACAAGGAGGACCTCAAGCTGCATACGCGGGACACCACCGAGCAGGAAATCGCCTATATAGCTTCTCGGGCTGAGGAGGCCGCCGCAGCCGCGGCGGCAGGAGTCTTCGGGTTCTCGCCGGAGGAGGCGGAGGCCGAAGAGGCGTCCACCCAGGCGGAAGAGGCGGAGATCCGCCGATTGCTGAACCTCCCACCCGACGCGCTCGCCGGGGTCCCCTCGTTGAGGCACTCCGGGATCCATGGGATCGCGACGGAGGCCGCGGCAAGGGAGGGCACCGCCGGAGGAAGCAGAGGCGCCGCGAGGGGCGGAGGCGCCAAGGGGAAGAGGGCCGCAGCGCTGGATGCTGGGCCCAGCGAGCCGGCCGGGGCAGAGGAGGAGGAGGAGGAGGAGGCCGAAGACTCCAGCGGATCTACGGAGTTATACGCCGACGACCTCTCCTCGTCGGAGAGCTCCCCGCCCCCGGCAAGCCCGAAGGAGTCCCCGGCAAAGCGCCTCCGCAAGGCGGCGACGGGGGAAAGGGCACAGGCGCCCCGGCAACAGCCACCTCGGCGGGCGGCTCCCCGGGGGAGTCAAGCCGCGCCAAGGCCGTCCGGCGCACCAGCCGCAGCAGAGGCGGCCCGTGCGCGGACCACGACGGAGGCGCCCCGCAGGCCGGCAGCGAGCCGGCAGGGGTCTTCTCGGAGCGGAGCAGCGGCTCCGCCCGCCCCCCGGGCGCCGGCAGCCACAGGGGCTGGGTCTTCGCAGCCCCCAGCCCCGGTGAGCACCAAGCGCGCGAGGGAGTCTTCGCCTCCCGCTCCTCGCGTCGACGCGCCCACGGTGGAGTATGACTTCTCCGCCCTGAGCGAGGACGACGAGGAAGACCAGGAGTAAGGATCCGTGATTCTTCATCTTCTTAATTCTTGTCTTGAGCTTCTGTTGATGCTAACTCTGTCTTCTGTTCTGGTTTCAGGACCCTGGCCCATCGCGCCGCGAAGAAGGCCAAGGCACCCGAGGCCGAGGTCGCGGAGGACTCGGCAGCGGCGGCAACAGAGGGCGCGCCGGAGCCGAGCCTGCCGGACTCTGGCACTGCTCCGATGAGCAGCCCCCAGCGCAGCCCGCAGCGCAGCCCCCAGCGTAAGTTTGGGGTTCTTTCTTTTTGCTCGTCGGGGTGCGTCTGAGGCTTTTGGTTTTATCTTCATGTTTTGACATTTCTTGTCTTGTTCCGTGCAGAGGAGGAGCCGCAGCGGGAAGAGCGCCCGGAGACCACCGCCGAGGAGCTGCAGGCACCGCCATCCCCGCCAAGGCAGGACTCTCCGGCAAGGGAGAGTGCTCCGTCAAGGGCGGGTACTCCGCCAAGGCAGAGTACCCCGCCAAGGACGAGCAGCCCGGCAAGGGCGGCCACCCCGCCAAGGCCAAGTCCCCCGGCGAGGGCGACTACTCCGACGAGGCCGAGCTCCCCGGCGAGGGAGCCCGCCGCTGAGGACGCCCGCCAAGGTAACCTTTGTAACTTGTCTTCTTGGCTTATCTCTTTTTTGGATATTTGCTTGGGTCTTGAATTTCTTTGTCTTCTTCTTCTTCCTAGATCTTCCTCCTCATGTGCCTATGGAGACGGAGGTGATTATCCTCGAGGAGGAGGATGCGCAGGGCGGCGGCGGCGAGGCTCCAGTCGCCGAGGAGGTGGGCGAGGCCGCCGAGCCGGCCACGCATGAGACTGCTCCGGCTGCGGACGCAGCGGCCGGGGAGGGGGACGGTGGCCGCACCGCCGACCCGGAGGTGGCGGGAGCATCGGATGCTGCGCCGGCCACCGGTCCCTCCGCCGGCGAGGAGCAAAGGTTCTATCTTGAGGCCCCCAATGGCGTCTTCATCCAGATGCCGTGGGGGTCTTCGTCGCGAGCTCCTGCGGAGGGCGAGGCGTTCGACGGAGAGGTCCTCGCCTCCGCAGGCCTGAAGATCGTCCAGGCGCCCGGTGGAGGTGAGGGGCCCGAGGAGGAGCGATTGCTTCATCAGCTCCTGGCCCTTTACCGGGCCAGGCAAGCAAAGCTCGCTTCCCGGGAGGCTCTTGCCGCCAAGGCTGCGGCAGAGATGGAGAAGCGTGCGGCGGAGCTCAGCGCCGCCAACCAGGCTGCTCTCCGCCAGGTGGCGGAGGAGCGAGAGCGTCTCGCCGGCGAGTACCAAGAGTGGGTACTTGAGAGGGCCGAAGCCGATGAACAGCAGCGCCTCGCCGGGGTGGAGATGTCCCGGCGAGAGGGAGAGCTCGCGCAGCGGAAGGTGGAGCTGGATTCTCATGAAGAAGACCTTGCCGCTCGCGAGGCTGTCCTTGGCGGGGAGCTGAAGGAGGCGAAGGCCGCCGCGGTCGCCGCGGAGGACGCCAAGAAGGAGCTCGCCGCCAAGGTTGAACAACTGGAGAAGGCGATGAAGGTGAGCGCCGAGAAGGTTGCCGCGCTCATCCTGGAGCGCGAGAAGGATGCTCACACAAACTCAGAGCTCCAGGTGAGTTTGTCCCAGAGGGGTGACGAGTTGAAGGCCGCCAAGGATTCCATTGAAGACTTGGAGCTGAAGGTCACCACCCTGAAGGAATCGCTTGATGCTGCCCGGGCCCAGGAGACCAAGTTGAAGGATGAGCTCCGCAAGGAGCGAACCTTGATGGAGAGCGTCAACAAGGCCTCCGAGCTCTTCCGGCAGACTATCGAGGTGTGGACCGAAGAGCTGGTTTCTTCTGCGTCCAATATTGACCAGGAGTTGCTTGCTTTGAAGGTCGAACATCTTATCTACTCGCCGGATCCAGATCTCCCGCACAGCGCCAAGCTCAGCCTTTTCTTCAGAGGCGTCGCTCCGGCTCTTGCAGGTCTCCGGAACCGCATCCCCGCGCAGCTGGCCGAGGAGTCGCGCCGGCTCTGCGCGGGAACTCTGGAGCGGGTCTTGACGAAGATCGTGTACCGCAACCCGGGGATTAACCTCACGAACGTTCTTCGCACCCTGCCGGCAGATGCAGACACGGAGGCCCTGAAGGAGCAGGTCGGCCACATCATCGCCAAGGTGGCAAAGCTTGGCAGGAAGGAAGGCGACCGCGTAGACTAGGGCTCCATTTATCTTTATCTTTTTATTGCTGCACATTATGTTATGAACTCATTAGTCCATTGCGACAAGTTATCCTTGTAAGATATTTGCTTTACTTCAATCAATCAGTGCAATGTTATCTTCCTTGTTCCAATCTTTGACTTTGTATGTTTTTCACCCTACGCTCCCGGGGAGCTTGCCGGCAAGGGGCCCTTGCCGCGAGCGCTGAGTGCTGGACTCTGAGCAGCCTGCTGACCAAGGTCCTCGCCGGCAAGCAACCTTGCCGCAGCTGGTCGCAACGCACTTAGCTTGCTGAGCGTACTCGGAAACGAGGCAAGGGCGCGACACTTGTCGCAGCTCACTTAAATCGTTGAGTGGACTCGAAAACAAGATAAGGGTGCGGCAAGCTACGGGTAGGTTCCTCCGCGCACAGGTTTTCCATACAAAGTGTGATCGTTCAAGGAAGACAACCAAAATTTAAAATTTGAACTGGTCAAATTCTAACAACTTATCTTTCATATGCTGCTTGCTTATGTTGCTTGCTTTTCGGTAAGGCTCTTCTTACTTGAACAGCACTTAGTTCCTCCTCCATCTCCTTCCCCCCCGGCAAACTTGTGCGCGAGGAACGTTCCTTCTGCTTAAGAGAAAAGGAAAAGCAGAGGGAAACAAGCATATTGCCTTTCGGCGTAATAGTGCTTACCGTATGTCTGAGTGTTGCATCAAATGCCAAACAGAACATGCAAATAGCAAAGAGAAGCATGCAAAAGGCAATCGATGCGAAAAACACGAAAACTTTACTGATGCACGGGGTCTGCGCCCGGCTTTGTACAAAGGGTTACATGCAACAGCGGCAAGGCTTGTACAAAAGGTGGTTGCCGGAGCGGATCACGGCAACCGCGCCTTAGGGGTGAAACTTGCGAAGATGCTCTATGTTCCAGGAGTTGCTCACCGGTAAGCCTTCTTCGGTCTCGAGGCGGACAGCGCCGGGCCTCGTAACTTGTCTCACCCGATAAGGGCCTTCCCACTTCGGCGTCAACTTGTTGGAATTCTTGGCGGACTGAACACGCCGAAGAACAAGGTCGCCTTCCTCGAGACTCCTGGCCTTGACTTTGCGGCTATGGTAGCGGCGCAAAGCTTGCTGGTATCGAGCAGCTCGTACAGCAGCCTGGAGACGTCCCTCCTCAAGGAGCAATGCGTCATCTTGCCGCAGTTGCTCTTGCTCGAGCTCATCATAAGCGAGTACTCGAGGAGATCCGTATACGAGTTCCGTGGGGAGAACTGCCTCTGCTCCATAGACTAGAGCGAAAGGTGTCTGTCCGGTGGCTCGACTTGGTGTCGTTCTGATTGACCAAAGAGCCGCCGGGAGCTCCTCTATCCAATTCCTTCCGCACTTGCGCAGCCTGTCAAAGGTCCTTGTCTTGAGTCCGCGCAACACTTCAGCATTTGCCCTCTCCGCTTGGCCGTTGCTCCTCGGGTGAGCAACAGAAGCGAAACAGACCTTGGCGCCAAGGTCTTGGACGTATTGCATGAAGGTGCGACTAGTGAATTGTGTACCGTTGTCGGTGATGATCCTGTTAGGGATCCCGAAACGGCAAACAATCGACCTGAAGAACCTGACTGCTGACTGTGCTGTCACCTTTCTCACTGGCTCCACTTCTGGCCACTTTGTGAACTTGTCGATTGCAACGTACAAGTACTCAAAGCCCCCGACAGCGCGAGGGAAAGGGCCGAGGATATCGAGCCCCCAGACCGAGAAGGGCCATGACAAAGGGATTGTTTGGAGAGCTTGAGCTGGCTGATGAATTTGCTTTGCATGGAACTGGCACGCTTCACACTTGGTTATTAGTGCAGTTGCATCTTGGAGGGCTTCTTGCCAAAAGAACCCTTGCCGGAAAGCCTTTCCGGCAAGTGCCCTTGCGCCAATGTGGTGGCCGCATATGCCTCCGTGTATTTCTGCCAACAGCTTCTGTCCATCTTCTCTGGAGATGCATTTCAACCTGACACCGTTGAGTCTTCTTCTGTACAGCTCGTTATCCACAAACTGATACATACTTGACTGCCTGGTTATCTTCTCTATCTCTTGAGGGTCGTCGGGAAGTTCTCCAGTTTGCAGAAAATGGACGATCTGCTGTGCCCATGCCGGAGCTCGAGGCTCGACGGCAAGGACTAAAGGCTCGAAGGCCGCTGCGGGAACCCCAGCTTCTACGGCAAAGACCTCTGGTCCTGTCGGAGCTGACGGTCCCCCGGCAAGCTCGCCGGAGCGAGGCTTGTCGGGAACACTTGCTTCAACTGTACAAGCCCGAGGACTTGCAGGAGCAAACTGTTCCTCAGCGTTGTTGTTGATCTTGGGAACTTTGGCGGCGGGTTCAGGGAGATCCGCCGGCAAGTAGTCGCCGGAGACCAACTTTCTCTTCTTGGACTGCCCAATTGACGGTGTAACTGATGGCTGAGTCAGCTTGAGCAAAAAGGTCCCTGGTTCCACAGGTAACTTCATCGCGGCGCACTTTGAAAGGCCATCTGCAATCTCATTTTGAGCTCTTGGGACGTGCTCCATCTGCAGACCTTCAAAGTGCTCTTCAAGCTTTCTCACTTCATCGACATATGCTTCCATCAAAGGACTCTGGTAGCTCTTGTTAACTTGTCGGACCACCAACTGAGAATCGCCCCGCACAATCAGCTTTCTGATCCCAAGTTCGGCCGCAATCCTGAGGCCGGCAAGCAAGCCTTCATATTCTGCAGTGTTGTTTGTCGCTTGCTCCCTGGGAAAGTGCATCTGGACAACATATTTGAGGTGCTCTCCGGTGGGCGCGATGAGTACCACGCCGGCACCGGCGCCTTGCAGTGAGAAGGCACCGTCAAAATACATTACCCATTCACTTGTCGCTTCTTGTACGGGTACGCTCGTTTCTTGAACTTCTTCTTCTGGCGTTGGGGTCCACTCAGCAATGAACTCTGCCAAAGCTCGGCTCTGAATGGTTGAAGTACTTTCAAACTTGAGTCCAAAGCTTGACAGCTCCAGTGCCCACTCGACGATCCTGCCTGTTGCCTCTGGATTGTGCAATATCCTCTTCAACGGAAAGCGAGTGACCACTGTTATCTCATGGGCTTGGAAGTAGTGGCGCAGCTTCCTCGAGGCCATGAGGAGGCCGAAAAGCAATTTTTGCACACCAGAGTACCTTGATCTAGCTCCCTGGAGAAGGGAACTTACAAAATACACTGGGCGCTGCACCATCTTCTTCCGCACCTCTCCTTGTTCCTGCGCAGAGTCTTCCTTGTCGGGGCCAGAGCTTGTCGGGACAGCCCCCTGCTTGTCGTTAGATTCGCTTGCCGGTGATGCTGACTCCTCGTCGGACTCCCTCTCCGCTACTAACGCAGCACTAACCACCTGGTTGGTTGCCGCTAAGTATAGCAACAACTTTTCCTGTGGTTTAGGTGCGACAAGTATAGGAGTGGAGGACAGGTACTGTTTCAAATCCTGCAACGCCGCCTCCGCTTCCGGAGTCCACTTCATGGGACCTGCCTTCTTCAAGATTTTGAAGAAAGGTAGGGCGCGTTCTGCGGATTTTGAAATGAACCTACTGAGGGCAGCAACGCAACCTGCAAGCCTTCTGACATCCTTGACGCGCTTCGGGGCTTCTATCTGCTCGATGGCTTTGATCTTGTCGGGGTTGGCCTCAATCCCCCTCTGTGATACAAAGAACCCGAGAAGCTTGCCGGAGGGGACTCCAAAGACGCACTTCTCGGGGTTCAACTTGAGCTGTATCCTGCGCAGGTTCTGAAACGTTTCTTCCAAGTCTTGAATCAGTGTTTCTTTGCTCTTGCTCTTCACCACGATGTCATCCATGTAGGCTTCTACATTCCTGTGGATCTGTGGCTCAAAAGCAGTGTACACTACCCTTGCAAAAGTTGAGCCTGCATTCTTCAACCCAAATGGCATGCGGATAAAGCAATAGGTGCCACATGGAGTGATAAATGCAGTCTTCTCTTCATCTTCCTTGGCCATGAAAATCTGGTGATAGCCTGAGTATGCATCAAGAAAACAGAGTAGCTCACATCCGGCAGTGGAGTCAACGATCTGGTCGATGCGCGGCAAAGGGAAAGGATCCTTGGGACATGCTTTATTGACATCAGTGAAGTCTATACACAGTCTCCACTTCCCGTTGGCCTTGCGCACGACGACTGGGTTTGCCAGCCACGTCGGATGGATCACACCTCTAACTAGGCCTGCTGCCTCAAGTTTCTTGATTTCCTCATTGATGAACTCTTGGCGCTCCACGGCTTGCTTCCTCACTTTCTGCTTGATGGGCCGCGCATGAGGACAGACAGCAAGCTTGTGCTCAATCACCTTCCTGGGAACGCCGGGGATGTCAGATGGTTGCCAAGCAAACACATCGACATTCGCCCGCAGGAAGGCGACGAGCGCGCTTTCCTATTTGCTGTCAAGGGTGGCACTGATGGTGAAGGTACCACCAGTGCCATCCTCCTTTGCGGACACTTTCTTGGTTGCCGGAGGAGCAGCCATTCCTTTCTTGCTCTTGCCGGTGGAGCTCGATGGAACGTCCTCGACGGCAGCGCAGCACTCCGAAGAGGTGCGGTTGCCGGAGTGGGTCCCAGAGCACTTGCCGGACTTGGTCTTCGTCTTCTTCCCCCCGGGAGCTTCAGCGGCAAGAGTATCCTTCTCGGCCGCAGCTGCCGCATCCCGGTAAATCTTGTCGGCGCAAATAAGCGCATCTTTCTTGTCGCTGTGGACAGTGATGACGCTTACCGGCCCCGGCATCTTCAGCATGTTGTAAGCATAGTGGGAAGCTGCCATGAACTTGGCGAGGGCGGGACGGCCGAGTATTCCATTGTAGGGCAATGGAATATCAGCGACGTCAAAGGTGATGCGCTCAGTCCTGAAGTTGAGCTCCCCGCCAAAGGTCACCGGCAGAGTGATCTTTCCCTTAGGCTTGCTCCTTCCCGGGTTGATTCCTTGGAATGAACCGGTCTCTTCGAGCTCGCCGTCTTGAATCTGGAGCTTCTTGATCACAGCGGAGGAGATCAAGTTCAGCCCGGCCCCGCCGTCAACCAACATTTTGGTGACCTTGAGGTTGCGGATGGTGGGGGAAACCAGCATCGGCAAGCACCCGACCGCAGTGGTGCGGTCAGGGTGATCCTCAAGGTCAAAAACGATGGGCGTGCTGGACCATTTAAGGAGCCTGCGCGACTCCACGGGCGGCTCCGCTGCATTCACCTCACGCACCCACTGTTTCAGCTGGCGGTGGGAGGTGTGCAGGGAGGCGCCACCGTCGACGCACAGGACCTCTGTGGCCTTCTGGAACTCCTGCTCGCTATTCTCGTCGTCCTCCATGTCTTCATCGTCGTCTTCGTCGTTGTCGCGGCCCCGGGGAGGTCGATCTCCTTGCCGCTGCTTGGCCTTGCCGCGGCGTCCTCCCCGGCCATTGAACGGCCGCTTCTTGCTGGGCTCTTCCCCGCCACCTTGGGCCTTCTCCTTGTCGCGCCTCTCGTACTCAGCTTTTTGCTGCTCGACGAGGTACTCGACGCGCTTGCAGTTGGAGAGATCGTGACCCTTGGTGCGGTGAATCTTACAGTATTGCTTGTCGGAGCTACCCGGCTTGTCGGCCGCCGCCGCAGGGGCAGGCTCCTTGCCGGAGCCGCCAGCCTGCGCTTGCTTGGCGGGGGCCTCCTTGCCGGACTTCTCGACGGCAAGCACTTCCTTCTTGCCCTTCTTCCTGTTGTTCCGCCGCCGGCTCTTCTTTGCCGGGGCGGCGTCGTCGCTGTCGCTTCCCCCTGCGCCAGCATCCTCCCCGGGGAGTTTCCTCCCTTCTTCCGCGCGGGCGCATTTGTCAGCAAGAGCGTAAAGCTCGCTGACGTCCCTGATCTTGGTCATCGCCATCTCCTCACGCATGCGGCGGTTACGCACGTTCTGATGGAACGCGCTGATAACCGCGGCAGGGTGAACGTCTGGGATGTTGTGTTGTACCCGGCTGAAGCGTTGGATATATTTGCGCAGGGGCTCGCCTTCCTTCTGGGCCAAGATATGGAGATCGCTCTCCTGGCCATGGGGTTTGTGGCCGCCGGTGAAGGCGCCAACAAACTGATGGCAAAGGTCGGCCCAAGAAGAGATAGAGCCTTCCGGCAAGTGCATGAGCCACGAACGGACGTTCGGCTTCAGCACGAGCGGGAAGTAGTTGGCTAGGATCTTCTCGTCGCGCCCCCCGGCAGCTTGCACTGCGATAGTGTAGACGCTGAGAAACTCCGAGGGGTGCGTCTTGCCGTCGTACTTCTCCGGTACGTCGGGCTTAAAGTTCTTCATGCTGGGCCACTGGACGCGCCGCAGCTCGCGGGTGAACGCAGGGCAGCCTGCCGCGTACGGCAAGTCGCCTGGTTCACCGGGCGCGGGTGCGTCGACAGTGTTCCCAGCTCTCTTGTCGGATTGTCGCCGAGCTTCTCGGCGGCGCTCGATCGTGGTCCGAGCGTCTTCATCTCGCCGGTCGTCGAGGACCTGGCGCTGGTCCCGACGGGCCCGCGGGTCCGACGAGGCTGTGGAGCCGTCGTCGGGATTGTTCCGGCGGGGCGGCGTCTTCTGCTTCTGCGGCGGGGAGTGCACGCTTGTCGCGCCCCCGGCAGTCTTGTCGCCGATAGCCTTCGTCTTCTCAACCTGCCGCGGCCGCGAGGCCGACGGCTGCTGCGGAGAGTCGTTGTTGGCGAAGTCTATCAGGCTCCGGATAGTGGCCCTCCATTCCTCGGCCTTGTCGGCCGCTGGAGGAAAATCGAGGAGCAGCTGCGCCCTTGCGAGCGCTTCTGCCGGAGTAGTGGGGAACGCGGGCGAGCGGTGCGAGGAGCGGGATACGCTCGGACTTCTAACGACGTTAGAAGGAGCGGGGTCCCGCGCCGGCGCCTTCGCTTTGCTTGTGCCCGGACGGGGGTCCGGGGCGTCCCGCGAACCTCCAGTATGGCCTTGTCCCAGCAAGCGGATACCACCTCCCGTGGTATGGCGCTGCGGGGTCGTCGTATGCTGTGATGGACGCGGCGCGTCCACGGAGACCGAGGTCCGGTCGTCCGTCTTGTTCTTGGATCTGGTGGCACCGTGAGTGTCCTCGCCGGCGACCACCCTTCCGACGGCGTCTCCCCCGCCCACCGTTGGCTCCGGAGGCGGCGGGTGAGACGCAGACGGGCCTCCGACCTCCGAAGGCTTCTTCTTCGGGGCCATGGAGTTGTCGTTGATGAATTTGGAGAGGTTGATGAAGAATGCGCCCGCGCGAACGCCGGATCAGGTTCGCACAACCTCGACGCCCCCTACCTGGCGCGCCAAAGATGGCGGGGGAAACTGTCCGCCACGAACACCTATGGGACCGGAGCCCCTTGTCTGTGCGGTACGAGGGCGGAGGGAGCACAAAGAGCAGATCGAAGCAGACGCGCGGGCAGTTTTACCCAGGTTCGGGCCGCACGGATGCGTAAAACCCTACTCCTGCTTGGTTGTGTATTGAGTGGGGCGCTCGGGAGCTTGAAGAAGCAGCTACACCGTGCGTGAGAGTAATCTAGGTTTCGAACCCCCTCCACGTTGTGCATGGGCCTCCTTTTATAGTGCAAAGGGGTCACCGACAGGTGTCAACGTAGGAGAAAGGGGTAAAAATGTAAAAGAGGTGGTAGTTGTAACAGTGCGGGAACAGTGGAGCTACAGTACAGAACAGTGGTCTATACCTACTTTAACAGTGGGGGACAAGGGCATTTAATGCCCGTCGCCGTCGACCCCAAAAGCTCCCGCCTTAGCGTCTCCGTCCGCCACGGCGACGGATTTATCACCGTGGTGTGCCACCGTGTACCCCAGGCTGCACAGCCATCCGCCACGCGTCCCTGGTTAGGCCCCAGGGCGACGCGTGGGCCGATGAGCTGGAGCGCGGGCACACAGCGTAGCCTCCCCGGCAAGCGCCTTGCCGGGGCCTTGATCTTGCCGGGCCCGGGAACTTGCCGCTCCCCGGGCCCCTTGCCGGGGCGCGCATAGCGCCGAGGCGATATCTTCCAGTCTTCCTGGCAAGCTCCTCTTGCCAGGGTCTTGTGTTGGTGGAACAGCCTTGAGCCTGGTACGGCCTTCCCGGCAAGCTCCTCTTGCCGGGGTCTCGATCTTCTGTCTTGTATACTTTGTTTTTGAATGGTTTGATAGGAGGCAGGAAGGTCTCCGGCGAGCACGCAGTAAACCTTGCCGCGGGAAGCTGCAACTGCCCGTGCACAAGTTGGGGTACTGGGGTACCCCTACCTTAGTACACCGACACTTGCGTTTGATCCTTTGTAAACGACAAGGCCGGAGGGATTGACAACCTCTCTGTATTCGTTGGGAGCAAAGTTATTTGTATCTGTGTGCAGGTCCACGTTGATTGCTAATATCTGGCACCGTTAGCAGTTGACACCTTCTTGTTGAAACTGGGAGTCTCAGGGGAAATCGATCCTTGGTATCTTTGCCAAGGGAAAACTTCCGCTACACTGCATCTCAAACCTTCCACTTGGGGTAACCAACGAGGAGCGAGAAGCCATCAGTAAGCAGTATGAACATCACTGCCCACAACTCCTTTGTGTTCTACTCGTGCATATCATCTACGCATAAACCTGACTCATGATGCCACTGTTGGGGAACGTTGCAGGGAAAACAAAAAAAATCTACGCACACGCAAGATCTATCCTTGGAGATGCATAGCTACGAGAGGGGGAGAGCATCCTCATACCCTTGAAGATCGCTAAGCAAAAACGTTTATCAATGCAGTTGATGTAGTCGTACACCTTCACGATCCGTCCCGATCAAGTACCGAACGTACGGCACTGATACGTCTCCAAGGCACGGTGAATTGGTCTACATCATCAAGTTATGTTTCTTGAAAACAAACAACATGACACTAGGAAGGGGCAATGGCCTCGTCGACGGTTGTGAAAAGAACGGCGATCACCAAGTTTTCTTTTTTGACGACAAACAACATGACACGAGGAAGCGACAATCGTCAATTTTTGTTTCTTTGGCTGGTGACTACAAACAACATCTTGACTAAGGATAATCTGTTGAGGAGAGGATGGATTGACAGTAAAGCTTGTCCCCTTTGTGCGAAGAAGAAACCATAAATCATCTCTTCTTTGACTATTTTGTTGCTGGGCTTGTCTGGAGATTATTGCAACGTGCATGCAACATGAGATGTGGGCCAAATGATCCAAGACAATGTTACGGAGAGTTTGTTGAGAAGTTTTCCAAAGAACTACAATATTTTAGTTTCTCTCAGACTACTTATGTGTACTGGGTTATTTGGAAGAGCAGAAATAATATATGTTTCAGAGCTAAGAGAAACAATGATCCCTTTGCATTGATTCATCTAAGGAGGTGTTTGTTTCGAAAAATAAATAAATCCCTGTAACCTATTTACAGTGTAAACCAAAATGTTACGGGTGTCTGGTGTGTGTAGAACGTAATGGGCTGCCTCCGTAAACCCTTCCAGTCCAACTTTCGAACGATACCACCCACACACCCCCAGTAAAGGTTGCCTTACCGCACGCACCTACTCTTCCCACGATCTCCTACTCTACCGGCATCGCTACCACCTCGATTTTGTAAGTCAGGGGTTGCCGCCTTCCTCAACCCTCCGAGCCACCTCCTCCCATCTCTGATGGCCGAAGAGTAACCGTACACGCGCCTTCCCCTGGTCGACACCCCATTCGCGCCGCCCCAGCTTGCCCTCGTCACCGGCCGGACCGTTCGCTGCAAGGTGCGGGCTCCCTCCCTCCTCCGTCCTCCTTCTGTCATCAGTCCTCCGTTGTCCTCCCTTGCCTACTCTCGCTCCCGTCCTTTGTGTGCCATCCTTCCTTTTGCAACCACCGACCGCGATGACCCTGGAGCAGACACCATAACTCTGATTACTTTGCAGGCATCAATCAAACAGAAAAGAGATTTATCCACTACGTACGTTTCCGTTACCAGCGTGATCTAATTCCCTTACCGTTTACATTACCACTATCTAATCCAAACACCTCTAATATGTTTCTGGATTAACTCCTGGTCCATTTTAGAGGGAAAGCAGATTTTTTTTTAATGTAGCGATGAGAGGAGCAAAGCAATTAGCAAGTGAGATCTTGAGAGCCATCACAGGGGTGGCGTCCATCTGTGATGTGTTGAGACTGAGAAGCGCACATATGGCATTCACTTGTACAAAAAATGACATGGCATTCCCACTTCTGCGGAATTTGCCAAAGGGATCTAAATTTACAATAGTCTTGCTAGATTGCTTCCACCTGGTTATGCCGGCCACTTTGTGGTTGGGTAGTTGACCCAAAAACAAATTATAAACCGTGAACGGTTTTCTGCCTTAAAATAGCCAAGGCACACGTAGTTCTCTCTCGACTCTGGACCTCTGTTCCGCTATAAACCGCTCGTGATACCACGTCCAGTCAGTCGTCCGCCCATGCTCCAGAGCAATCCCTCGCTTCCATTCCGTCAAACCCACCGAGCAGCGCCACCCATGGCCGCTCCCCAAGAAGACGCGGCCGTGTCGACCGAGCCATCCTCTCGGGAAACCAGCAGCAGCCCGCCGCGGGCGCGGGCGCCGCGGCGGCCGGACATGGGCAGCGGGTGCGCCGCGCTGTGCTTCCACCTCCCGCGCCGCTCCAAGAAGAAGCCGCCCCCGCTGGCGAAGCTGAGCTCCGGCGGCAAGAGCGTGGACGAGGCCGCCGCCGCCGTCGACGCGTCCGCGTCCCAGCGCGTCACCTTCCTGGCGTCGGCGTCGCTCTCCACGTGGTGGCCGTCGTCCCCGTCCGCGGCCGGCGCGCCACCCGGTGGCGACGTGGCGTGGAGGAGATCGTCCTCGTCGGCGCGGGGCGGAGGTGCCGGCCGGAGGGCGCTGTCGTCGTCCTTCTCATACTGGCGCCGGTCGCAGCACTCGTCCTCCCGCGTCATGCCGCACGGCGCCGCGTCCGCGCGCGTGTCCTTCTCCTTCCCGTCGTCGCCGGTGTCCGTGTCCTCCTGCATGAGCACGCCCAAGATATCGCACGGGTGTGATCAGGAGTAGGCACGCTCGATGGCCCGTCTATCGGCATGCATGATGTTCCGTTCTCTATCGTATCGATCTTGTACGCCGGTGCACATACGTGAATTGCTGGTCTCTGGATGATTTCATATGCGCGGTGTGCGTCATGATCGTGAGTGAGCTTAATTTCGGTTGATCATTTTGGAACTTGCGTCATTATTTCGTGCTGTCTTGGTCTACGGTTCATCAGAAGGAATAGACAAGTGCCCTCGCCAGTTTCCTCTCGCGACCGCGTCCCCCCCCCCCC
>LR738709.1:604449744-604473412 GCA_902687465.1 Secale cereale | reverse complement strand
GGAGGGAGGGGGGTGGTTGAGGAAGAGGGAGTAAGAAGGAGTGGTCGCTACCTGCCTACGGACTGGTCGGCGGCGTAGCTCCGGGAGGAAGCGTTGCTGGGCGGGAGCGGCTGCCCCAGGGAGGGAGGCGCTGGTGGTGGGAGCGGCTGCTCGACGGAGGGAGCCGCTGCTGGGCTCCTGTGCCGGCGGCGGGGCGGCGGGGGCTTCAGCCGGCGGGGCGCGCCGCGGCGGCGGGCTGGCAGTCGTGGTGGCAGACCGGAGACGGCTAGGAACCCCTATCTGCCGCGCTCGGGGAGGAGGCCTCTCTCTCTCTCTCTGGTCGCTCGGGAGGGAGGGAGGCGCTCCCTTGGTTCGCTCGCTCGAGGGACTGCCGGAACTGCTGCACCTACGAAACTTCCATTGCCGATTTGGGTACGATGCAAGATCCAGCGGCGCAGTTAAATTTGAATCGTCGTACAATGATAGTATGGGTATCAGGACTCAACGGTTTGATTTGTGGCGTCGGACAAACTGGCATCAGGAGTTCAGGACTCAAAGTGGTGTACGTACACCATCCATGTGGTCATTTTTTTTATTACCAAAAAAGCTTTCGTGGCTAGCTTTATATTACTCTCGAATACGTAACACATTCATCATTAGCTAAAAGTTTAGAAATAAAACTAGGGAGACAGAAAACACATATTTGACCTGTGGACGAAAATAATTTAAAGTTTGAACTGCTTGCAAAAAAAATTCACGCCGCTGACCCTTTCGAGTGGCGTCCAGCAGCAAGGCGTCGCACCCTACTGTGCAGCGCCGTTGGCTTAGGCGTTGCACGCCCGGCCAGTGTGGCAGCCCGGGGCCAGGCGTGACCCCACAGCCAGCCCTGCAGCGCCCAACGCATAGGCGCCACACAGTGTAATGTGCAGCGCCTAGCGCTTAGGCGTTGCACATTGACTTTGCAATTTTTTGGTATGCTCAATGATGCAAAGTTTCTGTGGCACTCCGTAGTGCTCAATGATGCTCAATGATGTGCGGCGCCTAGGGGACGGGCCCTGCTCTTTGTAGTGCAGCGCCTAGGAAACGAACCCTGCTCTGTGTAGTGCAGCGCCTATGGGAAGGGCGCTGCTCTGTGCAGTGCAGCGCCTCTGTGTTCGGCGCTGCAGTACTGTTAACTGCTAAACTGCAACTGCATGAACAGATGCAAGTTTGGCAGAAACTGAGCATATGGCATAACTATGAATGTAGTGTTGTAACTTGAACATCACATCACATCATATGACATAAGAGAACTAATAACTTGAACATCACATCATTTAGGACAATTAAACATTACTACAAGTTCGCAAACACAAGTACCACACTACTAAGAGTTCACCAGCATATGACATAACCTCACAAGTTCATCAACCTAATGAAACGGGTATAAGAGCATTTCCACAATAAAAAACAGAACCACTAATGCCTTCCGCGCGTGTTCCTGGTGGCACGCCTGGAGGTAATCTTCTTCTTCCTGCTAGGACGAGGCTCCTGTTCCTCCACCTCCTCCTCCGCCTCATCATCCAAGCTAGCCATCCGCGAGGTCCCTACGACCACCTTTGGGTTGCCTCTGTTATCAAAGTCGGTGGGCGTGAACCGTTTTATGGGCTGCTTAGGCTTCAACATGTATGCGGACCGAACTTGAGCCTCCGCCAAAGTCTCGTCATCATCAATCTATCACACAATCAAACAATATGGTGAAGACCGGCGTGATAATGAAGTGAGAATTAAATCTAAAAGATTAGATATACCTCTTGGGTGACCACACCCTCATCATCTAGATAAGCAAATGAGTAACTCACATCGTCCCTTTCATGGTGAGATAACGGGTCTGATAGTGTACCAGACCTAGAGGCAGATGGTTCATCATATTCTGGGTCACGGCAACCGAGAAGGTTTGATAACCGCCTTAACTTCTTGGCCTGACGCTGTAACATGAACAAGTGTATAAGGTACCAAACTCCGCAACATATGTAACATGGACACCTGAGTGCGATATGTACCTTCAGAAATTTGCGTAATGGACCTTCATCATTGCATTCTCCAACCGGTGTCTTCTCCAAAATAGAATGGCTTTCATTAGCCGCTTTCTTGATTTGGTCACGCTGCAGATGAGAACGAAGTAACACGTCGATAGCCATTCAAACATGTGTAATACTGCCAACGGGAAAGTAAAGCAGTGAACACTTTACCACATAGTTAATCATCGGAACAACAGGGACATCTTGCCTGTCCCTGACATCTTTGTTCTAGGGCCGCTTCGATACATCCTCAAAGTTTACGGGCTCTTCAAGAATTTCATTGTTGTATGCCGGCGAGCATATCTCGACTCGAGTATTTTCAAGAAACCATCGTAGGTAGTTATCAAAAGCAAGTGAGCAATGCTAACGAAGCTGGACGTGTGCACTCTTACGAGCTTGCTCCACACTAAGATGGAAATGGGTAACATACGATGCATGATGCTTGTCCTAGTCCTTTATCTTCCACTGCTTTCTCATGTCCAACCTGCATGGTACAAAACCAAACATTAGCACAATCAAGAAGTAGTGGCGATGCTTAGTCAATACGGTTCATGCTCTCTTACCTATGAAGTGCTTTGTCCATGTCCATCCATTCCGGCGGGTGAGCCTGGAACAGACCAAACTGACGAAACACGTGATGTGGCAAATGAAACTCAACCACCCAGTTGCATATCAGCGGGCATCGCATAAGAAAGAGATCCCTATCCTGCAAGCACATCGGGTTGATGGAAAACTCCTCGGTGTACTGCTACCTCTTGAGCTTGCGTTGTATTCCCTCGAAAAGGAAAGGGAGATGCAGCACAGTAGCGTAAGTATTTCCCTCAGTTTTTTAGAACCAAGGTATCAATCCAGTAGGAGACCACGCGCGAGTCCCTCGCACCTGCACAAACAAATAATAATTTCGCAGCCAACGCGATAAGGGGTTGTCAATCCCTTTACGGTCACTTACGAGAGTGAGATCTGATAGAGATGATGGTTTATATTTTTGGTATTTTTGGTTTAATAAAACAACAAATAAAAGCGGTAAAAGTAAAGTAGATGTAGATTGGTATGTTGAGAATAGACCCGGGGGCCATAGTTTTCTCTAGTGGCTTCTCTTATGATAGCCACATTCTACGACGGGTAAACAAATTAATGTCGAGCAATTGATAGAAAAGCGAATAATTATGAGACTATCTAGGCATGATCATTGTATATAGGCATCACGTCCGAGACAAATAGACTGACTCCTGCCTGCATCTACTACTATTACTCCACACATCGACCGCTATCCAGCATGCATCTAGTGTATTGAGTTCATACGAACAGAGTAACGCCTTAAGCAAGATGACATGATGTAGAGGGATAAACTCAAGCAATATGATGTAAACCCCATCTTTTTATCCTCGATGGCAACAATACAATACGTGCCTTGCTGCCCCTGCTGTCACTGGGAAAGGACACCGCAAGATTGAACCCAAAGCCAAGCACTTCTCCCATTGCAAGAACTATAGATCTAGTAGGCCAAACCAAACCGATAATTCGAAGAGAATTGCAAGGATATTATGAGCACACATAAAAAGTTCAGAGAAGAACCAAATATCTTTCATAGATAACCTTGATCATAAACTCACAATTCATAGGATCTCGACAAACACACCGCAAAAAGAGATTACATCGAATAGATCTCCTCGAAGACCGAGGAGAACTTTGTATTGAGATCCAGAGAGAGACAGAAGAAGCCATCTAGATACTAGCTATGGACCCGAAGGTCTATAGTAAACTACTCACAACTCATGGTGAGGGCGATGATGATGATGATGAAGGCCTCCGTGATGGATCCCCCTCCGGTGGAGCTTCGGAACAGGCTCCAAGATGGGATCTCCACGGGAACAGAAGCTACGACGGTGGAATTAGGGTTTTCTCTCTGCGTATGGAGTTTCTGGGGTACGTGGACTTGTATAGGAAGAAGTAGGGCACCGGGGGCCACACGAGGAAGCCTCGAGGCAGGGGGCGCGCCCTGGGAAGGGGCGCGCGCCCCCATCCTCGAGGGCGTCTCCTCGATCCTCTGATGTGGTTCTCAAGCTTCCTAGGCGTGATTTTCTACAAAAATATCTCTCGCGAAGGTTTCATTCCGTTTGGACTCCGTTTGATATTCTTTTCCTGCAAAACACTGAAATAGGCAAAAAACAGCAATCTGGACTCGGCCTTTGGGTTAATAGGTTAGTCCCAAAAATGATATAAAAGTGAATGATAAAGCCCATTAAACATCCAAGACTTCATAAATAATAGCATGGAACAATAAAAAATTATAGATATGTTGGAGACGTATCAAGCATCCCAAGCTTAATTCCTGCTCGTCCTCGAGTAGGTAAATGATAAAGAAAGAATTTTTGATGTGGAATGCTAACCAATATAGTTTTTCAACGTAATTCTCTTAATTGTGGCATGAATGTTCAGATCTGAAAGATTCAAGATAAAAGTCTATATTGACATAAGAAATAACAATACTTCAAGCAATACTAACAAAGCAATCATGTCTTCTCAAAATACTATGGCTAAAGAAAGTTATCCCTACAAAATCATATAGTCTGGCTATGCTCCCTCTTCATCACACAAAATATTCACATCATGCACAACCCCGATTTCAGCCAAGCATTTGTTTTCATACTCTATCTTTTCAAAACTTTCAACTTTCACGCAATACATGAGCGTGAGCCATGGATATAGCACTATGGGTGGAATAGAGGTGGTTGTGGAGAAGACAAAAAGGAGGGAGATAGTCTCACATCGACTAGGCGTATCAACGGGCTATGGAGATGCCCATCAATAGATATCAATGTGAGTGAGTAGGGATTGCCATGCAACGGATGCACTAGAGCTAAATATGAATGAAAGCTCAACAAAAGAAACTAGTGGGTGTGCATCCAACTTGCTTGCTCATGAAGACCTAGGGCATTTGAGGAAGCCCATCGTTGGAATATACAAGCCAAGTTCTATAATGAAAATTCCCACTGGTATATGAAAGTGACTAAGCATGAGACTCTCTACAATGAAGAACATGGTGCTACTTTGAAGCACAAGTGTGGAAAAAGATAGTAGCAATTGTCCCTTTTTCTTTTCTTTTTTTTTGGGCCTTTTTTTCTTTGGCCTTTTTTTTCTTTTTTTTTTTGTGGAGGGGCTTTATAGATTTAACCTTTCCTCCCATGGGACAATGCTCTAGTAATGATGATCATCACACTTTCATTACAACACGAAATTACAACTCGATACTACAACAACAAAGTATGACTCTATATGAATGCCTCCGGCGGTGTATCGGTATGTGCAATGAAACAAGAGTGACATGTATAAAAATTATGCATGGTGGCCTTGCCACAAATACGATGTCAACTACAAGATCATGCATGGCAATATGAAAATATGATGCGTGTCATATGAACGGAACGGTGGAAAGTTGCATGGCAATATATCTCGGAATGGCTATGGAAATGCCATGATAGGTAGGTATGGTGGCTGTTTTGAGGAAAATATGGTGGCTGTTTTGAGGAAGGATATATAGTGGGTTTATGGTACGGACGAAAGTTGCGCGGTACAAGAGAGGCTAGCAATGGTGGAAGGGTGAGAGTGTGTATAATCCATGGACTCAACATTAGTCATAAGAACTCATATACTTATTGCAAAAATCTACGAGTCATCAAAACAAAGCAATCAACGCATGCTCCTAGGGGGGAGGTTGGTAGGAGTTAACCATCGCGCGCCCCGACCTCCACACAAAGGTTGGCACTCTACAAATACCTCATGCTCTAACTTCGTCACATAGCGGTTCACCATACGTGCATGATACGGGAATCACTAACCTTAACACAAGTATTCTTCTCAATTTCATAATAACTCCACTAGCATGACTCTAATATCACTATCCTCATGTCTCAAAACAATTATCAAGCATCCAACATCTCTTTCTATTCAATGCACTTGGTGTGATTTTTTTTACTACATTGACATTGGATGTCTATCATGTGAAGACTAGTTTCTTTAGCCTAAACACATTACCATGCTGTTTTAATAGACTCTCAAATATATATAAGTGAAGCATGAGAGTTCAACAATTTCTACAAAATATTACCACCACCGTGCTCTAAAAGATATAAGTGAAGCGCTAGAGCAAAAACTATTCACCTCAAAAGATACAAGTGAAGCACATAGAGTGTTCTAACAATTTATAGGTCATATTTAACTCTCTCAAATAGGTGTGTCCATCAAGGATGATTGTGGCAAACTAAAAATCAAAGACTCAAATTTTACAAGACGCTCCAAGCAAAACACATATCATGTTGCGAATAAAAATATAGCTCCAAGTATAGTTACCGATGGATGAAGACGAAAGAGGGGATGCCTTCCCGGGGCACCCCCAAGCTTAGGCTTTTGATTATCTTGAATTTTCTTGGGGTGCCATGGGCATCCCCAAGATTAGGCATTTGCTACTCCTTGTTCCATAGTCCATCAAAGCAATACTCAAAACTTGAAAACTTCACAACACAAAACTTAGACAAAAATTCTCGTGAGCTCCGTTAGTATGAGAAAGCAAACCACTACTCAAGGGTACATCAATGAATTCATTCTTTGTTTACATTGGTGTTAAACCTACTGTACTCCAACTTCTCTATGGTTCATATCCTCCAATATTACTCATAGATGCATCGGAATAAGCAAAGAACACACGAAAAACAGAATGTGTCAAAGACAGAACAATCTGTAGTAATCTGCAGGGTTCGCCTACTTCTGGAACTCCAAACAATTCAAAATAAATTGGTAAATTTGCGCAATTTGTCTACCAATCAGCAGCAAAAATAATCAACTAAAAAGCACGCTCCAGTAAAATCCCACGACTACTTTAGCAAGCGCTAACGATTCTGTTTTTCACAGCAAGATCATATAAACTTCACACAAGTTTTCCCAAAGGTTCTACTTGGCACAAACACTAAACAAAACATGAAACCACATCTAATCAGAGGCTAGATGCAATATTTATTCCCTAACATCAACAAAAACAAAAAACATAAAATTGGGTTGCTTCCCAACAAGTGCTATCATTTTACGCCCCTAGCTAGGCACGATACAAGATAGATCTAGGTATTGCCATCTTTGGAAGGCAATCCATAAGTGGCTCTTGTGATAGATTCATATGGTAATTTGATTTTCTTTCTAGGAAATTGTTCCATGCCTTTCCTTAATGGAAATTGTAATCTAATATTTCTTTCCTTCATATCAATAATTGCACCAATCGTTCTAAGGAAAGGTCTACCAAGAATAATAGGACATGAAGGATTGCAATCTATATCAAGAACAATGAAATCTACGGGCACATAATTCCTATTGGCAACAATAAGAACATCATTAATTCTTCCCATAGGTTTCTTAATAGTGGAATCCGCGAGATGCAAATTTAGAGAACAATCATCAAGCTCATAGAACCCTCGCAAATCACACAAAGTTTTTGGGATAGTGGAGACACTTGCACCGAAATCACACAAAGCATAGCATTCATGATCTTTTATTTTTATTTTTATAGTTGGTTCCCACTCATCATAAAGCTTTCTAGGTATAGAAACTTCCAACTCAAGTTTTTCTTCATAAGTTTGCATCAAAGCATCAACTATATGTTTAGTGAAAGCTTTATTTTGGCTATAAGCATGCGGAGAATTTAGCACGGATTGCAACAAGGAGATACAATCAATCAAAGAGCAATTATCATAATTGAATCCCTTGAAATCCAAGGTAGTGGGTTCATCACTATGCAATGTTTTAATCTCTTCGTTCTCACTTTTAGCAATTTTAGAATCAAGATCTAAAAACTCCGAATCATTGGGACACCTTAAAGCAGAATCATCTCCAATCCTATTCTCATCAAGATTAATACTAGAAAACAAGGATCTAATAGGAGACACATCAATAACTTTCAGATCTTCATCTTTATTTTCATGATAACTAGAAGAACATGATTTAATATAATCTTCTCTTTTAGCACGCATTCTGGCGGTTCTTTATTTGCATTCATCAATGGAAATTCTCATGGCTTTGAGAGACTCATTGATATCATGCTTAGGTGGGATAGATCTAAGTTTCAAAGAGTCAACATCAAGAGTAATTATATCCACACTTCTAGGGAATTCATCAACCTTAAGCAATTTCTCTTCAAGCAAAGCATTGAAATTCTTTTGCGAGACCATAAACTCTTTAACACTAGTTTCAAATTCGGAAGGCATCTTTCCATAAGAGTTGTTGTAGGAATTACCATAATTATTAGAGGAATCTATAATACCTAAATAGTTCATCTCCACTAACATATTTCTCTTGACATGCAGGCTATCCACCTCAGCATCCTTGACACATCAGCAATCATGCACTATAAAAAAATATTCAAAAACAAAAATCATAGCATGCATATTGGCCGGTCATGCATTCAGTTTCTAGCTGAATGTGTTGTCTGTTCATTTCATCGTGCCATAAACCACCGATCCAGCAGCTTCCCACCTCCCTCCACGGCCCCACCAGCCACCACCACCCCACCACAGGAAGAAAAGCAACCGGCGCACAAGCACAAGTGGACGACCTAAACAGGGGAATAAAAAAATTCAAGATCTCAGCTCCGAGAGATATCTAGAGAGGCACTCCAGAGAACGGAGATGCACGGCTTCTGCTCCATGACCCACTATAGGTTCGCCGTCCCGGTTGGCGGCGTGCTGACCTACCTCTACCGTGGCAGTACCGACTCCCTGGCGAGCGGCGCCGACCTAGGCGGGCACCTCTAGAAAAGAGTTCAATCTTTTGGTGTGGCGGATGTGTGGCGACCGCCGACCGCCACCGATGGCTCTCTGGCTCTGGCATGACTGCCAGTCCGACGGCTCTCCGGCTCCGCCACAACCACCGGTTCGCCTCCCACGGCTCTCCGAGATTGAATCGGCCGCGGTCCCGTTGCAGGTTGGTTCCTATGGCTTTGGCCGTCGGTCCTTCGTCCCTAACAGTAGGACCGCTGATGCACCTCACGTATTCCTTTCACCCCTCCTCCCCCCCCTACTAACTACTATCTCTGTTCCTGATAGTGTAGGTAGAGGAGAACATGGTGTCCCTTTTTCCCCAAATGGCACTCGTGTTGGAGATATGCCCTAGAGGCAATAATAAAAGCATTATTATTATATCTCCTTGTTCATGATAATTGTCTGTTATTCATGCTTGAATTGTATTGTACGGAAACAGCGATACATGTGTGAATACACAGACCACAATGAGTCCCTGGTAGGCCTCTAGTAGCCAGCTCGTTGATCAACAGATGGTCACGGTTTCCTGACCATGGACATAGGATGTCAGTGATAACGGGATCACATCATTAGGAGAATGATGTGATGGACAAGACCCAAACTTGAGCATAACACGAGATCGTATAGTTCGTAATGCATAAGCTTTTCGGTGTCAAGTAATTATTCCTTAGACCATGAGGTTGTACAACTCCCGGATACCGTAGGAGTACTTTGGGTGTGCCAACCGTCACAACGTAACTAGGTGGCTATAAAGGTACGCATCGGGTATCTCTGAAAGTGTCTGTTGAGTTGGTACGAACCGAGACTGGGATGTTGTCACTCCGTATGACGGAGAGGTACCTCTGGGCCCACTCGGTAATACATCATCATAATGAGCTCAATGTGACTAAGTAGTTAGTCACGGGATGATGGATTACGGATCGAGTAAAGAGACTTGCCATAACAAGATTGAACAAGGTATTGGGAATACCGACGATCAAATCTCGGGCAAGTACCGTACCGATGGACAAAGGGAATAACATACGGGATTGAGTGAATCCTTGACACGGTGGTTCATCCGATGAAGATCATCGAGGAACACGTGGGAACCAACATGGGTATCCAGATCCCGCTGTTTGTTATTGACCGGAGAGTGGTCTCGGTCATGTCTACGTGTCTCCCGAACCCGTAGGGTCTACACACTTAAGGTTCGGTAACGCTAGGGTCGTAGAGATAAATGCACGTGGAAACCCGAAAGTTGTTCGGAGTCCCGGATGAGATCCCGGACGTCACGAGGAGTTCCGGAATGGTCCGGAGGTAAAGATTGATATATGGGAAGTCCAGTTTCGGCCAACGGGTGATCTCTGGGGGTCACCGGGAGCGTCCCGGGACCACCGGAGGGGCCCCGGGGGTCCACCGGGTGGGGCCACCCATCCCGGTGGGGCCCCTAGGCCGCAAGGGGAAGTGTCCAGCCCTCAGGGCTGGCGCACCACTAAGGGAGGCCCACCTCCCCTGCGCCTAGGGTTCAAACCCTAAAGGGGAGGGGGGCTCCACTTGCCTTGGGGGGCAAGGAACCCCCCTTGGCCGTCGCCCCCTTGTAGATTGGATCTGCAGGGGGTCCAGGCGCCCCCCCCTGGCCCCTATATATATGTGGGGGGGAGAGGGCAGCCGCACCTAAGCCCTGGCGCCTCTCCCCCTCCCGTCACACCTCCCAACTCCCACGCAGGGCGCCCGGCGAAGCCCTGGTGCGATCTCCACTGCATCCGTCATCACGCCGTCGTGCTGCCGGATCTCTGACGACTTCTCCTCCCCCCTTGCT
The DNA here is from genome assembly GCA_902687465.1 of Secale cereale. Lineage (NCBI taxonomy): Eukaryota > Viridiplantae > Streptophyta > Magnoliopsida > Poales > Poaceae > Secale > Secale cereale. The sequence goes on along the minus strand of LR738709.1, from coordinate 604,462,775 downwards.
GGATCAAGAAGGAGGTGACGTTGCTGCACCGTACGTGTGTTGAACACGGAGGTGCCGTCCGTTCGGCGCTAGATCATCGGTGACGAAGAACGTGAAGAGTACGACCACTTCATCCTTGCTTCGTTGAAAGCTTCCGCACGCGATCTACATAACGGTATGTGGATGCACTCTTAATTGCTCGTTGCTAGATGTATCCATAGATGAATCTTGGTGAAGAAGTAGAAAAATTTTGAATTATGCTACGTTCCCCAACAGTGGCATCTGAGCCTAGGTTTTATGCGTAGCATCTTGCACGAGTAGAACACAAAGCAGTTGTGGGCGTATGATCTTGTTCAACTTTCTTACCGTTACTAGTCAATCTTGATTCGGCGGTATTGTGGGATGAAGCGGCCCGGACCGACCTTACACGTACGCTTACGTGAGACTGGTTCCACCGACAGACATGCACTAGATGCATAAGGTGGCTGGCGGGTGTCTGTCTCTCCTACTTTAGTCGGATCGGATTCGATGAAAAGGGTCCTTATGAAGGGTAAATAGAAGTTGACAAATCACGTTGTGGTTTTGGCGTAGGTAAGAAACGTTCTTGCTAGAAATCCTATAGAAGCCACGTAAAACTTGCAACAACAATTAGAGGACGTCTAACTTGTTTTTGCAGCATGTGTTTTGTGACGTGGTATGGCCAAGAACGAAGATGTGATGAATGATATATGTGATGTATGAGATTGATCATGTTTTTGTAATAGGGAATCACGACTTGCATGTCGATGAACTTGACAACCGGTAGGAGCCATAGGAGTTGTCTTAATTATTGTATGACCTGCGTGTCACTGAATAACGCCATGTAATTACTTTACTTCGTTGCTAAACGTTAGCTATAGTAGTAGAAGTAATAGTTGGCGTGACGACTTCTTCAAGACACGATGATGGAGTTCATGATGATGAAGATCATGGTGTCGAGCCGGTGACAAGATGATCATGGTGCCCCGAAGATGGAGATCCAAGGAGCAAGATGATATTGGCCAAATCATGTCACTTTAATTGATTGCATGTGAAGTTTATCATGTTTTTGCATCTTGTTTACTTAGAACGACGGTAGTAAATAAGATGATCTCTCACTAAAATTTCAAGTATTGTGTTTCCCCTAACTGTGCACCGTTGCTAAAGCTCGTTGCTCCGAAGCACCACGTGATGATCGGGTGTGATAGGTTCTAACGTTCACATACAACGGGTGTAAGACAGATTTACACACGCGATACACTTAGGGTTCACTTGACGAGCCTAGCATGTACAGACATGGCCTCGGAACACGGAAGACCGAAAGGTCGAACACGAGTCGTATAGAAGATACGATCAACATGAAGATGTTCACCGTTTTTGACTAGTCCGTCTCACGTGATGATCGGACACGGACTACTCGATTCGGATCGTGTATCACTTAGATGACTAGAGAGATGTCATTCTGAGTGGGAGTTCATTTTAATTTGATTAAGATGAACTTAATTATCATGAACTTAGTCTAAATTCTTTACAATATCTCTTGTAGATCAAATGGCCCACGCTCAGGTTTCCCTCAACTTCAACGCGTTCCTAGAGAAAACCAAGCTGAAAGACGATGGTAGCAACTATACGGATTGGGTCCGTAACCTGAGGATTATCCTCATAGCTGCCAAGAGATCATATGTCCTAGAAGCACCGCTAGGTAATGCACCTGCTCCCGATGCGGACCAAGACGTTTTGAACGTCTGGCAGTCGCGTAGTGATGATTACTCCCTGGTTCAGTGCGGCATGCTTTACAGTTTAGAATCGGGGCTCCAAAAGCGTTTTGAGCATCATGGAGCATATGAGATGTTCGAAGAGCTGAAAATGGTTTTCCAAGCTCATGCCCGAGTCGAGAGATATGATGTCTCCGACGCATTCTACAGCTGTAAGATGGAGGAGAACAGTTCTGTCAGTGAGCACATCCTCAAGATTTCAGGATTGCACAACCGCTTGTCCCAGCTGGGAATGAATCTCCCAGATGAAGCGGTCGTTGACAGAATCCTCCAGTCGCTCCCACCAAGCTTCAAGAGCTTCGTGCTGAATTTCAATATGCAGGGGATGGAGAAGTCCATTCCCGAGGTGTATTCAATGCTGAAATCAGCGGAGGTTGACATCAAGAAAGAACATCAAGTGTTGATGGTCAATAAAACCACTAAGTTCAAGAAAGGCAAGGGTAAGAAGAACTTCAAGAAGGACGGCAAGGGAGTTGCCGCGCCTGGCAAGCCTGTTGCTGGGAAGAAGCCAAAGTATGGACCTAAGCCTGAGACAGAGTGCTTTTATTGCAAGGGAACGGGTCACTGGAAGCGGAACTGCCCCAAATACTTAGCAGACAAGAAGGCCGGCAACGTCAAAGGTATATATGATATACATGTTATTGATGTGTACCTTACCAGCACTCGTAGTAGCTCCTGGGTATTCGATACCGGTGCAGTTGCTCACATTTGTAACTCAAAACAGGAACTGCGGAATAAACGGAGACTGGCGAAGGATGAGGTGACGATGCGCGTCGGGAATGGTTCCAAGGTCGATGTGATCGCCGTCGGCACGCTGCCTCTACATCTACCCTCGGGATTAGTTTTAAACCTGAATAATTGTTATTTAGTACCAGCTTTGAGCATGAACATTGTTTCTGGATCTCGTCTTATGCGAGATGGATATTCTTTCAAATCGGAGAATAATGGTTGTTCTATTTATTTGAGAGATATGTTTTATGGTCATGCCCCGCTGGTCAATGGTTTATTTTTGATGAATCTCGAACGTAGTAATACACATATTCATAGTGTAGATGCCAAAAGATGTAAAGTTCATAATGATAGTCCCACATACTTGTGGCATTGCCGCCTTGGTCATATTGGTGTCAAACGTATGAAGAAGCTCCATTCGGATGGACTTCTAGAGTCTCTTGATTATGAATCATTTGACACGTGCGAACCATGCCTTTTGGGCAAGATGACCAAGACTCCGTTCTCCGGAACAATGGAGCGAGCAACCAACTTGTTGGAAATCATACATACCGATGTATGCGGTCCAATGAGTGTTGAGGCTCGCGGAGGCTACCGTTATGTTCTCACCCTCACAGATGACTTGAGTAGATATGGGTATATCTATTTGATGAAACACAAGTCTGAGACCTTTGAAAAGTTCAAGGAATTTCAGAATGAGGTTGAGAATCAACGTGACAGAAAAATAAAGTTCTTGCGATCGGATCGTGGGGGTGAATATTTAAGTCATGAATTTGGCACACACCTTAGAAGCTGTGGAATTGTTTCACAATTGACACCGCCCAGAACACCTCAACGTAACGGTGTGTCCGAACGTCGAAATCGTACTCTGTTGGACATGGTGCGATCTATGATGTCCCTCACCGATTTACCGCTATCTTTTTGGGGTTATGCTTTAGAGACTGCCGCATTCACTTTAAATAGGGCTCCGTCAAAATCCGTTGAGACGACTCCATATGAACTTTGGTTTGGCAAGAAACCGAAGCTGTCGTTTCTGAAAGTTTGGGGTTGCGATGCTTATGTCAAGAAACTTCAACCTGAAAAGCTCGAACCCAAATCGGAGAAATGCGTCTTCATAGGATACCCAAAGGAAACTATTGGGTACACCTTCTACCACAGATCCGAAGGCAAAGTCTTTGTTGCCAAGAATGGATGCTTTCTGGAGAAAGAGTTTCTCTCGAAAGAAGTGAGTGGGAGGAAAGTAGAACTTGATGAGGTGATAGTCACCCCTCCTGGACCGGAAAGTAGCGCAACGCAGGAAACTGTTCCTGAGGTGCCTGCACCGATAAGGGAGGAAGTTAATGATAATGATCATGAAGAAACAGATCAAGTTACTACTGAACTTCGAAGGTCCACAAGGGCACGTTCCGCACCAGAGTGGTACGGCAACCCTGTCCTGGAAATCATGTTGTTAGACAACAGTGAACCTTCGAACTATGAAGAAGCGATGGCGGGCCCAGATTCCAATAAATGGCTTGGAGCCATGAAATCCGAGATAGAATCCATGTATGAAAACAAAGTATGGACTTTGGTGGACTTGCCTGATGATAGGCACGCCATAGAAAATAAATGGATATTTAAGAAGAAGACAGACGCAGATGGTAATGTGACCATCTATAAAGCTCGGCTTGTCGCTAAGGGTTATCGACAAGTTCAAGGGATTGACTACGGCGAGACTTTCTCTCCCGTAGCGATGCTGAAGTCAGTCAGAATCATGTTAGCTATTGCCGCATTCTATGATTATGAGATATGGCAAATGGACGTCAAAACAGCATTCCTTAATGGCTTCCTCAAGGAAGAGTTGTATATGATGCAACCGGAAGGTTTTGTCGATCCAGAGAACGCTAACAAGGTATGCAAGCTCCAGCGCTCGATTTACGGGCTGGTGCAAGCATCTCGGAGTTGGAATATTCGCTTTGATGAGGTGATCAAAGCGTTTGGCTTTATACAGACTTATGGAGAAGCCTGTATTTACAAGAAAGTGAGTGGGAGCTCTGTGGCATTTCTCATATTATATGTGGATGACATATTGCTGATGGGAAATGATATAGAATTCTTGGAAAATGTAAAGGCCTACTTGAATAAAAGTTTTTCAATGAAGGACCTTGGAGAAGCTGCTTACATATTAGGCATCAAAATCTATAGAGATAGATCGAGACGCCTCATTGGTCTTTCACAAAGTACATACCTTGACAAAATATTGAAGAAGTTCAATATGGATCAGTCTAAGAAAGGATTCTTGCCTGTTTTGCAAGGTATGAGATTGAGTAAGACTCAGTCGCCGACCACGGCAGAAGATAGAGAAAAGATGAGTGTCATTCCCTATGCCTCAGCCATAGGTTCTATCATGTATGCCATGCTGTGTACCAGACCTGATGTGAACCTTGCCATAAGTTTGGTAGGGAGGTACCAAAGTGATCCCGGTACGGAACACTGGACAGCGGTCAAGAACATCCTGAAGTACCTGAAAAGGACTAAGGATATGTTTCTCGTTTATGGAGGTGACGAAGAGCTCGTCGTAAAGGGTTATGTCGATGCTAGCTTCGACACAGATCTGGATGACTCTAAGTCACAAACCGGATACGTGTATATTTTGAATGGAGGGGCAGTCAGCTGGTGCAGTTGCAAGCAAAGCGTGGTGGCAGCATCTACATGTGAAGCGGAGTACATAGCTGCTTCTGAAGCAGCGCAGGAAGGAGTCTGGATGAAGGAGTTCATCACCGACCTAGGAGTCATTCCAAGCGCGTCAAGCCCGATGACTCTCTTCTGTGACAACACTGGTGCTATTGCTATTACCAAGGAGCCCAGGTTTCACAAGAAGACCAAGCACATCAAGCGCCGTTTCAACTCCATCCGGAATTATGTTCAGGATGGAGACATAGATATGTGACGACCCCGGCCCGACCGTGCACTAATCATACACGCAAATGCACACGATCAAGCCTAAGGACTCACGTGAAGGAAATCACAGCACAACTCTAAAACTTAAATAAATACATACAAGTCATATATTACAAGCCAGGGGCCTCGAGGGCTCGAATACATAACATGATGTCTCACACATAGTCAGCGGAAGCGTTAGGTATCTGGGTACAGATACAACACAGCAGAAGATAGGCCTTTTACAAAGGCGGGGCAAAATAAAAGCTACGATCGAAAAGGCGCAGGCCTCCTGCCTGGGACCTCCGATCCTACTCCTGGTCGTCGTCCGCCGGCTCCTCGCAGTAGTACTCGCCGGCCGGGTAGTAGTAGTAGCCAGCCTCGGGCTGGTAGTAGTAGTCGTCAACGGGGGCTGCAGGCACCATGGCTCCGTCGTCTGGTTTATCATGCGGGTAGGACAAAAGAGGGAGCAAAGCAACCGTGAGTACTCATCCAAAGTACTCAGCAAGACTTACATCAGATCTATACTAGCAATGCATTATTTTCAAAGGAGGCTTTATGTGGGTGGACTAGACTGCAGAAAGCCAGAGTAGAGAGGGGAAGAGCCTAGTCCTGACGAAGACTAGCATCTTCAGGGTCTTGCAGCAGATAGAAGGGAGTAGAATAGTTTCTTCATAATAAAGTATAGTGTTTGCAGCAACATTATCTCATATCTCAAGTCACCAGTTCTAGTTGTACCGAAGTGGATACAACTCCGAGTGTCCGTTACCGTAGGACAGGCTATCGATAGATTGTTTCTTCCCTGCAGGGGTGCACCAAGTTACCCACCACGCTCGCTTAACTCCGGCCGGACACACCATCAGGTCGTGCCCGCCCTCGGCTAAACCATACGCCGCAACCCGACCGGATACCGCCAGAGAGGATCGAGCACGCCGGACTAAACCTATGCCCCCAGGGGTCTTGGCCATCGCCCCGGACGCTCCGCACGTTGCGAAGCCATTCGGTAGCAGACCTAGCAACCCCTTATACAAGCGCGGTTGCATCCTAAGTCCAATCCGAACAGCCCGCTCAATCGCTGACGTCGTGACGACTCCGGCTGATGTATACGACGCAGAGCACCCACTCACACCCACGTGGTGGTTAGTGCTATCGGCCCGGAGGCCTCTCGGATCAAATATCCAAATCGCTTAGTGTATTGGGAGCGCGCGGTAACGAGCAGAGCCGACGATACTGTTGGCCCCGTCGTCCCGTCTCGAGGACTTGTGACAAGGACTGGGAAAGACCGGCCACGCCTCGTAGTTATCTCGCGGGTACCCTCACTGGTCACCCGACTCCACAGCTCACGCCTCAAAGGCACTCGCGGGTACCCCTCTGGGTCAACCCGCCTCCATCCAACATGTGCAGTAGTAACTTCAAAGTGTCATCAGACGCACGATACCTCTGGCCGCACGCCTTTGTTCCTGGCGACGTCCGGCCTCGGGGATCGATACGTCTTTAAACACGGTACAGTGAACCAGGGCATCCGTGTGGTTTTCATGCCGATGAGGAATCCGAGGAATCACCCTCGTTGGATTCCTAAACGACAAGTCCCGATAAGGTGGTACCGGAGGAATCACCCTCGGCGGTATTCACCATAGCGGATGCACGACAAAAGCTAAGTCGGAAGTGGAAAGAGGAATCACCCTCGGTAACCCACAACGAGCTAGCTTTACAGGGACAACATCGAAAGTGAGTTCGGAGGTATCACCCTCGTCACCCGATGTTAACTCTGCGGAGTCGAGCATATTAGGAGAGGTGTGCGGTGCTGTGAAGAAGGTCAGGGGAAGGGGGCTCGATCGGTTGATCGAGGCAAGGGTACTATGCGAGGCAACTACGAGAGTGCGGGTCCAAAGCAGTGCTACCCAACCTATACTAAGCAGTTTAAGAATAATGACAGGTATCAACAATTTAGCAAAAACAGGCCATGCAACAGTAATAGGAGCAGTAGCAGTAGCAATACTAATGCAAGAATAAGAGAGAATAGACATAGGCGATATCGGAAATGCTCAAGGGGGGGTTGCTTGCCTGGTCGCTCGGTGGCAAAAGCAAGATCGTCGGAGGGGGAACCAATCACCGGGACGGCGTCGGTCTCGGGATCTGCGTCAGCGTCGGGCTCTACCGAGAGAGAAGAGGGGGAAGAAACAGATAAATACACAAGCATATGCAACACAGAGCGTGCTAAGCTAACGTGCAGTGCAGGGTTGCCTAAAAACATATCTAGGTCATATTAGTTATTTTTAAGAATTTGTTTGGATTAATTTTATTAAAGTTGAGCACTATTCATTTATCGAAAACAGGCCAAAAGTTCCATGTTCATCTAGCTAGGGGCATCTGATGGGAATACGGAGGGCGTATCTAGATTCGTATCGAAATTCTGAGCAACTTTCATATATAAATTATTTTCATCGGAGTTACGGATTAAAAGATATGATTTTTCAAAGATTTAATGATTTCTGAAATCTTTGGATTTATTAGAATTTCGAAATTAAAACTGTAAATTTACTTTTGTCACCTAGTGAATTGCCAGCCATAGTCAATGACATGTGGGGTTAGGTCAAAGTCAACAGCCCACTTAGCTGTTGACTGGGTCAACTAGTGAATAGTTCATATGGGTCCCATGTGTCATTGTCTATGTTTTAACTAGACATTAATTAAATTAGATTAGCTAGCAGTGGGGGCCACTGTCATTGGCTAGTAGTTAAACTAACTAGTAATTAATGCCTAAAATAATTTGCGCGGCCGGCCGGTGGTGGTTGTGCATACACACGCACACCACACTTGCTTGGACATGGCCACGTCCATGGACATTAGCAGCAACTAGTGGCTGTAGGACGAACAACAATGGCAAGCAGCAGTAGCTAGCAGCCTGGAGCATCGCTTAGGAGGAACATCAGCGATTAACTAGCAGGGGCAGCAGCAAAACAGTAGTGGCGTCAGCTAGCAGATAAACAACAGTAAGCTAGTAGGAGTAACAGAGTAGCAGCGGCGACAGTTTATCATAAGCAAGGAGCTGCGGCGCTAGCAACGACTGCAGAGCAGCCAGCGTGCGCGGGAGCGGGCCGGCGGGACGCGGCCAGAGGAGGCGCGGGGAGCATGACCACGAGCGCGGTGAGCGCGTGCGAGAGCGAGCACGGTGCAGCTACAGCGGGGCGGGCGAGCACGCGCGGAATCGGAGCTCCAGTGTGGCCATGGACGAGCTCCGACCACGGCGAGCAACGGCGTACAGGGGCACGAATTGAGGCCGGGAAGAGGGGGCACCGGACGAGAGGCTCACCGCGAGCTTGGTGGCGAGGTCGGGGAGGCCGGAGGTGGACCGGAGCAGTGGGAATCGACGACGAAAGCTGGCGATGTACGCGACGAAAACGACGACGATGGCGAGCGTACGGGTCGGCCCCGCTCGATTTGGTGCTCGGGATGGACGAAGTGGACTGTGGCGATTCTCCTAGACGTCTTCTTGTGGCGCGGGGAGCACGGTGGTCGCAGCCATGGCGACGGCAGCGGCGGTTCCGCGTGGGGAGAAGAGGGAGAGCGAGGGAAAGGGGGAAGTGGGGGGCTAGGGTTCTCCTGGGGGTCGCGGGGTTGGCCTTTATGCTCCAGAGGAGCCGGGGGATGGCCGGCACGCGGCATGGCGCGGCCATGGCCGGTGGATCCCTGCCACGATCCCCATCTATGAACAGAACGTAGGGGATGACCGTGGGGTGGGTTGGGCCTGCACTGTAGACTAAAGGCCCAACTACACAGTAAGTCTTTTCCCCTTATTTGCAAATTTAGTTATCTATTTTTTTATTTAGCTGATGTTTTCCATTTTGTTCAGATAGCAAACGAATTTTGTTAGATGTCAAACTTGGCACATAAATACTAGATGTTATTCTTGGACTGCACAAAAAGTCTGCGGTCAATAGTGATTATCTAATTTTGTGTTTGAATTTAAAAGGTTTCTTTTAGTGTTGCTGGACCACTTAAGTATTTTGCTAGGGAGTAATTGGTGAGTCAAATGATGTTGGTTTCTTCAAGAAAATTAGTTAGTGAATATTTTCAACCCAACGAACATTTTTAATTTTGTGATCTTAATAAATATTAATCTAACTTTATTTTAAGTTGAATTTGACTTGAATTTCTATCAAGTGGCCTATGGCTTAGCAAAAAGGTGATGACATGGCACCATTAGGGTGAGGTTACTGTAGCATGACCCTAGGGGTGTTACAATTCTCCTCCACTACAAGAAATCTCGTCCCGAGATTTAAGTGGGGAAGTAAAGATTAACTTCGGGAGAACTGACCCTTATAGGGTTAATTATCTGGTGAACAATTCAGGGAATGAGGCGGAAGTATCTCTCGAGTTGAAACTTAGGAAACATCGAGAGCAAAGTATGAAGGTGCAATAAGAAGTTTCAAGAAAATGGACATCCGATCGATACCTGAACTTGGTATGAAAAGGGTTCAGGGCATCGGGAAGGGATCAATCCCCGAAAGGTGGCTCGTGATATCATACAAAGCCAAGTGCAAGGATATTTCGGAAACAAGGTTGTACAGGAGGGTCAGGTTCCGGTCCTATAGAACTGTGATGAGGGTCGATCGAAAATAGAGAGAACGGTGATATCTTATCGGTCACGACAACAAGGTAAGTCAGATGATGTCTCGTCAGTTATGTCGGCAACAACTTCAATACCAAGGGCGAGGGACGAAGAGAACCATTTTCCTGCTCGTTAAACGAGGCGGACCAATAGGCAAAGTTCTCGTCCATCGGTGGTTACCGGAATGTCATCAACAATAGTAACAAGGTCTCACTGACAGAGTTGTAGACCGAGATGTTTTCACAATCAGGGAGTTATTCCTGCTTATGTCATAATGATCTTAGAAAAGGTTAAACAAACAAATGGAAAGGAAATTGTGTTTATTTGATTAATCACGCCAATGGAAAGAAATATGTGTTTACACACAAGTTTTAGGGGTATATCATTTCGCAAGAAAGAGCGGAGCATGATATACATGATAGGGCAGCAAGTTCAAAAACATTTGGATAAAGGAACGAGAGAAGAGTCTTGATATTACCCATACGATGTTGTGTGGATAATGGATCAAGAAACATTTTGTCGAGGGATTTCACGAGGATGCCATCGAACAGCGACGGCATCGATAAAAGGAATGATGAAGCGAGAGGGTTAATGGAGCCATGGATACGGCACAGGCTCGAAATCAAGCTTGTTATTCGAGGTGAAATGATAACATGAAGGAGATCGACGTAAGTTTCGCTCTTCGTCGGAAGTTGTGCTCTGGGCATAAAGACCAGGTAACACGGTTAAAATTTAGCTTGATGATGATATAGCCGATCATGCTAGGAAAGAGGTGATGGAGGGATAACTTCCCAGTAACAGGTACTAGGGGTAATACCCGAAGGTAAATCAGAGTAGAGGTTGGACGGGTGAAATGATCTGCAGAGGACAAGTATGTTAACTTATCCGGAAAATGGAATCAAGGGGAGAATATAATCGGAACTGTGTTTGCAAAGGATCAATTCAGAGATACAAGATGAACTTGTACCAAGGAAGTAATTTTTTTTTTATGAGCAGCTTCCTTGATAAGTTCTACATCGGATCCATGGGCATGAACACGAAGGTTCAAGGTCGACTCCCACTTATCCAATGCTTAACCTTTCATTCACTTCTCGTTTTCGAAGAAATTGTAGTGCTGAAGATTTATCTGGTGGAGCACCAGAAGAGTATGACTCACATAACTTTTGAGTTCACACATATTGGGGAAAAGCATATGTTCGACCCATCGGGGCATCTTAGGAACATATACCACAAACTTCAGGGGTAAGTAGCATAAGCTTGAGAAGTAGAGTATGGTTGACAAGACGGGGGATACAATTTACCGAAGGTATTATGTATCAGGGGAAACTAACAAGGTTATGGAATATGGAGGGCAGTGTCGGATATAAATCCAACAAAAGATCAGGAGGTCGGCAAAGGATCTGATGTGAGTATTGATACTCAACCAGAAGAAGTAAGGATACAAGGGCATCAGTTTGCGGAAAATGTCTGGATAAGTCGAAGCTTAAATGCAAAGAGTTATAATTTCCAAAGTCGAGGAATCAGAGGCAGAGGCTCTGATAAAAAGATGAGCACGTTGAATTGATTTAGATGGCTAATCAATCAAGGATTGATTTACCGAGAACCAGCTCATGTTCGGAATAAGGTCTGAGCCGAAGAAGATAATTTAGAAGGATCAACTAATGATTGCGTGTATTCACACTCATGTTGACTCAATAAGACCAAAATGACGGTGTTAGAGGGTAACAATGAATATTGCCAGACATATGGAATTATCCATAATTCAGGCCGGCAAGGTAACCAACAGCAGTAGGCTGCAGAGGTCCTTCGGGAGATCGATTAACAATAGGAAGTATGTTGCGAAACACTTGATCAACTAGGGATGAACGAATCCCCGGTAAGCATGAGGATTTATTCATAGGTGTAATCAGGCGGAACAGGACTGCAAGGCAATAGGTTCCAGAGAATTCTCGAAATGTCGGATAGTGTTACGATATGTCGGATAGAACCCGAGGGTACTGGGACGAATATAGTATCGACAAGTGTAGGTAGTTATCCTTCGGGGTTTAACGGTGGTCAGGGACTGCAAAGCAGTGGCATAATGGTCTCGATGAACTTCGAGGAGTATCTTCGGAGTCTTCTTATGATGACACGCCATCTTCTTGGAACGAGGGGGCTCTCCGGGAGGAAGCGGTTACGAGAACCTAATGTCGGGGTTAGTAAAATCATTTAACCCGAATAGAAGAGAGATCAGAGTCCCAGAGTATAGACGAGGAATAAAAGATCCTAATACCACCCAGTTGGCGACGTGGGGCCATAAGCCACACAGCCAAGTTAGTAAAACATTTTTGGACCTCTAGACTCGACTTCGGCCAAGGAGTTGGAAAGGGGGTTCCTACAGGCAGTCGGCTCTGATACCAACCTGTGACGACCCCGGCCCGACCGTGCACTAATCATACACGCAAATGCACACGATCAAGCCTAAGGACTCACGTGAAGGAAATCACAGCACAACTCTAAAACTTAAATAAATACATACAAGTCATATATTACAAGCCAGGGGCCTCGAGGGCTCGAATACATAACATGATGTCTCACACATAGTCAGCGGAAGCGTTAGGTATCTGGGTACAGATACAACACAGCAGAAGATAGGCCTTTTACAAAGGCGGGGCAAAATAAAAGCTACGATCGAAAAGGCGCAGGCCTCCTGCCTGGGACCTCCGATCCTACTCCTGGTCGTCGTCCGCCGGCTCCTCGCAGTAGTACTCGCCGGCCGGGTAGTAGTAGTAGCCAGCCTCGGGCTGGTAGTAGTAGTCGTCAACGGGGGCTGCAGGCACCATGGCTCCGTCGTCTGGTTTATCATGCGGGTAGGACAAAAGAGGGAGCAAAGCAACCGTGAGTACTCATCCAAAGTACTCAGCAAGACTTACATCAGATCTATACTAGCAATGCATTATTTTCAAAGGAGGCTTTATGTGGGTGGACTAGACTGCAGAAAGCCAGAGTAGAGAGGGGAA
>LR738709.1:604426834-604437897 GCA_902687465.1 Secale cereale | reverse complement strand
AGAGAGCAAAGAGGGGGAAGAACTGCCTGGTCGGGTCGGGGGAACTTGTCTATATTTTATAAATGTTGGGTTTGCTTATGTTCATTTTTATCCACATGTGCAAATCTCGTATTGTCATCAATCCACCAAAAAGGGGGAGATTGCAAGGGCATATTTCTACCTAAGTGGTTTTGGTGATTGACGACAATGCGTTTGCGGACTAATCGTGTGCATTGAGCATTTCAGATATCTCATGTCTAGGCACAAGACGATTCGGTGCCCCTTGGAGCCTATCGAAGACGGTGTTTCTCTATGTTTCTTTTCGGTGGATTTGAGTCGTAGGAAAGCCATACTATTAAGAGGGGGTCCGCTTCGAAAAGGTTAGGGTGGAATCAACACGTACACATTTGTTCCTTTGCACCACCTTTCTTTCGCTTCATTGGAGCACCGGTCGTTTCCTTGTCGTTACGAAGATGAAGGCTTCCAAGTGCTATTGTTCTATGGCGTGCGGTAGTACCACGTCTTGTGGTAGTACCGCTCCTAGCACGCGGTAGTACCGTGGCCTCTAGCCCAGAACGGTGGCATGCGCGGAAGTAGGGGTGTAAGTAATTTTTTACTTCCGCACCCTAAGCGATAGTACCGCTCCCTGTGAGCGGTATTACTGTGTCGTACCTTCGCACAGACCGAAACTCAATGGAAGTAGCCACGGTTGTAATTTTATTAGTCCGTGCCTTCCTAGCTCAGATTGAGCCTTGCCTTGCGGTAGTACCGCAAGGGCGCGCGGTAGTACCGCTTCGGCGGTTCTACCGCTCGTTGCTAAACACAACAGGGCCTCGTCTGACCCCTGCCGCGCGAGCGGTAGTACCGCACTGCCTAGTGGTAGTACCGCATGCCTGTGCGGTAGTACCGTGGGTATGTGTGGTAGTACCGCATGTCGCAGGCTGAGTAAGTGGGTAACGGTTGGATCTTTCCTCACACTATATAAAAGGGGTCTTCTTCCTCAAGTTGACCATCTCTTCCCTCCCTAAGCTCCATTGTTGCTCAAAGCTCCATTTTCGCCTGATCTCTCTCCCTAGCCAATCAAACTTGTTGATTTTCTAGGGATTGGTTGAGAAGACCCTGATCTACACTTCCACCAAGAGAAATTTGATTCCCCCTACTAATCACTTGCGGATCTTATTACTCTTGGGTGTTTGAGCACCCTAGACGGTTAAGGTCACCTCGAAGCCATATTCCATCCTGGTGAAACTTCTTGGTGTCATTGGGAGCCTCCAATTTAGTTGTGGAGATAGCCCCAACCTTGTTTGTAAATGTTCGGTTGCCGGCTTCTAGGGCACCAATAGTGGAATCATGACATCTCGCATTGTGTGAGGGCGTGAGGAGAATACGGTGGCCTTAGTGGCATCTTGGGGAGCATTGTGCCTCCACACCGCTCTAACGGAGACGTACTTCCTCTCAAAGGGAAGAAACTTTGGTAACACATCCTCGTCTCCACCAGTTCCACTCGTGGTCATCTCTTACATTCACTTGTGCAAGCCTTTATTGTGTTGTATCATTTGCTTGCTTGTGTGCTTGTTGTTGCATCTTATAGGTTGCCCACCTAGTTGCATATCTAGACAACCTATTTTGATGCTAAGTATAATTTGGTAAATAAAAGCTAAAAAAAATTAGTTGCCTATTCACCCCCCCCCTCTAGTCGACCATATCGACCCTTTCAATAAACCCTGTCTTTGGCATGATTGCATCAAAATCAAGCACAAAGGCTTTCGACTTTTGATTCTGTACATTGTTTTTCGGCGCCTCGGCAGTTTAACGATTGTTGTGGCAAAGCCTTGGTGTTTTTCATTTTTGATTGGGCTTCTATTTCATAGATCTCACAAAAGATTACTTTCTACCCTAACGGAATCTTACCTGCCACGAGATCAATCTTCTCCCCCCTTCCGCCTTCAGCTGTTGTTCTCGTGCAGTGTGGGTGGAGGGCAATGGATTCTCGCCTCTGGTCCTTGAGTAGAAGGTTTTCGTGTCATGACGACTTCAGAGCTACAACGACGATAGTGCCATCTTGAATAGACGTCCTCCGGCTCCAAACCCGTATCGATGATGTTTGGTGCGATGTTGTTGAAGACTAAGAGTTTTTGTTCCCGTTGTTCTCCATGGATATTTTTAAAGTTCATGATCTTTTTATAAACAAATTGAATACTTTAAAAATTCGCAAACATTTTCAAATTTCTGAACATTTTCTTATGTTGGAAAAATATTTTATTTTTAATATGTAAAATGTCTAGTAGTCTATTTTTTTAGGAGAGCCGGTAGATTTTTTTTTGAAGAAAAAGCTGAGCAAAAAAAATCAATAGACTGTGGTGGGCTGGCCCATCCAAGCGCTTTGTTCATCACCTCCACCATTGACGCAAAGAGCATCAACACTAAGGGCTCCATGAAGCTCGGTCTCTAAAATACCCTACACCTCTAAAGTCAAAAATTTCCAAATGGAGGCCTAGCTCCACGGAGGACTTAATTACTTCAAATTTCAAACCTTTTAATTTGAAAATTTTATTAAAAATACACATATATCGGGAGACATACTGTATAAATTTTCAGGTCAAAATACGTTAAACAAAAGAGCTATACACAAAAAAATTGGGCCTTTTTAGCATATGTACAGTTCATCCTCAATGCCCATGGTATTGTTTCTTTTGTGCAACTGGCAATTCAAGGCATTTCATCCTGAAATTTTACAAGCATATGCATTATATCCTTGTATACGTGTGTATTTTTTTAAAGAGAAAACAAAAAAGAAAAGTTTGAATTTTGAATTTTCAAAATTAAGGGCTCCATGGAAGAGAAGCTTGTCCAACATCATCTGAGATGGTTTGGACAACGTAGGCCTCCAGAAGCTCTAGTGCATAGCGGACGGCTAAAGCGTGCGAAGAATTTCAAGAGAGGTCGGGGTAGACCCAATTTGAGATGGGAGGAGTTCATTAAGAGATACCTGAAGGATTGGAGTATAACCAAAGAACTAGCTATGGATCGGGGTGCGTGAAAACTTGCTATCCATGTGCCAGAGCCATGAGTTGACCACGAGATCTTATGGGTTACACCTCTAGCCTACCCCAACTTGTTTGGGATTAAAGATTTTATTGTTGTTGTTGTTGTTGTTGTTGTTGTTGTTGTTGTTGTTGTAAGGGCTCCATGGCGCTTGGTCTCCAAACTGTCCTACTCCTCTCTAATATTTGAATTTTAAAAATTAACATCTCCATGGAGCTTGGTTTCCAAAGGGCTCCATGAGAAGTTTGAAATTTGAATTTTCAAAACCTATGGAATATTTGGACCGAGGGAGGAGGGAGATGACTGGATGGGCAGTGGCCCGTGGGTTTGGGTGCGCAAACGAATTGCTCGCGTGGTAATGCAGGGCGGCCTACCGAAGCTGCACCTGACGAGCACACTGCGAGCGGCCTGGCCAGCCGCCGCCTAGCCAAAATACCTAGGGTTTCTCTGCCTCCCGTCGGCGCTGGTGTCGGTCCGCCTCGTCTACCGTGGCCTTAGGGCTATGGGGACGAAGTGGATCCCGGCCCTTGCCGGTGGGAGGGCTCCGTTTTAGACCTTTTTTCGAGGTTTGTTAGGGTTTTAGTCATACTCAGGAAGACGAGACGACGACGACTACCTGAAGATGTAATAAAGGTCTCTTGTGATAGCCTGGCATATTAGGGATGATAGACTACTCATATCAATAAGAAATTCCTTCTTTTCCGGGAGCCCATTCGGATAGAACTCCAAAGTTAAGCGTGCTCAGCTTGGAGTAGTTACAGGATGGGTGACCGACCGGGAAGTTGCTTCCGGGTGCGCACGAGTGAGGACAAAGTGCGCAGAAAAGACTAGTATTGATATGTGAGGCCAGTCTAGATCCCGCCAGGAGTAACGACCACCGGCGGGTGTGTCCGGGGCGTTACATCTCCCCGCCTAGTCCCCGTTCCGGTGATGCGTTGGTTCTACGGGGCCTTGGCACGACGACTTTCCGACTGTCTACTACAACAAGGTTTGCCCGGCTCCGGCGAGGGAGGAGCGATGACAGCGGCGCGCCTTCGGCTCGCTTCAGTGTTTGTAGTCGTCGCTAGGTGGTCTACGGATCTGGATGTAATTTTTATTATTTCTAATATTCATTGTACTATTATGATTGAAGATGAATAGATAAATTTATATAAAAAAAAAGACGTGCACACTGTTATTATCGGCCGCCGCGTCGCTGACCAACCGAGCACAAAACAACGACCAGGTCGCACACGGCCACCAACCACCCAGCAGCTGCCAGATCAGAAACGCCAGCAGACACAGCCCGGCGCCACCCCAAAAAGTCCCAGAAAGCCCCACCAAATCCACGCCATTTCCACCCACCGGACTCCCCGAGGCCTGCCGCGTCGCCTCGCCGCCTCGCCGCGCCAACGCCATCGCCGACGACCACCGACCGAACCGAAGGATGGGCCGGAAGCGCGCGGTGCTGGTGGGCATCAACTACGCGGGCACCAAGGCGGAGCTCAAGGGCTGCCACAACGACGTGGCCCGCATGCGCCGCTGCCTCGTCGACCGCTTCGGCTTCGACGACGACGACAACGCCATCCGCGTCCTCACCGACGCCGACCGCGCCGCGCCGCGGCAGCAGCCCACGGGCGCCAACATCCGCCGCGAGCTCGCGCGCCTCGTCGCCGACGCGCGCCCCGGGGACTCCCTCTTCTTCCACTACAGCGGCCACGGCACGCGCCTGCCGGCCGAGACCGGCCAGGACGACGACACCGGCTACGACGAGTGCATCGTCCCCTCCGACATGAACCTCATCACAGGTGCGCAGATCCGGAGGCGCCCTTCTCGTTTTCGTTTTCGTTTTTGTCTCGTGTAATGTTTGCTCCTGTACTTGTTCTCTGTCTCGAACTACCGGTTAGCAAGTGGGGATCGAATCGAGTGTGGTTGGTGAGATCTGAGAGGGGCGTTATTTGATTGATTGATTGTCACGTTTATACGGCTTGGCAGATTTAGCACTGTGGTAATTTTTGAATTTCTGATTGGATTAGTTTTTAGGTGACTATGATTTCAGATAGTACATTGTGGTGATACTGATCGCAGACTTTTCACCACATAGCGCAAAGTATTTGGATATACAAACAACTTTCTTAAACCATGCTATTTGTGTAAGATTTTTCTTCTGCCAAAATTCGTAATGTAAATACAATTTGGACTCGTTTATTTTGCTACCAAGGCCCCATTCCGAATGCTACCAAAATTTGCAAGTCACAGAAATTTGGTTTGTTTTGCTAGTATCTGTTTGGTACCAATCCAAACATGCAAACACTAACCTAAGCATAAACATGTTGCTGGACAAGCAGGACCTAGGCTCCACCGCTCCACACTCCTAATCTAAGTTGCATTACCAATTTTTGTCATGGAACATTGGAACAGGTCACAAACATCAAAATAACCAAGTTCTGCATTCCTTAAACCGGTTTAGTCATAGACATGCAGAGGGTACCAAGTTAATTCAAACTTGTAGTGAAAAAGCATCAATCAAACTGTGTCCTAAGTGATCAGGGTCCATTTTTTAACCAGAAAGAAGTTCATAGAAGATCTGTATGTCAGCAACCAGGTGATGTTTGAATCTGCCACTTGTCGGCTTGCCTGATTCAAGTTTTGTTTTCACAATAGGACGCTCTGAGCCTGCTTCAACTCATAGGCAGTCAGGTTGATGGTTATCTGTAGAAAATTTTCTAGTGCAGTGGTAAGAGTCTTGCTAAGTCGCTAAGTCTCAATCAACGTTATATCCGTGAGATCTTACATTGAGAGCCGTGCCAAATTTTCTTTTCAGTTTTTTCCCTTTTTCTCTCTTACATGCTATGTCACTTGGTTAAATCTTGGTCAAGTGAGGCCTAGCCACATCCATAGAGTAACTAATACGTATCTGACATCTTGCACCCCGTCCTGTCAATAGCATTCTAATTTCCTTCTGTGCACTGCAGACCAAGATTTCACAGAGCTCGTGCAAAAAGTCCCTGATGGCTGCCTGTTCACCATAGTCTCTGACTCCTGCCACAGCGGTGGCCTACTTGACAAGGCCAAGGAGCAGATTGGCCACAGCACAAAGCAGAACAAGGCACAGCAAGGCAAACGGGAAGAGCGGTCTGATTCCGGCTCTGGCGGCTTCCGGTCGTTCCTCAAACAGACCGTCCGGGAAGCCTTCGAGTCCCAAGGAGTTCACCTCCCTCGCCGTAGCGGTCAGCAGAGTAGCTACGACGACGCTGAGTCTGAGGAGCCGAGCCTGGACTCGGGCACAGATGGCCACGTCAAGAACCGGTCGCTGCCCCTCTCGACATTCATCGAGATGCTCAAGGAGAAGACGGGGAAGGACGACATCGAGGTCGGCTCGATCCGGATGACGCTGTTCAACATCTTTGGCGACGACGCGAGCCCCAAGATCAAGAAGTTCATGAAGGTGATGCTGGACAAGCTCCAGCAGGGGCAGCACGGCGGCGTGGTGGGCTTCGTGGGTGCCCTGGCGCAGGAGCTGCTCAAGGCCAAGCTGCAGGGCAAGCAGGAGGACCTGAAGCCGGCCATGGAGCAGGAGGTGCACGGCGTGGAGGAGGTGTACGCCGGGACGACGGCGAGGGCGCCCCACAACGGCGTCCTGATCAGCGGGTGCCAGACCGACCAGACCTCGGCGGACGCCACGACGCCCAAGGGCCTGTCCTACGGCGCGCTCAGCAACGCCATCCAGTCCATCCTCGCGGAGAAGGACGGCAAGGTGACCAACAAGGAGCTGGTGCTGAGGGCGCGCCAGCTGCTGTCCAAGCAGGGGTACAAGCAGCAGCCTGGGCTCTACTGCAGCGATAGGCACACCGAGGTGGCTTTCATATGCTGAGAGCGCCGTGAAACATCATCCGTTGTCTTTGTCCAGCGATGGGAGAAAAAAAACGTGTTCTCCTCGTGTGTCAAATGTGTGCTATTGTCTGTGGATCGTGGATTGTGGTTTTGGAGACGCCATGTGTTGCTAAGATTGGACTGTTTGATGTTTCATCACAGAATAACAATCACATGCTCTGAGGTTATAATAATATATACATACCTCCATGTTTCTTAAAGGCGGAAAAATAGATAAAATTCTGGGAGGAGAGGTAAAGCCATTCCCACTATCTTTAGAGCATCTCCAACAGCCGTGCTTAGCGTCGCGCCCAAAAAAGGCATATGCCGCGCGCGCAAGGTCGGCTTTGCCGCGCCGCGCAGTGCTGGCTCCAGCAGCAGCGCTATAATGCAGCGCGCGCGTGCTGCTCCAGCGGTGCCTAAAAATACAGCGCGCGCACACTTTTTTTTCATACTTAAAATTGCATTAAAATAAAAGGATACAAAGTTATTTTACATATTGCAACTAGATAGGTAGTTCGAAAAATAGATAAATAGTTCTAAAACATAGATAGATAGATAGATAGTTCGAAAACATAAAAAAAAGACTAATCGCTCCAGTCATCTTCATCATCACCGGCTTCGTTGTTGCTGTCGGAGGAGGTTGACAACCAGATGTCGAACCAACGGTCATCTTCTGCGGTGAAGATCGTTCTCCCGCCTGCATCGCGGATGGCGCACTGCTGACACGCCAATTCCCTCCGATGATGCCTGTCCTCGCGGCGACGTTCCCAGTACTGCTGCTCGGCGGCGACGTCCTTCGGGTGGAGCCGGCGCCACTCCGCCATGCGCCGCTCGTCCTCCTGGGCGACGAGGAGGCGGTTCTACGACGCCGTGTGCTCCGCACGGTCTCGCGCGGTGTGTAGACGAGGCGGCGGGGCGAGCTCCAACGCCTGCTCGAGCGTGCGGGCGTCGTCGAAATTCATCTGACGGCGCGGCCTGCCTAGGCGCCACGCCGCCGCGTCGTACGCGCGGGCGGCCTCGTGCGCCGTCTCGTAGGTGCCGAGGGGAAGCCGGAGATCGCCGGAGCGTATCTCGGCGTAGAAGCCGCCGCCGTTCGGGCGCTCGCGGACGCCGCGGTAGCCCGACGAAGAACGGCGGCGCGGCGGCATGGTGGCGCGTCGGGGGCGGCGGCGGTGCTCCGGTGCGGCGGCGGCGCTCGGGGGCGGCGGGCGCAAGCGGTGGCGCGAGAGGCAGGGAGAGAGAGGGAGAGAGAGAGCGCGGTGGAGCGAGGACAGCGAGCGCTGCGTTTTATAGGCGCGCGGGAGGAGCCGCCGCAAAAAAGGCGCGCGAGAGGCCGCCGTTTCGCGCGCGCGCGCAAGCGGTTCCCGCGCGCGCGTTTTTCCCGCCGCCGCTGGAGCGCAGAATTCTGCCCCGCGCGCGCGAAATCGCCCGTTTAGCGCGCGCGCGCCTGTTGGAGATGCTCTTACACCATATACAAACCTGCCATTATACGCAGAGTGCGCCTAAAACTCATAGATGAGACATAATTTGAAATCATTCATCTGGAAAAATAAAACAGACGCAGAGAAGTATAAACCCACGTCATCAGACACGTATTTTATAGCATCACATCCAATGTTATAAAAGTGAATGAGACATAATTAAAACTCAGCTAGATGAGTTCTAGCAAAACCGTTATCTGTATGTATCTTACTTCCACTCTGCTGCCTTTTTATGGTTAGTGCCTTAGTGGCAACTGATATGTATGTATCATACAAATAGTGCCACAACCATCATGGAGTAGTATAATAGGATCATCCGTGGTGAAGACAAATGCAAACGGAATGATCGGCGCCACGAGCCACTATACGAAAAAGCTACTAGTGGCAGCGATGATCATCTCGAGCTCCACCAACCCACCACCCCGGTACTAGTGCCTGCCAGATCAGACCGCCAACACACAGCTCGCCACCCAACCAGCCTAGTCGCGTCCTGCAGCGCCCACCGGAGCGCGCCGGCTCGCCGGTAGCGGCAGAGCCGAGGATGGGTCGGAAGCGCGCGGTGCTGGTGGGCATCAACTACCCGGGCACGGAGGGGGAGCTCAAGGGCTGCCTCAACGACGTGGCCCGCATGCGCCGCTGCCTCGTCGACCGCTTCGGCTTCGACGACGCCGACATCCGCGTCCTCGCCGACGCCGACCCGTCCACGCCGCCGCCCACGGGCGCCAACATCCGGCTCGAGCTGGAGCGGCTCGTCGGCGGCGCGCGGCCCGGGGACTCCCTCTTCTTCCACTACAGCGGCCACGGCCTGCAGCTGCCCGCCGAGACCGGCGAGGACGACGACACCGGCTACGACGAGTGCATCGTCCCCTGCGACACCAATCTCATCAAAGGTACATGTATGATTGATTGGACATTTGGATTGGTTCATCCATTAGATTGTTTTTTTTTTTTTTTGCGAAATCATCCATTAGATTGTTAGCTGGGATGTTCGAGAGATTGTCAAAGCGATGAGCAAGCTCCGTTGCTTGACTGACAAGTGAAGGAGCTCCTTTGCCGCAGACCAAGACTTCACGGAGCTCGTGCGGAAAGTCCCCGATGGCTGCCTCTTCACCATGGTATCCGATTCCTGCCACAGCGGCGGCCTCATCGACAAGACCAAGGAGCAGATCGGGAACAGCACCAAGCAGAGCAGGGCCCGGCAGCGGCAGCGGCCTCCGTCCGCCGGCGCCAGCCTGTGCGCCTCGCTCCTCGGCGCCATCCGGGGCGCGCTCGAGTACGTCGGCATCCGCCTCTCCCGCCGCGCCAAGCAGGCGGACGGCACCGCCACGAGCCGGTCGCTGCCCCTGTCGGCGTACATCCGGATGCTCAAGGAGCACACCGGGAAGGAGGACGTCGGCGTGGGCTCCATCCGGACGACGCTGTTCCACCACTTCGGCGACGACGCCACGCCCAAGATCAAGAAGTTCGTCAAGGCCGTGGTGCACGGCAAGCTCCGGCATGGCGCTGACCACGCCGCCACGGTCACGGAACAGATCCCGAAGGCTACGCCGGGGGGCGGCGAAGGTGGGGATCAGGCCGGCGCGCTCGGGCCAGCCATGGAGCAGGAGGTGCGGAGCGTCGAGGAGGTGTACGCGGGCGCCGCGGCGAAGGCGCCGCCGCCACGCAACGGCGTACTGATCAGCGGGTGCCAGACCGACGAGTCCTCGGCCGATTTGACCATGGACAGTGGCGTGTCCTACGGCGCGCTCAGCAACGCCATCCAGGCCGTCCTCGCGGAGGAGAAGCGCGGGAAGGTGACCAACAGGGAGCTCGTGCAGAGGGCGCGCGGGCTGCTGACCAAGCAGGGCTACGTCCAGCAGCCTGGCCTCTACTGCAGTGATGAGCATGCTGATGCTGCCTTCATATGCTGATTTGCGCCGTGTGTTAATTGCTTTTTGTGCTGCGGCAGTAGTTCAAATTTTGGTTTTTCTCATATTTGGACACCTTTGACATGACATGGATTTCTCATACTTATGAAAAGCGGAGTGTTTTTTCTAAAAAAAAAACACCGCATATGAAGACGCAAATATATATACTCATACTAATGAACGCACACATGCATAATCTGGCTCTATGTTCTCTCAAAATTTTTGTTTTGGCTCTATGAGCATCTTCGAAAGATTGAGACGGCAGATTTTGAGATTGACAGAGTCACTCTTACTTAAAAAATATTATGTATTTTGATAAGATACCCAAGTGTCAAACTTATGTTTTGATCCGTGATGGACTAGGTACAACCACCATCATATGCATTCAACCATAGGTTGGTTCGCTACTTACAAAACCAGAGTTAATGGTGAGACCCCCCTCCCCTCGTGCCTCCCACATGGGCGACTCGGGAGTGACCCCCCGCCGGTGTAACCCCCTCCCTCCTTGCCACCAAAGGATGCTGGCCCTCGATCTAGGGTGGCGTCCCCTCCGACGAGGCCCCCTATTCTGCAGCCGGCGACGGGGATGGTGTGGTGCTTGGTGGTCTGGTTGGGCGACCGACGGACAACTGGATTGGCGTCATGGCGTGGCTGCCTCAGCGTCTGATGATGGCAGATCCGACCGCTGCTCGTCCTCCCTGCTTGGTGTGCTTCCCTCCCGCCGGTTCTTGGCCTCGCTGGCTAACTGGCTGGCAGGTCCTCGGGTTGTGTGTGTGTGTGTGTGTGTGGGGGGGGG
>LR738709.1:604406068-604421839 GCA_902687465.1 Secale cereale | reverse complement strand
GTGAACGGCACGACTGCGCGCTGGCTGGGCCGCTGTGGGAGAGAGAAGTGGGCCGAGGCTGTTGCGGAGAGAAGAGGTGGGCCGAGAGGAGGAGGAGGACGTGGCCCAAGCCACTGCTGTTGCTGCGAATTTCTTTTCTTTTCCCTTTTTCTTCAGACGGAAATGAAAAGAAAAGTACAGGCTCAAAGGAAAAGAGTTAGGAGATAAAGAAAATATCTCCATGCTCCTTTGTTTATGCCCTATTTAATAAAATTGGCTTGGACATTTTTAGAGGCAGAAAAATAAAAGGAGTTTGAATATGGTTCAAACTCTTGTCATTTTTGAACCCAACCAAAACAATTCCAAAAAGGCTGAAATTTGGCAGAGAGGATGTAGACATGGTGCAAGGTTTTTAGGAAAAGAAAGAACATTAATGGACTAGGCTAGGTGACTTGCAAAAATAGATAAAGAAAGGAAGAGAAAGAAGAAGGAAGAGGGGGAAAACAAAGGAGGGGGTCTAGGGTTGCAAGGGCAAGGTTAGGCACCACACTCACAAACATCTCAAGGCGCCTCACACATACACATCAACGAGAAGTAAACTAAGATGCCATGATGATGAAGCAATGCATGGATGCAAAATAAAAATAAATAACATGACAATGCAAAAAAATAAAATGAGCTCAAATGACAAGAACCCCTAAGGATAAGGACAAGGATCAAATTGAGAATTGTTTTATTGCCATTATAGGAAAGTATCACATATGGGGTGTTACATTAGGACCGAGAGTATATCGACCAGAGGGGGGTGGGGTGAATGGGAGATTCAAAAAATCTTGCGAATGTTTTGAACTGATTCCAAACACGGCAACGGAAATAAGATTCGGTAGATATGAATTCAGACAAGCATACTATCGAGGAACAAAGCTATCATTGTAAGATGCAATAACAGCTCGAGTATAATATATCAAAGGCTTGACAATGACGATGGTAATGCAGCAGGCTAATAGGAACATAAGCATTAAAATAAAACAAGAGGAGAAACACAAAAGGTATGCACAAGGAAGAACTATGACTAAGTTACGAAGAACAACACACTAATAGGTAGACGGTCTAAATAGGATAAGAGCGAAGAATAATGTGAGAGACAAATGTCACCAACGGAGTGAAGAGAAAAATATTGGGTAAACAACACACAACACAGTTGGGACGACAGACAATATATAAATTAAAGATTTGCAGCAAACATATAATGACCAGGTAAACTATCATCACAAAGCACGAAAGTAAACTGCCGAAAGTAATGAAGTGAAGTAGATTGGACCAGTGGTGCTCGATGGCGACAGAGAGATTTGGTAGAACAATTTGCCCTTCTGCCAAAATACTACGTCTGGTTGGAGGGGTTGTGACTTAACACGGAAGGTAAACTCTCTTCACCTTATACTCCTTCAATCAG
Organism: Secale cereale; assembly: GCA_902687465.1. Lineage (NCBI taxonomy): Eukaryota > Viridiplantae > Streptophyta > Magnoliopsida > Poales > Poaceae > Secale > Secale cereale. The sequence continues at coordinate 604,420,407 of LR738709.1, read as the reverse complement.
AGCTGATCAGACTCCAGTTGATTTCACTCGTGGTAGATACTTGTCGGCTATCTCCAAACCTCTGACCAATCTATGCTAACCAGAGTCACTCTTTGTTGCTGAAGATCTAGCTCGGTTAAGACAACAATTCTTCAACACTCGAGCCAAAACCTATCCGTCTAGAGAGTGTGCAGCTCTCAAGAGGAATAGTATAAGAACGCTTACTCAAAACTACTGTGATGCTAAACCACTGTCTAAGTTTGGGCTCTTGATTTTTCTCTCGGTGGATTTTAAACTTGAATCACTCTGAGAGGGGATGCTTAGTCAATCTTCTTGTCTTAAGTGGAGCAGGCAACGAACAACGTTGGAGCGGGGTGGCTATTTATAGCCGTAGCCTTCCCTGAAGGGAAATGACTAAATTGAACATGTGGAGCAGCCAATGGCCGAACGACACAAGTCCGACGGTCGGATTTTGAGAACAACAGTAACAATACTTGCGGAGCAAGTAAATCTAGCTCCCCAGTTCGAAAGATATCTCCTGCAGCACGAAGAATAACGTCTACTGCTGACAGGTAATCATTCGAAGTATAAAGAGATTTCTCTGGCATCTTTCATAGGCTTTGGGCTAAGCATCACAGTGGATCTAATCTTCAAGAACCTATACCCCTCTTAATAGTACGAAGGTCCTATGACTCAAATAAATGAAAGAAGAACAACGAAATTAATACTACGTCTTCGCTTTGTCTTCGACTTCCACTTGCTGCAGTCATTTTCCTTCGGACATAGAGCTCTGAACAAATTGCTTTACGTCAGCAATAAAATTTGAGGGGCTAACTCCTTCACATCAATCTTCTCGCCTACAGGTTTTCAACAGATGTAGCTCATTCTTCTCTGCAATGCAGATATTCTTTGGTGAAGTTCCACGAACTTGACACCCGAGACATCATTCTCCTCGGTTCTACATGGACTATTTCTCTGTGTATGCACCAGGAGACAAATCAATCCATGTCTGTTTCTGTCAACAATCTTCAAAACATAAGAAGGCAGATTATTGCACCAACAATGGTCTCACGTAGACACGCAGTCAAGTGTTTACAATTCTTCTACGGCTTCGACAACAACTAGACACGTTGACATACATACGATACATATCGCCCACAGAATTCCTATTCCCAACGCACTCAGAAATAGTCATAGGGGTGTGGAGTTCTTCACAAAATTCGAAGTTCTCTAAACTACAACATGTTGTATTAAAAAAGTTAGAGGATATGTTGTATTTTAAACAAGTTCAGAATTCACTAAACTATGAAAAGATTCATGCATCATAACAACAACAAGATAAAATTCATGCATCATACAAATCCAAAGGGGGCAAAGTGTGTAATTATTCACCAAAATGGACCCATTTATGTCATTTTCATTGTCGGAATAGTAGAAGTGTTCTTCGCGGGAGTGCTACTTCTCGAGCTTGCATTGTATTCCCTCAAAGAGGAAAGGGCGATGCAGCACAATAGCGTAAGTATTTCCCTCAGTTTTTTAGAACCAAGGTATCAATCCAGTAGGAGACCACGCGTGAGTCCCTCGCACCTGCACAAACAAATAAGAACTTCACAACCAACGCGATAAGGGGTTGTCAATCCCTTTACGGTCACTTACGAAAGTGAGATCTGATAGATAGGATAGGATAGTATTTCTGGTATTTTTGGTACAAGAACAGAAAGTAAAGAAAGTAAATAAGCAACGGCAATAGAAATTGAAGGGAAAGCAATATGATAAAGATAGACCCGGGGGCCATAGGTTTCACTAGTGGATTCTCTCATGATAGCAAAATTCTATGGTGGGTGAACAAATTACTGTCGAGCAACTGATAGAAAAGCGCATAGTTATGAGAATATCTAGGCGTGATCATTATATATAGGCATCACATCCGTAACAAGTAGACCGAAACGATTCTGCATCTACTACTATTACTCCACACATCGACCGCTATCCAGCATGCATCTAGAGTATTAAGTTCATAAGAACAGAGTAACGCTTTAAGCAAGATGACATGATGTAGAGGGATAAACTCAAGCAATAGGATATAAACCCCATCTTTTTATCCTCGATGGCAACAATACAATACATGCCTTGCTGCCCCTACTGTCACTGGGAAAGGACACCGCAAGATTGAACCCAAAGCCAAGCACTTCTCCCATTGCAAGAACTATAGATTTAGTAGGCCAAACCAAACCAATAATTCGAAGAGACTTGCAAGGATATTATAATCATACATAAAAGATTTCAGAGAAGAATCAAATATTGTTCATAGATAATCTCGATCATAAACCCGCAATTCATCGGATCTCGACAAACACACCGCAAAAAGATTACATCGAATAGATCTCCTCGAAGATCGAGGAGAACTTTTTATTGAGATCCCAAAAGAGAGAAGAAGCCATCTAGCTAATAACTATGGACCCGAAGGTCTGTGGTAAACTACTCACAACTCATTGGTGAGGCTATGGTGTTGATGTAGAAGCATTCCGTGATCGATACCCCCTCCAGCGAAGCTCCGGAACATGCCCCAAGATGGGATCTCACAGGAACAGAAGGTTGCAGCGGTGGAATTAGGGTTTTCTCTGTTGCCTCGATGTTTTCAGGGTACGTGGATATATATAGGAGGAAGGAGGGCACCGGGGGAGCCAGAGGGGGCCCACGAGGGTGGGGGCGCGCCTGCCCCCCTTGGGCGCACCTTGCACCCTCGTGGCCGCCTCTTTCGTTCCCTCGCGTGTACTCCAAGTCTTCTGTGTAGATACGGTTCCAAAAATAACTCTCCCGAAGGTTTCATTCCGTTTGGACTCCATTTGATATTCCTTTTCTGCGAAACACTGAAATAGGCAAAAACAGCAATTTGCATTGGGCCTTGGGTTAGTAGGTTAGTCCCAAAAATAATATAAAAGTGTATAATAAAGCCCATTAAGCATCCAAAACAGAATATATAATAGCATGGAACAATCAAAAATTATAGATTCGTTGGAGACGTATCAAGCATCCCCAAGCTTAATTCCTGCTCATCCTCGAGTAGGTAAATGATAAAAACAGAATTTTTGATGTGGAATGCTAACCAACATAATTCTCAATGTAATTTCTTTATTGTGGCATGAATGTTCAGATCCGAAAGATTCAAGACAAAAGTCTATATTGACATAATAATAATAATAATACTTCAAGCATACTAACAAAGCAATCATGTCTTCTCAAAATAACATGGCCAAATAAAGTTCATCCCTACAAAATCATATAGTTAGGCTATGCTCCATCTTCGTCACACAAAATATTCCAATCATGCACAACCCCGGTTTCAGCCAAGCACTTGTTTCATACTTAAAAAATTTCAAACTCTTTCAACTTTCACGCCATATATGAGCGTGAGCCATGGACATAGCACTATGTGGAATAGAGTGGTGGTTGTGGAGAAGACAAAAGAGGAAGATTGTCTCACATCAACTAGGCGTATCAATGGGCTATGGAGATGCCCATCAATAGATATCAATGTGAGTGAGTAGGGATTGCCATGCAACGAATGCACTAGAGCTAAAAATGTATGAAAGCTCAACAAAAGAAACTATGTGGGTGTGCATCCAACTTGCTTCCTCACGAAGACCTAGGGCATTTGGGGAAGCCCATCGTTGGAATATACAAGCCAAGTTCTATAATGAAAATTCCCACTAGCATATGAAAGTGACTAAACAAGAGACTCTCTATCATGAAGATCATGGTGCTACTTTGAAGCATAAGTGTGGAAAAAGATAGTAGCATTGTCCCTTGTTTCTTTTCTTTTTTCTTCTTTTTTTTCTTTTTTTTTCTTTTTTTCTTTTTTCTTTTTTTGGGCCTTTCTTTTTTTTCTTTGGCCTTTCCTTTTCTTTTTCTTTGGGACAATGCTCTAATAATGATGATCATCACACTTATATTGATTTATAACTCGATATTACAACTCGATACTAGAATAAAATATTACTCTATATGAATGCCTCCGGTGGTGTACCGGGATGTGCAATGAATTAAGAGTGACATGTATGAAAAATTATGCATGGTGGCCTAGCCACGAATACGATGTCAACTACATGATCATGCATGGCAATATGACAATGATGAAGCGTGTCATATGAATGGAACAGTAGAAAGTTGCATGGAAATATATCTTGGAATGGCTATGGAAATGCCATGATAGGTAGGTATGGTGGCTGTTTTGAGGAAGGTATATGGTGGGTGTATGGTACCGACGAAAGTTGCGCGGTACAAGAGATGCTAGCAATGGTGGAAGGGTGAGAGTGCGTATAATCCATGGACTCAACATTAGTCATAAAGAACTCACATACTTATTGCAAAAATCTACAAGTCATCAAAACAAAGTACTACACGCATGCTCCTAGGGGAAGGGTTGGTAGGAGTTAACCATGGCATGATCCCAACCTCCACACAAAGGATGACACTCAATGAAATACGTCATGCTTCAAATTTATCACACAACGGTTACCATACGTGCATGCTACGTGACTTGCAAACCTTAACACAAGTATTTCTCAAATTCACAACTACTCTACTAGCATGAATCTAATATTACCATCCTCATATCTCAAAACAATCATCAAGTCTCAAACTTCTCATAGTATTCAATGCACTTTTTATGAAAGTTTTTACTATACCCATCTTGGATGCCTATCATATTAGGACTAGTTTTATAACCAAAGCACATTACCATGCTGTTCTAAAAGACTCTCAAAAGGATATAAGTGAAGCATGAGAGGTCAACAATTTCTACAAAATAAAACCACCACCGTGCTCTAAAAGATATAAGTGAAGCACTAGAGCAAAACTATCTAGCTCAAAAGATATAAGTGAAGCACATAGAGTATTCTAATAAATTCTAAATTATATTTATGTCTCTCAAAAGGTGTGTCTAGGAAGGGTGATTGTGTCAATCTAAAAAGCAAAGACACAAATCATACATGATGCTCCAAGCAAAACACATATCATGTGGTGAATAAAAATATAGTCTCGAGTAAAGTTACCGATAGACGAAGACGAAAGAGGGGATGCCTTCCCGGGGCATCCCCAAGCTTAGGCTTTTGGTTGTCCTTGAATTTTACCTTGGGGTGCCTTGGGCATCTCCAAGCTTAGGCTCTTGCCACTCTTTGTTCCATAGTCCATCAAAGCCATACTCAAAACTTGAAAACTTCACAACACAAAATTTAGCCAAAAATCTCGTGAGCTCCGTTAGTATAAGAAAATAAACCACCACTCGATGGTACATTAATGAACTCATTCTGTGTTTGTATTGGTGTTAAACCTACTGTATTCCAACTTCTCTATGATTCATACCCCCTGATACTACTCATAGATTCATCAAAATAAGCAAACAACACACAAAAAACAGAATCTGTCAAAAACAGAACAGTCTGTAGTAATCTGTAACTTTCGAATACTTCTGTAACTAAAAAAATTGAAATAAATTGGTGGATGTGACGAATTTTTCTATTAATCATCTGCAAAAAGAATCAACTAAAAATCACTCTCTAGTAAAAAATGACAGCCAATCTCGTGAGCGCTAAAGTTTCTGTTTTTTACAACATGATCACATTAACTTCACACAAGTCTTCCCAAAGGTTCTACTTGGCACAAACACTAATTAAAACACAAAACCACATCTAAACAGAAGCTAGATGCAATATTTATTCCTAAACAGAAGCAAAAACAAAGAAAATAAAATTGGGTTGCCTCCCAACAAGCGCTATCATTTAACGCCCCTAGCTAGGCACGATACAAGGATAGATCTAGGTATTGCCATCTTTGGTAGACAATTCTTCGATTAAGCACTTATAATTCTTAGGAACTTCTTTATTCCTATTGATAATCAAACTTCTAGGCAAGAAATTAAGAAATTCATTTGTAGCAAAAGGTTCCCTTGCGAAAGTGAGAAAGTTTGTATGAACACTTATGGATTTGAGATCCGCAATTTCCTTACTAGATGATTCACCCTTATTTTTAGGAACATACATAAACTTGGCCAATTTAGTGGTAGAGGGATTCTAAGTATTTTTCACAGCAGAAAGAGCAGACCCTATATTAGTGATATTATCCTCAAGTTTATCGATTCTAGTGGAATCTTGATCTATTCTCTCTTTAACTATAGGTTCTTTTTCTTAAAAAAAATCATAATAACTCCTACCTTAGATCCATACTGGGTAATTTGGTTATGGATCTTTTTATCCAAAATATCAACCAACTCTATGGTGGCAACTTTGTTTTCAATAATTTCAAGTTTTTGCATAGCATGTTCCAAAGTCAAAGCAGTTCCATTAACCAGAAGAGGTGGTGGGCCAAACAATTCTGTCATAGCATTATAAGAATCAAAAGTATGGATACCCAAGAAATCCCCTCCGGTAATGGTATCAAGAATATATCTATTCCACGGAGTGATGCCAACATAAAAATTGCGAAGAAGCACGAAAGTGGAAAGCTTCCTAGTAGATCTATTTTGAGCACTGCAAATTCTATACCAGGCATCTTTTAGATTTTCTTCCTCCCTTTGTTTAAAATTAAGAACCTCACTCTCGGGAGTATTGATAATGATAGGCGTGCTAGCCATGACGGCAAGGCAAGGCAATAAAACACACGGAAGAAGAAGGGCGGATAAAACGGCAAGGGTGAAGTGGCAGAGAGGAAACGAGAGGCAAATAATGTAGTGCGAAGGATAAGGGTTTGTGATAGGTACTTGGTATATGACTTTTGCGTAGATCTCCCCGACAACGACGCCAAAAATTCTTATTGCTACTTCTCGAGCTTGCATTTTATTCCCTCGAAGAGGAAATGGTGATGTAGCACAGTAGCGTAAGTATTCCCTCAGTTTTTGAGAACCAAGGTATCAATCCAGTAGGAGACCACGCGCGAGTCCCTCGCACCTGCACAAACAAATAAGAACTTTGCAGCCAACGCGATAAGGGGTTGTCAATCCCTTTACGATCACTTACGAAAGTGAGATCTGATAGATAGGATAAGATAGTATTTTTGGTATAAGAACAGAAAGTAAAGAAAGTAAATAAGCAACGATAATAGAAATTGAAGGGAACATAATATGATAAAGATAGACCCGGGCGCCATAGGTTTCACTAGTGGCTTCTCTCATGATAGCAGAATTCTACGGTGGGTGAACAAATTATCGTCGAGCAATTGATAGAAAAGCGCATAGTTATGAGAATATCTAGGCATGGTCATTATATATAGCCATCACGTCCGGAACAAGTAGACTGAAACGATTCTGCATCTACTACTATTACTCCACACATCGACCGCTATCCAGCATGCATCTAGAGTATTAAGTTCATAAGAATAGAGTAACGCTTTAAGCAAGATTACATGATGTAGAGGGATAAACTAAAGCAATATGATATAAACCCGATCTTTTTATCCTCGATGGCAACAATACAATACGTGCCTTGCTGCCCCTACTGTCACTGGGAAAGGACACCGCAAGATTGAACCCAAAGCCAAGCACTTCTCCCATTGCAAGAACTATAGATCTAGTAGGCCAAACCAAACCAATAATTCGAAGAGACTTGCAAGGATATTATAATCATACATAAAAGATTTCAGAGAAGAATCAAATATTGTTCATAGATAATCTTGATCATAAACCCACAGTTCACCGGATCTCGACAAACACACCGCAAAAAGATTACATCGAATAGATCTCCTCGAAGATCGAGGAGAACTTTGTATTGAGATCCAAAAACTATGGACCCGAAGGTCTGTGGTAAACTACTCACAACTCATTGGTGAGGCTATGGTGTTGATGTAGAAGCACTCCGTGATCGATCCCCCCTCCGGCGGAGCTCCAGAACAGGCCCCAAGATGGGATCTCACGGGAACAGAACGTTGCGGCGGTGGAATTAGGGTTTTCTCTGTTGCCTTGATATTTTCAGGGTACGTGGATATATATAGGAGGAAGGAGGGCGCCGGGGGAGCCAGAGGGTCCCACGAGGGTGGGGGGCACGCCTGCCCCCCTGGGTGCGCCCTGCACCCTCGTGGCCGCCTCTTTCGTTCCCTCGCGTGTACTCCAAGTCTTCTGTGTAGATACAGTTCCAAAAATAACTCTCCCGAAGGTTTCATTCCGTTTGGACTCCGTTTGATATTCCTTTTCTGCGAAACACTAAAATAGGCAAAAAAATAGCAATTTGCACTGGGCCTTGGGTTAGTAGGTTAGTCCCAAAAATAATATAAAAGTGTATATAGATCCCATTAAACATCCAAAACAGAATATATAATAGCATGGAACAATAAAAAATTATATATACATTGGAGATGTATCAGGGAGCGGTCAGATGTTACCGACCAATGACCACTGTTGCAGCAGTCATAGCGACATCACGACCATGATTGTTGCTGACCTTGTAACCACACACATATGGACAACACCCTGGCTATCCTACCTGTTGATGGTGGATGGAGGCACAAGGAGGAATGGAAAGGCATTGGCGCATGAGAACTGAGTACCACTTCCATCATTGTCTGATGCACCACATCTTCAAGTTCCTTCTCATGCACCAGAGTCACGGGGAGGAGGTCGTCGGCGCCGAAGTGTAGCACCTTCTGTTGGAAATATGCCCTAGAGGCAATAATAAAATAGTTATTATTATATTTCCTTGTTCATGCTATAATTGTATTATCCGGAAACCGTAATACACGTGTGAATACATAGACCATAACATGTCCCTAGTGAGCCTCTAGTTGGCTAGCTCGTTAATCAATAGATGGTCACGGTTTCATGACCATGTACATTGGATGTCATTGATAACGGGATCACATCATTAGGAGAATGATGTGATGGACAAGACCCAATCCTAAGCATAGCACAAGATCGTGTAGTTCGTCTGCTAAAGCTTTTTGTGATAGCCTGATTTTGCCCTCTTTTATTCGCCTGATTTTCATTTGGATCGATTTTGAAACTTGGAATTTTTGAATCTTTTCATGTGGACATAAACATTTCGGTACCCTTGGATTTCACCCAAGTGCCTCATCTCCATCTCTAATAATCATTTCCTCTCTGGTTCACCCCAAAATAATAGTTGGAATATTTTTCTTTAATGAAAAATATTCATTTTCCTCTCTAATACCATAGCTAGCTCAATGTGCGCCAAAGCAACCCCAATTTTTCTTGCCCACAAAAATCAGAGAAAATTCACAAATATTCTTTGAACCCTAGGTGTCACACCCTGATTTTCATGCCACAACACTTGAGCTAATAATCATGCTAAAATATGGTTTGACAAAAACATTTGAGTTTTTTTTGGTCTTTGTTTGATTGAATTTTTGGTTGATGTTAGCAAGTGCTCTAAAAATAAAATAAATCCTCCTACTCTTATACTCCTTCTCCTTGATCCAAAGATTTTCCCAATGATCATGGCATGTGTATATGACATAATAGTATTTTCTTACAAAAATATTTTGGCCAAAAAGTATTTTCTAAATTTAGTTTTCCAAAAACCCCTGAATTGAGGTTTGCACTACAAGTACTTAATTAAGGGTGTGAAAAATCTTTGAAAAATTATATTTTAACCCTATTAGATATATTACTCACAAAAAACAAAAAAAATTATTTTCAAAGTTATTTTCCTATTTTATCTAAAGGATTTTTCTTTAGGCTAGAAATGGTCTTTAATAGGTTAAAATGTTTTATTGTTTCAAAAATATTTGATAAACTTCAAGGAAACTCGTTGGACATATATTGTCCATACATAAGAGTTTCAACACATGGTCATGTTCAAAATATTGGTCAGATCCCTCAAAAACCCTTTCTGGATATGTCAAGCTTTTGAAATATTTACAAAGGCAATTTTCTTCATTAATTCCAAGGAAATTCTAGCATGTCAGATATGACATATTTGATGATCTTGCAAAGCCTCATGCCTCAAAGATCAGGAAAACATCATTAAACACCCTCAAAACCATTTCTGTCCATTTTGAAGTTTGAGCAACTTTACATTGCCAAACATGTCCAAATTCTCCCAAACTTGATGCACATGCTAAAATGGTCTAATTATGCATCAAGACCAAATGGCACATGTGTTGGAGAAAGATAACTTGACCAAAGTGCCCCAAAACCATTTCTAACCAGATTGAAATTTGAACAACTCTACATTACCAACTTTTTACTTGTGACCTAAAAATTTGTGGACATGCTCACAGCCCCAAATGATGACACTACACCAAGTTTTGCATCAAGGAGGGATGATTTGCATGGCTAAATCTTGGAAAAGCCATTTCTGTTGATTTCTAGGGTTTACCAAAGTTACATTGGAAACTTTCTTCAAATGATCTCAAACTTGGTGGAACACCCTATTTATACGTGCCATTTCATCATGTTAAGTATCTTGTCAATTGGACTTCATTTACTTGCCCAAACTTACATCAAACACCTTCTGCTATTTTACCAAAACCTCTGTTTTGACCCCTTCCACTATTCCCCCTTGCCTTAAGTTTTTACCACAACTACTCCTAGTCACCATCTACCTCCAGCAACTCACCCAAGCCATAAGCTCAATGATTGATGGGGTAAAATCCCACTTTTCCATTCTGTCTTCACCATGGCAGCACCTTTTCTGTCCTCCTACTACTTACCCCTCCCTTCTACCTTACCCCCTAGGCATCTAAGGCCCCATCAGACCATCCAGCAGCTAATGGACAAACTGGGACGCGTCCAGAGCATGCATGGCACACCATGGCATGCCAAAGATGCGCTCTGGAGCGCGCTAAAGTGCCCAACCGCATTGTAGCTTGCCCAATCAGCGGCACTCGATGACCTTGGGCGTCAGGACTGTGTCCCCTGAGGCCGCCTCGGCGTGCGTGATATGCCACCGTGCTGCCCCCCTCCTTCCCCACGCTCCTCACCTCTCCTTAGAGCTCGCTCGAGAGTGGTCTGGACCGCGCCCATGGTGCACTGGCGCCTCCCCCATATAAGCCACCCCAACTCTTTCTCTCTCTCGCCTCTGATCGAACCTCCTCTATTCCACAAACCTCCCAGACAGACTCCCTCTACCTCTCAAGCCTCCCAGCGTCTCCCATGGCCAGAGTGCCGCCGTCGGCCTTCACTTCGATTCGGGTAAGGGCGGGCTCCCCGCTCCTCCTCTCCCCACCAGAAGAGGCGCCAGGGTCCGGGGACCCTTCCCCCTCTTCTCCTAATCCTTTGGGGCACCGTGCCCCCCTGCTCACCGTCGCCCGAATGGTCGTCCGCCGAGGCCCGTGATGGGCGTGCCCTGGCCATCGTCCGCTGACCCCATCATACCTCCATGATGTGCCGCTCTCCGGTGGTCCTCCGGTGGCCACGGCTTGGTCGGAGGTGGCCTGTGCCGTCGGGGGCGGGAGCCGACAACCTCCCGCCGACGAGGCCTCTGCCTCCTCTGTCGCGGGTGGGAGGAGGGAGATGACCCAACTGGTGGGACCCGCTCGTTGGCGACCTAGTGGGGCGGGCCCAGCCGTTTAAGTGGAGGCGGGTCGGGCTTTCCCACGTCTCTGCAGCGAATGCGGCTTTCGTGGGTTACGCCTTCGACGTCGCCTTTGCGCTCATGTGGCCGTGCAGCTGGGCCGACCCAGTGCGCTGCGGTGCTATACTGCGCCCTGTGTGCAGTATAAGGGTAAAAAACCCTTTCTCTTTTCTTTTTGTTTTTTTTTGTAAATTGTAAAATCTCCCAAATATTCATATTATCTCCAAATTTGATGATTCAAGTTTGTAGTAATTCCTAAATTCATGACCTATCATATGGTGCTATTTGCACATTTTTCCAGAAACCTTTCCTTCACAAATATTTATGAAAACCCATAATTCCATTTCTGTGATGAACTTTAGAAAATCACAGAGAGCTCACTTTTGATCCAAATGCCCTGATTCAAATATTTTTACTTATAAGATCAAAACTTAGTTTTTGAACATTTTTACTAGTACTTTCTATGCCCCATGAAATATTGGTCCATTTCTCCATGTATTGCCAACTTTGCAAATTCATAAGAAAATCATTTGAACTCCAAATCCAGTGAAACCAACTCCTAGATGCTTCTAAAATCATTCCTTGTTAAATGGGTGTTTGTGCTCATTTTTTAAAATAATTCTTCTGTACACTTCTTGCAAATCCACAAACCTCTTGATTCCATCATATTGAAATGTTCCAAACTATCCATTGATCCATTGCCAATGAAACCACTTTGGTCATTTCATATGACCAGAGGTATCCTAGAAAAGTCCAACTACTATTTTTAGAGCACTATTATTATTGCCTTGTTGTGTTGCTTATTGTGATTTGTTTTCGACGTTAGTTGACGAAGTAGACGGAGTACTTGAAGATGGACCAGAAGCTTTGAAGACTCTGATGAACCAGGCAAGCAGCCCTTTGACCATGTTCGAGAAACCTTTTTACGCATGTCATATTGCACCTCATTATCAATGCATCCAAATCATGTTGAGGTGGTGACCATTTTGGTTGTTGCCTTTGTTACTTTCCTATATTGAAACTTGCATAAAGCATGACCCTACCTTCCTATGTGGGTTATGCGGGTGGGAGTAGATAGGATGCTATAGTAGTGGCTATGCAAATGGGACGGGAATATGCATGGTGGAGGAGGCAGAGCACTTTAAAAAGACTTTCCGAAAACCCCGTCGGGTGCCACTTATGCCCGAGGGAGATAATGAGTTGGGTAACCACTTGATGACGAAATGGTGTACCGAGGCAAGTGTGTGTGTTGTTTTCAAAACGGATTGGTTTAAGTTGCGACCGTTATTCCAACCTTACATGCGCAACCACTCTACCCTTATATGGGAAAGGGCATTATTGATTACCTAGGCCGATACTAGCATGGTGCCCGCATTACTAGTGACGGGGGTGACACGAGGTCACTCTCGGGACGGGGTCGTGCTTGGATAGGCGGCCATGACTGTTTTCACAGGGCACTGGACACACCGTTGGTACCCCGTGCCAGTGATATGTGATGAATATGGGAGCGAGGCTCCACAATTTTAAGATGTGAAATGTTGGGCACGGGGGTTGCTACCAATCGAGTGGACTCTATGTTAGTGTCGTCTAGGGAAAGATAGTGATCGGGTGCTTACCCCGGGTACTTGAGGTACCGCGGGTCGTGGATGACACGGAAGTCCCCTGGATCTTGTGGGTAAGGTGTGCAACCTCTGCAGGGTGTAAAACTATTCGAATAGCCGTGTCCATAGTCAAGGAAAGTTGGGTAACCGCTCTTGGGCTACGTCCATTGTTTGCGAAACCTCGTGTGTGTCTGAGGAAAACAACACTGTTTGGTAAATATGTTGACGTGATTCCTAAGGAGGTCACGATGAGCTTCAGCATGATCAGTTGTTCATAACTATTTCTCGATGTGATGTCTGTAACCCCCTGATACTTGTTACAGACGCATTCATGTCATTGATATATGTTGATCGTACTTCCATATGAAAAACTAGCTTTACACAAAAATGCCAATTTAGTAGTAGAGCCCTGCATAATTATTCTGTCATCACACTTGGGTTGCTTGCGAGTACATTCAAAGTACTCATTGGCTTGCCACTGGTTATTTTATTAGCCAGGCAAGAAATAACAGGATATGATGAAGATTTCTTGGTGACAAACATGCGAGCTAGGATGCTTCCCAGTTAGAATGTCTGTAGGGTTAAGGCAGATGGCATGGGTCCAAGTTGTTATTGAATATTTCCGCTGCGATGATATACTCAAGACTTGACCATAAAGTGAAGGAAATATGCCCTAGAGGCAATAATAAAAATGATTATTTGTATTTCCTTATATCATGATAAATGTCTTTTATTCATGCTAGAATTGTATTTACCGGAAACTTAGTACATGTGTGAATACATAGACGAAACAGTATGTCCCTAGTATGCCTCTACTAGACTAGCTCATTGATCAAAGATGGTTATGTTTCCTAGCCATAGACATGAGTTGTCATTTGATCAACGTGATCACATCATTAGGAGAATGATGTGATGGACAAGACCCATCCGTTAGCATAGCACTATGATCGTTTAGTTTTACTGCTATTGCTTTCTTCATGACTTATACATGTTCCTATGACTATGAGATTATGCAACTCCCGAATACCGTAGGAACACCTTGTGTGCTATCAAACGTCACAACGTAACTGGGTGATCATAAAGATGCTCTACAGGTGTCTCCGAAAGTATTCGTGGTGTTGGCATAGATCAAGATTAGGATTTGTCACTCCGAGTGTCGGAGAGGTATCTCTGGGCCCTCTCGGTAACACACATCACAATAAGCCTTGCAAGCAAAAGACTAATGAGTTAGTCACGA
>LR738709.1:604306169-604405699 GCA_902687465.1 Secale cereale | reverse complement strand
TTTTTTCCTACGCTCACCAAGATCAATCTAGGAGATGCATCTACGAGGGGAGAGTTGGATCCACATACCCTTGTAGATCGCTAAGCGGAAGCGTTCAAGAACGCGGCTGATGGAGTCGTACTCGCCGCGATTCAGATCGCCGAAGATCCTAGCACCGAAGCAACGGTGCCTCCGCGTTCTTCACACGTACGGCTCGGGGACGTCTCCTCCTTCTTGATCCAGCAAGGGGGGAGGAGAGGTTGATGGAGACACCGGCAGCACGACGGCGTGGTGGAGATGGTGGTGGAGGATTCCAGCAGGGCTTCGCCAAGCACCGCGGGAAAACGAAGATTGTTGTGGGAGAGGGAGGGCAGCACCGAGGCACGAACGTGTGTGGCTGCCCTCCCTCTGCCTCTCTTTATATAGGGGGAGTAGAGGGGAGGGGGCGCCCTAGGGTTTACCCCTAGGGGCGGCGGCCAAGTGGAGATGGGGGGGGCGGCGGCCAGGGCTGTGGCCAGGGTTAGGGCTCCCTCCCCCCAGGCGCCTTGCCCCCCAAGTTAGGGGGTGCGGCAGCCCTAGGAGGGGCCAGCCCCCCTTGCGCATGAGGAGAGGGCCCAGGGGGGGCGCACAGCCCTATGAGGGCTGTTGTGTCCCCCCTTTGTGGCCCATTAGGCCCGAAACTCCTTCCGGGACCCCGAAACCCCTTTCGGTCATCCGCCGTCTTCCCGATACTCCCCGGAACACTTCCGGACTCCGAACACTTTCATCCTATATATCAATCTTCGTCCCCGGACCATTCCGGAGACCCTCGTCACGTCCGGGATCTCATCCGGGACTCCGAACAACCTTCGGTAACCATGCACTGTTCTCACTAACAACCCTAGCGTCACCGAACCTTAAGTGTGTAGACCCTGCGGGTTCGGAAACTATGCAGACATGACCGAGACACTCCCAGGCCAATAACCAACATCGGGATCTGGATACCCATATTGGTTCCCATACGTTCCTCGATGATCTCATCGGATGAACCACGATGTCAAGGATTCAGGCAATCCCGTATATAGTTCCCTTTGTCTCGTCGGTATGTTACTTGCCCGAGATTCGATCGTCGGTATCTCTATACCTAGTTCAATCTCGTTACCGGCAAGTCTCTTTACTCGTTACCGTAATACATAATCCCGTGACTAACTACTTAGTCACTTTGAGCTCATTGAGATGATGTATTACCGAGTGGGCCCGGAGATACCTCTCCGTCACACGGAGTGACAAATCCCAGTCTCGATCCATGTCAACTCAACAGACACCATCGGAGATACCTGTAGAGTACCTTTATAGTCACCCAGTTACGTTGCGACGTTTGGCACACACAAAGCACTCCTACGGTGTCAGTGAGTTACATGATCTCATGGTCATAGGAACTTATACTTGACATGCAGAAAACTATAGCGATAACTGATACGATCAAAAGCTATGTTTAACGTTTGGGTCTCGTCCATCACATCATTCTCCTAATGATGTGATCCCGTTATCAAATGACAACTCATGTCTATGACCTGGAAACCGCGGTCATCTTTGATCAACGAGCTAGTCCTGAAGAGGCTTACTAGGGACACAAAGTTTGTCTATTTATCCACACATGTATATGAGTTTCCAATCAATACAATTATAGCATGGATAATAAACGATTATCATGAACAAGGAAATATAATAATAACTCTTTTATTATTGCCTCTAGGGCATATTTCCAACAGTCTCCCACTTGCACTAGAGTCAATAATCTAGCATTACAAGGTAATGAATCTAACACCCATAGAGTCTTGGTGTTGATCATACTTAGCCCGTGGAAGAGGCTTAGTCAACGGATCTGCAACATTCAAATCCGTGTGTACTTTGCAAATGCTTATGTCCTCCTCCTTGGCTGAATCGCGTATGGAATTGAAGCGTCGCTTTATGTGTCTGGTCCTCTTGTGAAACCTTGGTTCCTTGGCTAGAGCAATGGCACCAGTGTTGTCACAGAACAGAGTCATTGGGTTTAGTGCACTGGGCACAACTCCAAGATCTGTCATGAACTCCTTCATCCAGACACCTTCCTTTGCCGCCTCCGAGGCAGCTATGTACTCCGCTTCGCATGTAGAATCGGCTACCACGCTTTGCTTGGAACTGCACCAGCTTACCGCTCCCCCGTTGAGAATATATACGTATCCGGTTTGAGACTTAGAGTCATCCGGATCAGTGTCAAAGCTTGCATCGACGTAACCCTTTACGACGAGCTCTTGATCACCTCCATAAACGAGAAACATTTCCTTAGTCCTTTTCAGGTACTTTAGGATATTCTTGACCGCTGTCCAGTGATCCATACCAGGATTACTTTGAAACCTTCCGGCCATACTTATGGCAAGGCTGACATCTGGTCTTGTGCACAGCATTGCATACATGATAGAGCCTATGGCTGAATCATAGGGGACGACACTCATCTTTTCTCTATCTTCCGCAGTCACTGGGCATTGAGTCTTACTCAACTTTGTACCTTGCAATACCGGCAAGAACCCCTTCTTGGATTGATCCATTTTGAACTTCTTCAAAACTTTATCAAGGTATGTACTTTGTGAAAGTCCTATCAAGCGTCTTGATCTATCTCTATAGATCTTGATGCCCAATATGAAAGCAGCTTCACCGAGATCCTTCATCGAAAAACTCTTGTTCAAATACCCCTTCACGCTATCCAAAAATTCTATATTGTTTCCAATCAGCAATATGTCATCCACATATAATATCAGAAACGCTATAGAGCTCCCACTCACTTTCTTGTAAATACAAGCTTCATTGTAAACTTGTATAAACCCAAACGCTTTGATCACCTCATCAAAGCGAAGATTCCAACTCCGAGATGCTTGCACCAGCCCATAAATGGAACGCTGGAGCCTGCATACTTTGTCAGCATTCTTTGGATCGACAAAACCTTCTGGTCATTCGAGCGTGACATGATCCAAATTCACCAACCCAAGTCCGATCATCACGTGAGATGAGGTGGTGTCAATGGTGAACATCAACATGTTGATCATATCTACTATATGACTCATGCTCGACCTTTCGGTCCTCCGTGTTCCGAGGCCATGTCTGTACATGCTAGGCTCGTCAAGTCTAACCCGAGTGTTCTGCATGTGCAAAACTGGCTTGCACCCGTTGTATGCGAACGTAGAGTCTATCACACCCGATCATCACGTGGTGCTTCGAAACGACGAACCTTCGCAACGGCGCACACTCGGGGGGAACACAATTTTATCTTGAAATTTTAGTGAAGGATCATCTTATAATGCTACCGTCGTCCTAAGCAAAATAAGATGCATAAAAGGATTAACATCACATGCAAATCATAAGTGACATGATATGGCCATCAACTCGTGCTTTTGATCTCCATCTCCAAAGCACCGGCATGATCTCCATCGTCACCGGCGCCACACCATGATCTCCATCATCATGATCTCCATCATCGTGTCGCCATCGGGGTTGTCGCGCGCCCACCATGCTCTTACTACTATTGCTACCGTTTAGCAATAAAGTAAAGCATTACAAAGCGCTTAATGATTGACACGCAGGTCATACAAAAATTAAAGACAACCCTATGGCTCCTGCCGGTTGCCGTATGCATCGACATGCAAGTCGATATTAACTATTACAACATGATCATCTCATACATCAAATATATCTCATCATGTCATTGGCCATATCATATCACATACATACCCTGCAAAAACAAGTTAGACGTCCTCTAAATTGTTGTTGCATGTTTTACGTGGCTGCTATGGGTATCTAGCAAGAACGCTTCTTACCTACGCAAAGCCACAACGGTGATATTCAAGTTGCTATTTAACCTTCTACAAGGACCGCCTTGTTCTATTCCGATTCAACTAAGATAGGAGAGACAAACACCCGCCAGCCATCTTATGCAACAAAAGTCACATGTCTGTCGATGGAACCGGTCTCATGTACGTGGACATGTAAAGTTGGTCCGGGCCGCTTCATCCCATAATACCGCTGAATCAAGAAAGACTAAGGAGGGCAGCAATTTAAACATCAACGCCCACAAACCCTTTTGTGTTCTACTCGAGAAAGCATCTACACAAGAACCTAGCTCATGATGCCACTGTTGGGGAACGTTGCATGGGAAACAAAAATTTTCCTACGCTCACCAAGATCAATCTAGGAGATGCATCTACGAGAGGAGAGTTGGATCCACATACCCTTGTAGATCGCTAAGCGGAAGCGTTCAAGAACGCGGTTGATGGAGTCGTACTCGCCGCGATTCAGATCGCCGAAGATCCTAGCACCGAACGGACGGTGCCTCCGCGTTCTTCACACGTGCAGCCCGGTGACGTCTCCCACGCCTTGATCCAGCATGGAGAGAGGGAGAGGTTGGGGAAGACTCCATCCAACAGCAGCACGACGGCGTGGTGGTGGTGGAGGAGCGCGGGACTCCAGCAGGGCTTCGCCAAGCGCTGCAAGAGACGAGGAGGGAGAGGGGTAGGGCTGCGCCAAGAGGGAGACTTTCTCGTGTGTCTAGCAGCCCCAAAACCTCACATATATATAGGGGGAAGGGAGGGCTGCGCCCCCCTTTAGGGTTTCCCACCCCTAGGGTGCGGCCAGCCCTAGATCCCATCTAGGGGGGCGGCCAAGGGGGAGAGAGGGGGAGGCGCACCACTATTGGGCCCTAGGGCCCAACTGCCCTAGGGTTTGCCCCCTTCCCCTCTTGGAGGCGCCCTGGGACTTGGTGGGGGGGCGCACCAGCCCCCTTGGGGCTGGTCCCCTCCCACACTTAGCCCACGTAGCCTTCTGGGGCTGGTGGCCCCACCTGGTGGACCCCCGGGACCCTCCCGGTGGTCCCGGTACATTACCGATATCGCCCGAAACTTTTCCGGTGACCAAAACAGGACTTCCCATATATGAATCTTTACCTCCGGACCATTCCGGAACTCCTCGTGACGTCCGGGATCTCATCCGGGACTCCGAACAACATTCGGTAACCGCGTACATACTTTCCCTATAACCCTAGCGTCATCGAACCTTAAGTGTGTAGACCATACGGGCTCGGGAACCATGTAGACATGACCGAGACAACTCTCCGGCCAATAACCAACAGCGGGATCTGGATACCCATGTTGGCTCCCACATGTTCCACGATGATCTCATCGGATGAACCACGATGTCAAGGATTCAATCAATCCCGTATACGATTCCCTTTGTCTATCGGTATAGCACTTGCCCGAGATTCGATCGTCGGTATACCGATACCTTGCTCAATCTCGTTACCGGCAAGTCTCTTTACTCGTTCCGTAACACATCATCCCGTGATCAACTCCTTGATCACATATTGTGCACATTATGATGATGTCCTACCGAGTGGGCCCAGAGATACCTCTCCGTCATACGGAGTGACAAATCCCAGTCTCGATTCGTGCCAACCCAACAGACACTTTCGGAGATACCTGTTGTGCACCTTTATAGCCACCCAGTTACGTTGTGACGTTTGGTACACCCAAAGCATTCCTACGGTATCTGGGAGTTGCACAATCTCATGGTCTAAGGAAAAGATACTTGACATATAGAAAAGCTTTAGCATACGAACTACACGATATGTGCTAGGCTTAGGATTGGGTCTTGTCCATCACATCATTCTCCTAATGATGTGATCCCGTTATCAACGACATCCAATGTCCATGGTCAGGAAACCGTAACCATCTATTGATCAACGAGCTAGTCATCTAGAGGCTTACTAGGGACACGGTGTTTGTCTATGTATCCACACATGTATCTGAGTTTCCTTTCAATACAATTCTAGCATGGATAATAAACGATTATCGTGAACAAGGAAATATAATAATAACCAATTTATTATTGCCTCTAGGGCATATTTCCAACAAATACATACGGATCTGAATGTTGCAGACCCATTGACTAAGCCTCTTCCACGGGCAAAACATGATCAGCACCAAGACTCCATGGGTGTGAGGATCATCACTTTGTAATCTAGATTATTGACTCTAGTTCAAGTGGGAGACTGAAGGAAATATGCCCTAGAGGCAATAATAAAGATGTTATTTGTATTTCCTTATATCATGATAAATGTCTTTTATTCATGCTAGAATTGTATTAACCGGAAACTTAGTACATGTGTGGATACATAGACAAAACAGTATGTCCCTAGTATGCCTCTACTAGTCTAGCTCATTGATCAAAGATGGTTATGTTTCCTAGCCATAGACATGAGTTGTCATTTGATCAACGGGATCACATCATTAGGAGAATGATGTGATGGACAAGACCCATCCGTTAGCATAGCACTATGATCGTTTAGTTTAACTGCTATTGCTTTCTTCATGACTTATACATGTTCCTATGACTATGAGATTATGCAACTCCCGAATACCGTAGGAACACCTTGTGTGCTATCAAACGTCACAACGTAACTGGGTGATCATAAAGATGCTCTACAGGTGTCTCCGAAAGTATTCGTGGTGTTGGCATAGATCAAGATTAGGATTTGTCACTCCGAGTGTCGGAGAGGTATCTCTGGGCCCTCTCGGTAACACACATCACAATAAGCCTTGCAAGCAAAAGACTAATGAGTTAGTCACGAGATGATGTGTTACGGAACGAGTAAAGAGACTTGCCGGTAACGAGATTGAACTAGGTATAGAGATACCGACGATCGAATCTCGGGCAAGTAACATACCGTTGACAAAAGGAACAACGTATGTTGTTATGCGGTTTGACCGATAAAAGATCTTCGTAGAATATGTAGGAGCCAATATGAACATCCAGGTTCCGCTATTGGTTATTGACCGGAGATGAGTCTGGGTCATGTCTACATAGTTCTCGAACCCGTAGGGTCCGCACGCTTAACGTTTGATGACGATCGGTATTATGAGTTTATGAGTTTTGATGTACCGAAGGTAGTTCGGAGTCCCGGATGAGATCACGGACATGACGAGGAGTCTCGGAATGTCCGAGACATAAAGATTGATATATTGGACGACTATATTCGGACACCGGAAGTGTTCCGGAAAAGTTTCGGATTTAACGGGATTGCCGGAGGGGGTTACCGGAACCCCCTACGAGGGGGGATGGTCCATAGTGGGCCTTAAGGAAAAGAGAGAGGCAGCCCATAGGAGCTGGCCAGCGCCCCACCTAGGGATCCTAGTTGGACTAGGATTGGGGGCGCCACCTCTCCCTCCTTTTTCCTTTCCCTCTCTTCCTTCTTTGGTAGTTCCTACTAGGAATAGGATTGCAATCCTATTCCTAGTAGGACTGCACCCCTAGCCGCACCAAACAAGGGCCGGCCGGCCTCCCCCTTGCTCCTTTATATATGTTGGGGAACGTTGCATGGGAAACAAAAATTTTTTCCTACGCTCACCAAGATCAATCTAGGAGATGCATCTACGAGGGGAGAGTTGGATCCACATACCCTTGTAGATCGCTAAGCGGAAGCGTTCAAGAACGCGGCTGATGGAGTCGTACTCGCCGCGATTCAGATCGCCGAAGATCCTAGCACCGAAGCAACGGTGCCTCCGCGTTCTTCACACGTACGGCTCGGGGACGTCTCCTCCTTCTTGATCCAGCAAGGGGGGAGGAGAGGTTGATGGAGACACCGGCAGCACGACGGCGTGGTGGAGATGGTGGTGGAGGATTCCAGCAGGGCTTCGCCAAGCACCGCGGGAAAACGAAGATTGTTGTGGGAGAGGGAGGGCAGCACCGAGGCACGAACGTGTGTGGCTGCCCTCCCTCTGCCTCTCTTTATATAGGGGGAGTAGAGGGGAGGGGGCGCCCTAGGGTTTACCCCTAGGGGCGGCGGCCAAGTGGAGATGGGGGGGGCGGCGGCCAGGGTTAGGGCTCCCCCCCCCCCCAGGCGCCTTGCCCCCCAAGTTAGGGGGTGCGGCAGCCCTAGGAGGGGCCAGCCCCCCTTGCGCATGAGGAGAGGGCCCAGGGGGGGGGCGCACAGCCCTATGAGGGCTGTTGTGTCCCCCCTTTGTGGCCCATTAGGCCTGAAACTCCTTCCGGGACCCCGAAACCCCTTTCGGTCATCCGCCGTCTTCCCGATACTCCCCGGAACACTTCCGGACTCCGAAACCTTTCATCCTATATATCAATCTTCGTCCCCGGACCATTCCGGAGACCCTCGTCACGTCCGAGATCTCATCCGGGACTCCGAACAACCTTCGGTAACCATGCACTGTTCTCACTAACAACCCTAGCGTCACCGAACCTTAAGTGTGTAGACCCTGCGGGTTCGGAAACTATGCAGACATGACCGAGACACTCCCAGGCCAATAACCAATAGCGGGATCTGGATACCCATATTGGTTCCCACACGTTCCTCGATGATCTCATCGGATGAACCACGATGTCAAGGATTCAGGCAATCCCGTATACAGTTCCCTTTGTCTCGTCGGTATGTTACTTGCCCGAGATTCGATCGTCGGTATCTCTATACCTAGTTCAATCCCGTTACCGGCAAGTCTCTTTACTCGTTACCGTAATACATAATCCCGTGACCAACCACTTAGTCACTTTGAGCTCATTGAGATGACGTATTACCGAGTGGGCCCGGAGATACCTCTCCGTCACACGGAGTGACAAATCCCAGTCTCTATCCATGTCAACTCAACAGACACCTTCGGAGATACCTGTAGAGTACCTTTATAGTCACCCAGTTACGTTGCAACGTTTGGCACACACAAAGCACTCCTACGGTGTCAGTGAGTTACATGATCTCATGGTCATAGGAACTTATACTTGACATGCAGAAAACTATAGCGATAACTGATACGATCAAAAGCTATGTTTAACGTTTGGGTCTCGTCCATCACATCATTCTCCTAATGATGTGATCCCGTTATCAAATGACAACTCATGTCTATGACCTGGAAACCGCGGTCATCTTTGATCAACGAGCTAGTCCTGTAGAGGCTTACTAGGGACACAAAGTTTGTCTATTCATCCACACATGTATATGAGTTTCCAATCAATACAATTATAGCATGGATAATAAACGATTATCATGAACAAGGAAATATAATAATAACTCTTTTATTATTGCCTCTAGGGCATATTTCCAACAGTCTCCCACTTGCACTAGAGTCAATAATCTAGCATTACAAGGTAATGAATCTAACACCCATAGAGTCTTGGTGTTGATCATGCTTAGCCCGTGGAAGAGGCTTAGTCAACGGATCTGCAACATTCAAATCCGTGTGTACTTTGCAAATGCTTATGTCCTCCTCCTTGACTGAATCGCGGATGGAATTGAAGCGTCGCTTTATGTGTCTGGTTCTCTTGTGAAACCTTGGTTCCTTGGCTAGAGCAATGGCACCAGTGTTGTCACAAAACAGAGTCATTGGGTTCAATGCACTAGGCACAACTCCAAGATCTGTCATGAACTCGTTCATCCAGACACCTTCCTTTGCCGCCTCCGAGGCAGCTATGTACTCCGCTTCGCATGTAGAATCGGCTACCACGCTTTGCTTGGAACTGCACCAGCTTACCGCTCCCCCGTTGAGAATATATACGTATCCGGTTTGAGACTTAGAGTCATCCGAATCAGTGTCAAAGCTTGCATCGACGTAACCCTTTACGACGAGCTCTTGATCACCTCCATAAACGAGAAACATCTCCTTAGTCCTTTTCAGGTACTTTAGGATATTCTTGACCGCTGTCCAGTGATCCATACCAGGATTACTTTGAAACCTTCCGGCCATACTTATGGCAAGGCTGACATCTGGTCTTGTGCACAGCATTGCATACATGATAGAGCCTATGGCTGAAGCATAGGGGATGACACTCATCTTTTCCCTATCTTCCGCAGTCACTGGGCATTGAGTCTTACTCAACTTTGTACCTTGCAATACCGGCAAGAACCCCTTCTTGGATTGATCCATTTTGAACTTCTTCAAAACTTTATCAAGGTATGTACTTTGTGAAAGTCCTATCAAGCGTCTCGATCTATCTCTATAGATCTTGATGCCCAATATGAAAGCAGCTTCACCGAGGTCCTTCATCGAAAAACTCTTGTTCAAATACCCCTTCACGCTATCCAAAAGTTCTATATTGTTTCCAATTAGCAATATGTCATCCACATATAATATTAGAAACGCTATAGAGCTCCCACTCACTTTCTTGTAAATACAAGCTTCTCCGTAAACTTGTACAAACCCAAACGCTTTGATCACCTCATCAAAGCGAAGATTCCAACTCCGAGACGCTTGCACCAGCCCATAAATGGAACGCTGGAGTTTGCAAACTTTGTCAGCATTCTCTGGATCGATAAAACCTTCCAGTTGTATCATATACAACTCTTCCTTAAGAAAACCGTTAAGGAACGCTGTTTTGACATCCATCTGCCAAATTTCATAATCGAAATACGCAGCTATTGCTAACATGATTCGGACGGATTTAAGCATCGCTACGGGTGAGAAAGTCTCATCGTAGTCAACTCCTTGAACTTGTGAAAAACCCTTTGCCACAAGTCGAGCTTTATACACGGTGACATTGCCGTCAGCGTCCGTCTTCCTCTTAAAAATCCATTTATTCTGAATGGCCTTCCGCCCTTCAGGTAATACTTCCAAAGTCCATACTTTGTTTTCATACATGGATCCCATCTCGGATTTCATGGCCTCTAACCATTTGTCGGAATCCGGGCCCACCATCGCTTCTCCATAGCTCGTAGGTTCACTGTTGTCCAACAACATGACCTCCAAGACAGGGTTACCATACCACTCAGGTGCAGTGCGTACCCTTGTCGACCTACGAGGTTCGGTAGTAACTTGATCAGAAGCTTCTTGATCATCATCATTGGCTTCCTCTTCAACCGTTGCAGGCTCCACAAAAACATCTTTCTGTGCTGCGCTACTCTCTGATTGAAGCAGAGGTTCAATAACCTCATCAAGTTCTACCTTCCTCCCACTCAATTCTTTCGAGAGAAACTCTTTCTCGAGAAAGGACCCGTTCTTAGCGACAAACACTTTGCCCTCGGATCTGAGATAGAAGGTGTACCCAACCGTCTCTTTTGGGTATCCTATGAAGACACATTTGTCCGCTTTGGGTTCGAGCTTTTCTGGCTGAAGCCTTTTGACATAAGCATCGCAACCCCAAACTTTGAGAAAAGACAACTTAGGTTTCTTACCAAACCATAGTTCATACGGTGTTGTCTCAACGGACTTAGATGGAGCCCTATTTAAAGTGAATGCAGCTGTCTCTAACGCATATCCCCAAAATGATAGTGGCAAATCGGCAAGAGACATCATAGAACGCACCATATCTAATAGGGTTCGATTACGACGTTCGGACACACCATTACGCTGTGGTGTTCCAGGTGGCGTCAACTGTGAAACAATTCCACATTTTCTTAAGTGATTGCCAAACTCATAACTCAGATACTCTCCCCCTCGATCAGATCGTAGGAACTTGATCTTCTTGTCACGATGATTCTCAACTTCACTCTGAAACTGCTTGAACTTTTCAAACGTTTCAGACTTATGCTTCATCAAGTAAATATACCCATATCTACTTAAGTCGTCAGTGAAGGTGAGAAAATAACGATATCCACCGCGCGCCGTGACACTCATCGGACCACACACATCAGTATGTATGATTTTGCCCGTTCCATTGTTCCTGAAAACGGGGTCCTTGTCATCTTGCCCATGAGGCACGACTCGCATGTGTCAAGTGATTCAAAATCAAGAGACTCCAAAAGTCCATCAGCATGGAGCTTCCTCATGCGTTTTACGCCGATATGACCCAGACGGCAGTGCCACAAGAAAGTGGTATTATTGTTATCAACTCTACATCTTTTGGCATCAATGTTATGAACATGTGTATCATCACTATCGAGATTCAATAAGAATAAACCCCCTACTTCGGGTGCATGACCATAAAAGATATTACCCATATAAATAGAACAACCTTTATTCTCTGATTTAAATGAGTAACCGTCTCGCAATAAACAAGATCCAGATATAATGTTCATGCTCAACGCAGGCACTAAATAACAATTATTCAGGTTCATAACTAATCCCGATGGTAATCGAAGAGCGAGCGTGCCGACGGCGATCACATCAA
Source organism: Secale cereale (assembly GCA_902687465.1). NCBI lineage: Eukaryota > Viridiplantae > Streptophyta > Magnoliopsida > Poales > Poaceae > Secale > Secale cereale. Next base: position 604,393,609 of record LR738709.1, on the reverse strand, counting down.
CCTTGGAACCATTCCCCACGCGCATCGTCACTTCGTCCTTCGCCAGCCTCCGTTTATTCCGTAGTTCCTGTTTAGAGTTGCAAATGTGAGCAACCGAACCGGTATCAAATACCCAGGCACTACAACGAGAGTTGGTAAGGTACACATCAATAACATGTATATCACATATACCTTGTTTGTTGTTGTTGTTGGCCCCCTTCTTGTCTGCCAGATACTTGGGGCAGTTCCGCTTCCAGTGGCCGTTCCCCTTGCAATAGAAGCACTCAGTCTCTGGCTTGGGCCCAGCCTTGGGTTTCTTCACTGGATGAGCAACTGCCTTGCCACCCTTCTTAGAGTTACCCTTCTTGCCCTTGCCATTTTTCTTGAAACTGGTGGTTTTATTGACCATCAACACTTGATACTCCTTCTGGATGTCTGCCTCAGCGACTTTCAGCATTGAAAACAGCTCGGCGATGGACTTGTTCATCCCTTGCATGTTGTACTGCTGCACGAAGCTCTTGTAGCTAGGTGGGAGTGACTGGAGAATTCTGTCAATGATAGCCTCCTCCGGGAACACAAGTCCCAGATCAGCTATGCGGGTATAGTACCCAGACATCTTCAGCAAGTGCTCACTGACAGACGAATTCTCCTCCATCTTGCAAGCAAAGAATTTATCGGTGGTCTCATACCTCTCGATCTTAGCATTCTTTTCAAAGATGAACTTCAACTCCTGGAACATCTCATATGCTCCATGACGTTCAAAACGCCTTTGAAGTCCTCCTTCCAAGCTATACAACATGGCACACTGCACGACTGAGTAGTCATCCGAGCGTGTCTGCCAGGCGTTCATAACGTCCACAGAGGCCGGAGCGGGGGGTTCACCTAGCGGTGCACTTAGGACATAAACCTTTTGGGCAGCTGTGAGGATGATCCTCAGATTGCGGAGCCAGTCCACAAAGTTGCTCCCATCATCTTTCAATTTAGCTTTCTCTAGGAACGCATTAAAATTCAGGGGAGCTACTGCGCGAGCCATCTACAACAAAGATTTGCAAAGACATCTTAGACTATTGTTCATGATAAGTGAGTTATTACCTAATCAAATTACTTATAACTCCCACTCAAATTGACATCCCTCTGGTCATTCGAGCGTGACATGATCCAGATCCACCAACCCAAGTCCGATCATCACGTGAGATGAGGTGGTGTCAATGGTGAACATCTACATGTTGATCATATCTACTATATGACTCATGCTCGACCTTTCGGTCTTCCGTGTTCCGAGGCCATGTCTGTACATGCTAGGCTCGTCAAGTCTAACCCGAGTGTTCTGCATGTGCAAAACTGGCTTGCACCCGTTGTATGCGAACGTAGAGTCTATCACACCCGATCATCACGTGGTGCTTCGAAACGACGAACCTTCGCAACGGCGCACACTCGGGGGGAACACAATTTTATCTTGAAATTTTAGTGAGGGATCATCTTATAATGCTACCGTCGTCCTAAGCAAAATAAGATGCATAAAAGGATTAACATCACATGCAAATCATAAGTGACATGATATGGCCATCAACTCGTGCTTTTGATCTCCATCTCCAAAGCACCGGCATGATCTCCATCGTCACCGGCGCCACACTATGATCACCATCATCATGATCTCCATCATCGTGTCGCCATCGGGGTTGTCGCGCGCCCACCATGCTCTTACTACTATTGCTACCGTTTAGCGATAAAGTAAAGCATTACAAAGCGCTTAATGATTGACACGCAGGTCATACAAAAAATTAAAGACAACCCTATGGCTCCTGCCGGTTGCCGTATGCATCGACATGCAAGTCGATATTAACTATTACAACATGATCATCTCATACATCAAATATATCTCATCATGTCATTGACCATATCATATCACATACATACCCTGCAAAAACAAGTTAGACGTCCTCTAATTTGTTGTTGCATGTTTTACGTGGCTGCTATGGGTATCTAGCAAGAACGCTTCTTACCTACGCAAAGCCACAACGGTGATATTTAAGTTGCTATTTAACCTTCTACAAGGACCGCCTTGTTCTATTCCGATTCAACTAAGATAGGAGAGACAGACACCCGCCAGCCATCTTATGCAACAAAAGTCACATGTCTGTCGATGGAACCGGTCTCATGTACGTGGACATGTAAAGTTGGTCCGGGCCGCTTCATCCCATAATACCGCTGAATCAAGAAAGACTAAGGAGGGAAGCAATCTAAACATCAACGTCCACAAACCCTTTTGTGTTCTACTCGTGAAAGCATCTACGCAAGATCCTAGCTCATGATGCCACTGTTGGGGAACGTTGCATGGGAAACAAAATTTTTTTCCTACGCTCACCAAGATCAATCTAGGAGATGCATCTACGAGGGGAGAGTTGGATCCACATACCCTTGTAGATCGCTAAGCGGAAGCGTTCAAGAACGCGGCTGATGGAGTCGTACTCGCCGCGATTCAGATCGCCGAAGATCCTAGCACCGAAGCAACGGTGCCTCCGCGTTCTTCACACGTACGGCTCGGGGACGTCTCCTCCTTCTTGATCCAGCAAGGGGGGAGGAGAGGTTGATGGAGACACCGGCAGCACGACGGCGTGGTGGAGATGGTGGTGGAGGATTCCAGCAGGGCTTCGCCAAGCACCGCGGGAAAACGAAGATTGTTGTGGGAGAGGGAGGGCAGCACCGAGGCACGAACGTGTGTGGCTGCCCTCCCTCTGCCTCTCTTTATATAGGGGGAGTAGAGGGGAGGGGGCGCCCTAGGGTTTACCCCTAGGGGCGGCGGCCAAGTGGAGATGGGGGGGGCGGCGGCCAGGGCTGTGGCCAGGGTTAGGGCTCCCTCCCCCCAGGCGCCTTGCCCCCCAAGTTAGGGGGTGCGGCAGCCCTAGGAGGGGCCAGCCCCCCTTGCGCATGAGGAGAGGGCCCAGGGGGGGGCGCACAGCCCTATGAGGGCTGTTGTGTCCCCCCTTTGTGGCCCATTAGGCCCGAAACTCCTTCCGGGACCCCGAAACCCCTTTCGGTCATCCGCCGTCTTCCCGATACTCCCCGGAACACTTCCGGACTCCGAACACTTTCATCCTATATATCAATCTTCGTCCCCGGACCATTCCGGAGACCCTCGTCACGTCCGGGATCTCATCCGGGACTCCGAACAACCTTCGGTAACCATGCACTGTTCTCACTAACAACCCTAGCGTCACCGAACCTTAAGTGTGTAGACCCTGCGGGTTCGGAAACTATGCAGACATGACCGAGACACTCCCAGGCCAATAACCAACAGCGGGATCTGGATACCCATATTGGTTCCCACACGTTCCTCGATGATCTCATCGGATGAACCACGATGTCAAGGATTCAGGCAATCCCGTATACAGTTCCCTTTGTCTCGTCGGTATGTTACTTGCCCGAGATTCGATCGTCGGTATCTCTATACCTAGTTCAATCTCGTTACCGGCAAGTCTCTTTACTCGTTACCGTAATACATAATCCCGTGACTAACTACTTAGTCACTTTGAGCTCATTGAGATGATGTATTACCGAGTGGGCCCGGAGATACCTCTCCGTCACACGGAGTGACAAATCCCAGTCTCGATCCATGTCAACTCAACAGACACCTTCGGAGATACCTGTAGAGTACCTTTATAGTCACCCAGTTACGTTGCGACATTTGGCACACACAAAGCACTCCTACGGTGTCAGTGAGTTACATGATCTCATGGTCATAGGAACTTATACTTGACATGCAGAAAACTATAGCGATAACTGATACGATCAAAAGCTATGTTTAACGTTTGGGTCTCGTCCATCACATCATTCTCCTAATGATGTGATCCCGTTATCAAATGACAACTCATGTCTATGACCTGGAAACCGCGGTCATCTTTGATCAACGAGCTAGTCCTGAAGAGGCTTACTAGGGACACAAAGTTTGTCTATTTATCCACACATGTATATGAGTTTCCAATCAATACAATTATAGCATGGATAATAAACGATTATCATGAACAAGGAAATATAATAATAACTCTTTTATTATTGCCTCTAGGGCATATTTCCAACAATATACGGGGGCAGGGGGGCACCCAAAGACACACAAGTTGAATTGTACCAGCCGTGTGCGGTGCCCCCCTCCACAGAAACACACCTCGGTCATACCGTCGCGATGCTTAGGCGAAGCCCTGCGCCGGTGAATACATCATATCCGTCACCACGCCGTCGTGCTGACGAAACTCTCCCGTGAAGCTCAACTGGATCAAGAGCTCGTGGGACGTCATCAAGCTGAACGTGTGCTGAACGCGGAGGTGCCGTACGTTCGGTGCTTGATCGGTTGAATCGCGAAGAAGTTTGACTACATCAACCGCATCACTTGACGCTTCCGCTTCCGGTCTACGAGGGTACGTAGACACACTCTTCCCTCTCGTTGCTATGCATCTGGTAGAAAGATCTTGCGTGATCGTAGGAAAATTTTAAAATACTACGTTCCCCAACAGTGGCATCATGAGCCAGGTCTATGCGTAGATGATATGCACGAGTAGAACACAATGAGTTGTGGGCGATACTAGTCATACTGCTTACCAGCATGTCATACTTTGCTTCGGCGGTATTGTGAGATGAAGCGGCCCGGACCGACATTACGCGTACGCTTACGCGAGACTGGTTTCACCGTTACGAGCACTCGTTGCTTAAAGGTGACTGGCGGGTGTCTGTCTCTCTCACTTTAGCTGAATCAAGTGTGGCTACGCCCGGTCCTTGTGAAGGTTAAAACAGCACATACTTGACGAAACATCGTTGTGGTTTTGTATGCGTAGGTAAGAACGGTTCTTGCTAAAGCCCGTAGCAGCCACGTAAAACTTGCAACAAACAAAGTAGAGGACGTCTAACTTGTTTTTGCAGGGCATGTTGTGATGTGATATGGTCAAGACATGATGAGTTATACGGTTTTGTATGAGATGATCATATTTTGTAAAGTTATCGGCAACTGGCAGGAGCCATATGGTTGTCGCTTTATTGTATGAAATGCAATCGCCATGTAATTGCTTTACTTTATCACTAAGCGGTAGCGATAGTCGTAGAAGCAATAGTTGGCGAGACGACAACGATGCTACGATGAAGATCAAGGTGTCGAGCCGGTGACGAAGGTGATCATGACGGTGCTTTGGAGATGGAGATCAAAAGCACAAGATGATGATGGCCATATCATGTCACATATTTTGATTGCATGTGATGTTTATCTTATTATGCTTCTTATTTTGCTTAGAACGACGGTAGCATTATAAGATGATCCCTTACTAAATTTCAAGGTATAAGTGTTCTCCCTGAGTATGCACCGTTGCGAAAGTTCGTCGTGCCGAGACACCACGTGATGATCGGGTGTGATAAGCTCTACGTTCAAATACAACGGGTGTAAGCCAGTTTTGCACACGCAGAATACTCGGGTTAAACTTGACGAGCCTAGCATATGCAGATATGGCCTCGGAACACTGGAGACCGAAAGGTCGAGCGTGAATCATATAGTAGATATGATCAACATAAGATGTTCACCATTGAAACTACTCCATCTCACGTGATGATCAGACATGGTTTAGTTGATTTGGATCACGTGATCATTTAGATGACCGGAGGGATGTCTATCTAAGTGGGAGTTCTTTAAATTAATATGATTAAATTGAACTTTAATTTATCATGAAGTTAGTCCTGGTAGTATTAGCATATCTATGTTGTAGATCAATAGCTCGCGATGTTGCTCCTCGTTTATTTTTCATATATTCCTAGAGAAAACCAAGTTGAAAGATGTTAGTAGCAATGATGCGGAATTATTCCGTGATCTGAGGATTATCCTCATTGCTGCACAGAAGAATTATGTCCTTGATGCACCGCTAGGTGACAGACCTATTGCAGGAGCAGATGTAGACGTTATGAACGTTTTTGACAAAAGCTCGATATGATGACTACTTGATAGTTTAGTGCACCATGCTTTACGGCTTATAACCGGGACTTCAAAAACGTTTTGAACGCCACGGAGCATATAAGATGTTCTAAGAGTTGAAATTAGTATTTCATACTCATGCCCGTGTCGAGAGGTATGAGACCTCTGACAGTACTTTGCCTACAAGATGGAGGAGAATAGCTCAACCAGTGAGCATGTGCTCAGATTGTCTGGGTAGTACAATTGCTTGAATCAAGTGGGAGTTAATCTTCCAGATAAGATAGTAATTGACAAAGTTCTCTAGACACTATCACCAAGTTAGTAAAACTTCGTGATGAACTATAATATGCAAGGGATGACGAAAGTAATTCCCGAGCTCTTCACGATGCTGAAATCGGTGAAGGTAGAAATCAAGAAAGAGCATCAAGTGTTGATGGTTAACCAGACCACTTGTTTCAAGTAAAGGCCAAAGGGATAGAAGGGGAACTTCAAGAAGAATGACAAGCAAGTTGTCACTCCCGTGAAGAAACCCAAAGCTAAACTCAAGCCTGAAACTAAGTGCTTCTACTGCAAAGGAAATGGTCACTAGAAGTGGAACTGCCCTAGATATTTGGCGGATAAGAAGGATGGCAAAGTGAACAAAGGTATATTTGATATACAGATTATTGATGTGATTTTACTAGAGTTCATAGCAACCCCTCGGTATTTGATACTGGTTCAGTTGCTAAAGAGTAGTAACTCGAAATGGGAGTTGCATAATGAACAGAAACTAGTTAAAGGATGAAGTAACGATGTTTATTGGAAGCAGTTCCAAGATTGATATGATCATCATCGCTCACTCCCTATACTTTCGGGATTAGTGTAGAACCTAAATAAGTGTTATTTGGTGTTTGTGTTGAGCATGAATATGATTTGATCATGTTTATTGCAATACGGTTATTCATGTAAGTTAGAGAATAATTGTTGTTCTGTTTACATGAATAAAACCTTCTATGGTCATACACCCAATGAAAATAGTTTATTGGATCTCGATCGTGTGATACACATATTCATAATATTGAAGCCAAAAGATGCAAGGTTAATAATGATAGTGCAACTTATTTGTGGCACTGCCGTTTAGGTCATATTGGTGTAAAGCGCATGAAGAAACTCCATAGTGATGGACTTTTGGAATCACTTGATTATGAATCACTTGGTGCTTGCGAACCATGCCTCATGGGCAAGATGACTAAAACTCTGTTCTCCGGAACCGTGGAGCGAGCAACAGAGTTGTTGGAAATCATACATACTGATGTATGCGGACCAATGAGTGTTGAAGCTCGCGGCAAGTATCGTTATTTTCTGACCTTCACTGATGATTTGAGCAGATATGGGTATATCTACTTAATGAAGCACAAGTCTGAAACATTTGAAAAGTTCAAAGAATTTCAGAGTGAAGTGGAGAATCATCGTAACAAGAAAATAAGAGTTTCTACGATATGATCGTAGAGGTAAAATATTTGAGTTAGCGAGTTTGGCCTTCAATAAAAACAATGTGAAATAGTTTCACTACTCACGCCACCTGGAACACCACAGTGTAATGGTGTGTCCGAACGTCATAACCGTACTTTATTAGATATGGTGCGATCGATGATGTCTCTTACCGATCTACCACTATCACTTTTGGGGTTATGCATTAGAGACAACTACATTCACGTTAAATAAGGCACCATCTAAATCCGTGGAGATGACACCGTATGAACTGTGGTTTGACGAGAAACCTAAGCTGTCATTTCTTTAAGTTTGGGACTGCGATGCTTATGTGAGAAAGTTTCAACATGATAAGCTCGAACCCAAATCAGAGAAGTAAATCTTCATAGGATACCCAAGAAGAAACTGTTGGGTACACCTTCTATCACAGATCCTAAGGCAAGGTCTTTGTTGCTAAGAGTGGATCCTTTCTAGAGAAGGAGTTTCTCTCGAAAGAAGTGAGTGGGAGGAAAGTAGAACTTGATGAGGTAATTGTACCTTCTCCCGAATTGGAAGGTAGTACATCACAGAAACTCGTTCCAGTGATTCCTACACCAATTAGTGAGGAAGCTAATGATGATGATCATGAAACTTCAGATCAAGTTTCTGCTAAACTTCGTAGATCAACCAGAGTTCGTTCCGCACCAGAGTGGTACGGCAACCCAGTTCTGGAAGTCATGTTACTAGACCATGATGAACCTACGAACTATGAGGAAGCGATGATGAGCCCAGATTCCGCTAAATGGCTTGAGGCCATGAAATTTGAGATGGGATCCATGTATGAGAACAAAGTATGGACTTTGGTTGACTTGCCCGATGATCGGCAAGCCATCGAAAATAAATGGATGTTCAAGAGGAAGACCGACGCAAACGGTAATGTTACTGTTTACAAAGCTCGACTTGTTGCGAAAGGGTTTTGACAACTTCAAGGAGTTGACTACGATGAGACTTTCTCACCCGTAGCGATGCTTAAGTCTGTCCAAATCATGTTAGTAATTGCCGCATTTTATGAAATCTGGCAAATGGATAACCAAACTGCATTCTTTAATGGATTTATTAAAGAAGACTTGTATATGATGCAACCAGAAGGTTTTGTCAATCCTAAAGGTGCTAACAAAATGTGCAAGCTCCAGCGATCCATCTATGGACTGGTGCAAGCATCTCGGAGTTGGAATATACGCTTTGGTAAGTTGATCAAAGCATATAGATTTATACAGACTTGCGGTGAAGCCTGTATTTACAAGAAGTGAGTGGGAGCACTACAACCTTTCTGATAAGTATATGTGAATGACATATTGTCGATCGGAAATGATGTAGAATTTTCTGGAAAGCATAAAGGAGTGTTTGAAAGGAGTTTTTTTAAAAGAAAGACCTTGGTGAAGCTGCTTACATATTGGGCATCAAGATCTATAGAGATAGATCAAGACGCTTGATAAGACTTTCGATGAGTACATACCTTGATAAGATTTTGAAGTAGTTCAAAATGGATCAGTCAAAGAAGGAGTTCTTGCTTGACTTGTAAGGTATGAAGTTGAGTAAGACTCAAAGCCAGACCGCGGCAGAAAAATATAGAGAGAATGAAAGTCATTCCCTATGCCTCAGCCATAGGTTCTATAAAGTATGCTATGCTGTGTACAAAACACGTTGTGTACCTTGCCATGAGTTTGACAGGGAGGTACAATAGTGATCCAGGAGTAGATCACTGTACAGCGGTCAAAATTATCCTTAGTAATTGGATGACTAAGGAAATATTTCTCGATTATGGAGGTGATAAAGAGTTCATCGTAAAGGGTTACGCCGATGCAAGCTTTGCCACTAAATCCAGATGACTCTAAGTATCAATCTGGATGCGTATTGAAATTGGGAGCAATTAGCTAGAGTAGCTCTATGCAGAGCATTGTAGACATAGAAATTTGCGAAATACATACGGATCTGAATGTGACAAACCCGTTGACTAAACTTCTCTCACAAGCAAAACACGATCACACCTTATTACTCTTGGGGTATTAATCACATAGCGATGTGAACTAGATTATTGACTCTAGTAAACCCTTTGGGTGTTGGTCACATGGCGATGTGAACTATGGGTGTTATTCACATAACGTTGTGAACTATCGGTATTAAATCACATGGCGATGTGAGCTAGATTATTGACTCTAGTGCAAGTGGGAGACTGAAGGAAATATGCCCTAGAGGCAATAATAAAGATGATTATTTGTATTTCCTTATATCATGATAAATGTCTTTTATTCATGCTAGAATTGTATTAACCGGAAACTTAGTACATGTGTGAATACATAGACGAAACAGTATGTCCCTAGTATGCCTCTACTAGACTAGCTCATTGATCAAAGATGGTTATGTTTCCTAGCCATAGACATGAGTTGTCATTTGATCAATGGGATCACATCATTAGGAGAATGATGTGATGGACAAGACCCATCCGTTAGCATAGCACTATGATCGTTTAGTTTTACTGCTATTGCTTTCTTCATGACTTATACATGTTCCTATGACTATGAGATTATGCAACTCCCGAATACCGTAGGAACACCTTGTGTGCTATCAAACGTCACAACGTAACTGGGTGATCATAAAGATGCTCTACAGGTGTCTCCGAAAGTATTCGTGGTGTTGGCATAGATCAAGATTAGGATTTGTCACTCCGAGTGTCGGAGAGGTATCTCTGGGCCCTCTCGGTAACACACATCACAATAAGCCTTGCAAGCAAAAGACTAATGAGTTAGTCACGAGATGATGTGTTACGGAACGAGTAAAGAGACTTGCCGGTAATGAGATTGAACTAGGTATAGAGATACCGACGATCGAATCTCGGGCAAGTAACATACCGTTGACAAAAGGAACAACGTATGTTGTTATGCGGTTTGACCGATAAAAGATCTTCGTAGAATATGTAGGAGCCAATATGAACATCCAGGTTCCGCTATTGGTTATTGACCGGAGATGAGTCTCGGTCATGTCTACATAGTTCTCGAACCCGTAGGGTCCGCACGCTTAACGTTTGATGACGATCGGTATTATGAGTTTATGAGTTTTGATGTACCGAAGGTAGTTCGGAGTCCCGGATGATATCACGGACATGACGAGGAGTCTCGGAATGTCCGAGACATAAAGATTGATATATTGGACGACTATATTCAGACACCGGAAGTGTTCCGGAAAAGTTTCGGATTTAACGGGATTGCCGGAGGGGGTTACCGGAACCCCCTACGAGGGGGGATGGTCCATAGTGGGCCTTAAGGAAAAGAGAGAGGCAGCCCATAGGAGCTGGCCGGCGCCCCACCTAGGGATCCTAGTTGGACTAGGATTGGGGGCGCCACCTCTCCCTCCTTTTTCCTTTCCCTCTCTTCCTTCTTTGGTAGTTCCTACTAGGAATAGGATTGCAATCCTATTCCTAGTAGGATTGCACCCCTAGCCGCACCAAAAAAGGGCCGGCCGGCCTCCCCCCTTGCTCCTTTATATACGGGGGCAGGGGGGCACCCAAAGACACACAAGTTGAATTGTTCCAGCCGTGTGCGGTGCCCCCCTCCACAGAAACACACCTCGGTCATACCGTCGCGGTGCTTAGGCGAAGCCCTGCGCCGGTGAATACATCATATCCGTCACCACGCCGTCGTGCTGACGAAACTCTCCCGTGAAGCTCAACTGGATCAAGAGCTCATGGGACGTCATCAAGCTGAACGTGTGCTGAACGCGGAGGTGCCGTACGTTCGGTGCTTGATCGGTTGAATCGCGAAGAAGTTCGACTACATCAACCGCGTCACTTGACGCTTCCGCTTCCGGTCTACGAGGGTACGTAGACACACTCTTCCCTCTCGTTGCTATGCATCTGGTAGATAGATCTTGCGTGATCGTAGGAAAATTTTAAAATACTACGTTCCCCAACATAAAGGTCCTACTTGTGTAATATGGTATGTATGGATGTAAGACTCTTGTTATTCCGCTTCTGTGTGTTCAGTGAGCATTGATCTCTGGGATCACTGTACACGTGCATTCGGTGATCTCGACTTATGAGTCGGGGTCCCCACACTAGGGCACCTTCCTGAGCAAAAACATTGCACCACTTTTTGGAATATTTTTGCTATAGAAAATATTTTCTGTTCTGGACATAAATGATAGTTTCTACAACAACTGCCATTTTACTTGCTCCATTGTAGCTGAATTTTCTTGTGCATCTTCACCTTAGTAGATGATTGCTAACCTCCAAAGCCTAGCTCCCAACTCCTAGCCGTTTGACCTCAGTAAACTCTCAAAGTTACTGTCCAGAAACTTACTTGGCTTGTGAAATCTTTTCTACTGTGTCTGGGTCCAAACCAAATCGTGGTAATCTTCAAAACTACCACAAACAACAAGCCAGACATGAAATTTGGATGCAGGTCGGCCTAGGGGCAAAGTTCACGCGGTGACGACGCGTGTACATGATGCCAGCCTGCGTGTCGACGTGCTCCGAGTGCCGCCGAGCGCTCTGTTTAGCGCGTGCTTGCTTCCCCGACTGCCATAGCGCGCCAAACCTCGCCACCATCTTTGTCCCAACTCCATTAACTCCCCTTGGCACTCGTCGACGCTGGAGCTCGTCGCAGCAAGCACGGGCATGGTCCGGCCAGAGTAACAATGTGGTGTGCACTGTGCTCGTCGCCTTCTCCTCGATCCTATGCTTGTCCTCGTTCGCCCACAGTCCCCGTGTGAGCTGCGTCGCCTTCTCCCCCTCTCACTGACGCTGCTCATCACCGGGCGCAGTGTCCAGGTGTCGACGGTGGAGCCTGATTCCCCCCTCGTGGCTCGCCTATAAATGGAGCCACCCCAGCCTCCTCGAGCACCATCCTCCACTCCCACAAACCCCACAACCACGTAGGAAACCGTAGCCCGGCCGGGCAGGCCGTAGGCCACCGTCCTCGAGCTTGAGCTCGCCGGCGATCCCCTCGGGTCATCGCGGTAGCTCCAGCCCCTCCCAGGCCTAGGCAATCCTTCCAGGGCCTCCTCCACTCTCCGGTGGTGCTGTTCCGCCTGGTTGGAGCCCCTGGAGTCGCCGCTGCTCGTCGTCGTCTTTGTCTCCGGCGATCACCGCTCTATGCTTCCGCTTGCGAGGTCGATTCCGACACCGTCCGACCACCCCTAGCTACGCTACACATACGGGCAGGTGCGTCTCCATCTCCTCTCCCGATCCCTCCCTCTCGTTTTGGCCAAGGAGCCCTCGTCACCGGCGTGAGCTCCGACGAAGCCGCGGCCGTCTCTGTTTCCTTCTCCCTCTCCCCTCACCTGACTAGTGGGGCCCACTAGTTAGCCACTCGGTACGCGCGTGAAGCGGTACGAGTGGTGGCACCCCAAGGCTTTACGCCTTCGACGTCACCCCCTCCCCAGTCTGTTTTTTATTTAAATTCAAATTCATATATATTCCAGAGAGCTTCAAACAGCAATAACTTTTTAACCATAAGTCCAAATGAATTGATTCTTTTTGCACCGTGTTCTTTGTGAAGAAATCTAGCAGCTCACCAAAAATGAGACTTTTATCTGCTGTCTAGATTTTCTGGTGATTTTCAGAAGGGTTCTTGATGTTTTCTTTTTGTGTTTTTAAATATATTCAGAAGGCGAAACTTGTCTTGAGGATCACCAGGTGGTTTGTGAACCTCATATGCACTAAGGCAAGCCACGACACCATTTTCATGGTGCCACTACAATATTTGTGATTTTCCAACTTGAATGAATGATTTAATCCATGCATATAAATCACTTTTATTATTTTTATTCTGTTGGTTGCTTGTTTTAGTTGTCATATTTAGTTTACAGAAAGTTGAAAGTTAATTAAGTTGTTAATGTAACTAGAAGTAAGTTTGGGTTATGAAGAACTAATATGGTTATGGATATAAGTAATTATTTGGAGTTATTCTTCTTGCATACGAAATATGATAAAATTTGCTAGAAAAGATTCTGTTTAAATTGAGGTTTAATCCTAACCAGAGAAGTATTAGAAGTTGTTGATGTTTATGCTTAGTGTGGAGGAGCTGACCCAGTTATTTACGATGATGCATATTTTGTGTTGCATTTTGCATGGCATTTTATGACACCGGTTATTCTTTTTAAGTTGAACCTGTTAATCACTCAACTTGAATATATCGTTGACCGGGTCATGGTGCCACTGAATCGAGTTTTCCCAGTGCAACCACATTTGCCTTTTATGGGAAGGCCTTTATTCGGTCCTTGTCATGCCTCTGGTCGGTGCCTACAACTAGGGAAGGTTATGGGCGTGCGGTACCCTGGCCCGGTAAGTAGACATAACCTTGTGTGCCCGTTGTTGAGATTATGGTACTATGTCCGCGTTTGGGACAGTTTATGTTTGTCCACGACGGTGGTCGTTGTGTCTTTGGTAGACACGGGGCCACCCAGGACTAGCCCGATGGGGAGTGAGTCGGAGTGGCCGAGAGAGTGTCATGGCAATGGAGGGGTTCGTCGGAATGCCGTTGGTCCACGCGAATGGGACTGCAAGGCCATGGATTCCGTGGTATGGATACAGTGCACTAACTCTACAAAGTGTAATTAATCTATCGATAGCCGAGTCCACGGTCACAGACACGCTCGAAAGTAGGTCACACCATGGGTCAACATTTAATAAAATTTTGCACACTAAGTCATGAACTTTGCACTATCATAGATAGTGGAAAGACCATCGAGATGTTTGAGACCAAGGGTTGGTCATGGTTGTGATCACCGGAAAGATCACGGGGTAATCCGTATTGAGACCGAAAAGTTGGTATGTTAGTGATCTAAGAAAGATCACCGTTGGTAAGCCACTCCGAGGGACTGTCTTCACAAAGGCATGAGCACAGCATGTTGGATACATTTATATATATATATATATATATATATATATATATATATATATATATATATATATATATATTGTTGCATTTTAATAATTGAATAATTATCATGATATTGTTTGTCATTATGTTTATGCTTGCTGTAAGCTTGCAAGTACATTCAATGTACTGACCTGGCGTGTCATGCCAAATTTCAGGAAAGTCTCGCTGGAAAGGAGTGCCGCCCGAGTCTAGATCGTGTCCACATCGGTGTCCCTGTGCTATGGAGTTCCGCTATGAAGTTTGTTCCGCTGCCGCGTAATTGTTATGACTGAGGCCCTTTATGTTCACTAAATAATGTACATATAGCTCAGCCGCACTGTGTGTGCCGCTTGGCCTTGCTACCTGTTGTAATGTAAACTTTGATCCGCTAGCATCAATAAAGCGGTTGTTTTCTATACCAAGATGTTGTGTGTTGCCAGAAGACATGGTCTCTAGGCTGGCAATGCATGGTAAATCGGTTGCTCTGAGCCGGGGTGCCAGAACGCTTGGTATCAGAGCCGCGCTGGCTGTAGGCCACGCTGGACTATGACGTGTTAACTGGACCTTAGATACAAATTTAAGTTGAGTGCCGGTAGCATGTTTAGCTGGTTGTTGCTTTGCATATACTTGCTTTATTTTTTTATGCTAACCTACTAATGGTTGTGAGTGTAGATGGCTCCGGTGCCGTATCCGTGCCAGTTGCAGCTGATGTCGTACACGTCACCGCACCTCCTTCATAACGTGTGGCGTCGGTTGTACCCTCTTGGAGACGACCCAGTCTATCGTGTGTACCGGGAGCGTCTAGCAGGCTTAGTGTATGAGTATCAGGCAGTGGTTACTCTGCGCACCAGTTCCGATTCCAGCACCTACACTCGTACCTCTCGGAGCGGTTACACTTCTACCGCTTCCCAGGCCATCCAATTTGCTGCATTCGAGGTCCTTGCCGAGCTTCGTTACAGCGAGGTACGAATGCAGAACCACGCAGGTTTCCAATACTATCCTTCTCTGTACGACAATGGTCGTGTCTGTTTCCCTACCATTGATCCAGAGTCTGATAGTGTTGCTAGCCACCTTTCCTGTTGTATTACTGCTAGCTATCTTATGATCCACGAGCTGGCTCGAGAGCTGACTCGTACTCGTATTGCTTTAGCCACTACTAGGTATGTCACTATTCCAGCATCGATGGGATTTACCCCTTACAATCCAGCTAGTTCTGGTTCCCCTATTTCACCGGTTACTCCTCCGAGTAGCCCGGGCGCCTCGACCATAAATCCTCTCAGTGCTCCTGCTGAGTGGGTTTCTCTTCTCACTACTCCTATAGCTCCTATGCTTCACCCTACTCCTGCCCCGGAGGGAGAGCCCCCGAGGCAGCGCCGTCGTGTTACCTTTAACCCGGAGGTTTTAGTTAACCTCGTCAGTTCAGGATCCGAGTCCGCTTCACGAGAGGACCCCGCAGCACCAGCAGAGCGGTAGAGCTTCTGAGTATCCGCAGTTGTCAGGATGGTGTACGGATGTAGCCGTACGAGTCATGATGTTTCGTTTCTTGTATGAGAGTAGTGGAACCTGGCATGTTAATTACCTTTCATGTATGAGTCTATGTATAATTATGCTGGAACTTTATTTCTTCTATTCGATGTATTTTCTTCATCATCTCATTTTCTCTCGGGATTTGTTGCTGGCTTTTCCCCCAATTTACTTTTGAATGTTTCTCATCGCGGTTACATTGTCTTGGAAAAAATCCATAATAGGATGCCGCGGGGAGGCAACAGTAGCAGCGCTCATGAGGATGTTCTTGTTCGTCGTTCCGCCCGATAGGTAGGACACTCTCCCGAGCTGTACATACCACCACCGCCTCCACCGCCAAATCCGCCTACCACCGAGCAAATTCTGTGTATGTTTGAGGAAAGGAGGAATAATGATCTCATTGAGATATTAAGAAGTGTTCATGCTATGGTTGGACAGAATAGAAATCAGAACAGTCATCACTCAAAGCTATCAGATTTTCAAAGAACCTAGCCTCCCAGTTTCAGTCAGGTTATTGACCCCTTGGATGCCGATGATTGGTTGCGGACCATTGTGTTGGGGATCGTTGCAGAAAATAAAAAAAAATTCCTACGCATCACCAAGATCTATCTATGGAGTCTACTAGCAACGAGAGGGGAGTGCATCTTCATACCTTTGAAGATCGCGATGCGGAAGCGTTACAAGAACGCGGATGAAGGAGTCGTACTCGTAGCGATTCAGATCGCGGTTGGTTCCGATCTAAGCGCAGAACAACGGCGCCTCCGCGTTCAACACACGTGCAGCCCAGTGACGTCTCCCACATTTGATCCAGCAAGGGGAGAGGGAGAGGTTGGGGAAGGCTCCGTCCTGCAGCAGCACGACGGCGTGGTGGTGATGGAGGAGCGTGGCAATCCTGTAGGGCTTCGCCAAGCACCGCGGGAGAGGAGGATTAGTAGGGGGAGGGGGAGGGCTGCGCCAGGACTTGGGTGCGGCTACCCTCCCACCCCCCACATATATATAGGGGCCAGGGAGAGGGGGGCCGGCCCCCTCAGATTGGATCTGAGGAGGGGGCGGCGGCCAGGGGGGTGGCTTGCCCCCCAAGGCAAGGAGGCGCCCCCCCTTTCCGGTTCCCCCAAACCCTAGGTGCCTTGGGCCCTTCGGGGGGCGCACCAGCCCACCAGGGGCTGGCTCCCCCCTTCACTTGGTCCACCTAGCCCGCCGAGCAGGTGGCCCCACCCGGTGGACCCCCGAACACCTTCCGGTGGCCCCGGTACAATACCGGTGACCCCCGAAATCATTCCGGTGACCAAAACGGGACTTCCCATATATAAAACTTTACCTCCGGACCATTCCGGAACTCCTCGTGATGTCCGGGATCTCATCCGGGACTCCGAACAACATTCGGTAACCACGTACTACATTCCCTATAACCCTAGCATCATCGAACCTTAAGTGTGTAGACCCTACGGGTTCGGGAACCATGCAGACATGACCGAGACAACTCTCCGGCCAATAACCAACAGCGGGATCTGGGTACCCATGTTGATTACATGTTCCACGATGATCTCATTGGATGAACCACGATGTCAAGGATTCAATCAATCCCGTATACGATTCCCTTTGTCTATCGGTATAGCACTTGCCCGAGATTCGATCGTCGGTATACCGATACCTTGTTCAATCTCGTTACGGCAAGTCTCTTTACTCGATCTGTAACACATCATCCCATGACTAACCCCTTAGTCACATTGAGCTCATTACGATGATGTATTACCGAGTGGTCCCAGAGATACCTCTCCGTCATACGGAGTGACAAATCCCAGTCTCGGTTCGTGCCTGTGACGCCCGAAGACCGACGTCCCAGAAGATTCCAGAAGTTCCAGATGTTCCGGGTTGCCCGTGTGTTCTTTGTGCTTGTGCTATTTATTTTTTTTGCATTGCATCATGTCATCATGCCATCATGTCATATTTTATTTTGCATCTCAACCTAAATAAATCGTGTGGACCTTCGGTCCATTTAAATCGAGGGAAGGTGACTTCTCTTTATAACATATAAAAGCCTCTCAATAGTTAGGGAGCTATATTAATTATTCCAGTCTTTGGAATTACCCGCAACACACGTGCATAATTTCCCCATGTCTTTTCACTTCGAGTTTCACCTTCAAAATCTTGCCAATAATTCTTTCCGTTGTTCCGAGGTTCTTCCAAAAACCCTCCTTCTATTTTATTTAAATTCCTGACATTTTGTGAGTCCGGGAAGTTTATCCTCTTGCCCAAAATTCTTCCCCTTCCTTCTTCTCTTTTCCTTCATTGCTATATTTTTTTTCCTGCTTTGAGAAATAGCAGAAGAGAGAAGAAGAAGAGCAGCTTCCAGCCATCTGGGCCTCCTCCTTTTAGCCAGGCCCAAGTCAGCCTCCTTCTCTCAGGCCCGAGGCCCAGCCTCCTTTTCTCTCCCGAACCCTAGCGCCTGAGCCTCGATCGATCGCTCTCTCCTTTTTCCTTCGTCCGCCGCCACCCGCTTCTCCCCTCGAGCGCCTGACCCTGGGAGCCCGATTCCCTCTTCCCTTTCTTCCCCTTCGCCCGCACCTTCCCTCTGCCCCTTCGATCTCGCCTCCAGGAGCCGCCCGTCCGCCGCCTTCTGGCCGCGGCGCCCGTCCCTCGAGCGGCCTCTCCCTCCTTCGCCCTGGCCCCGAGCCAGCGCCAGGGAGGCCGGCCCGCGCCGTCCCTCCGCCGTGCTAGGCCGCAGCGCCGCGGTTGGAGGCCAGTCCCTCGCCCGCCGTCCTCGAGCAGCCACCGCTCTCCTCCATGCGTCCTCACGTCGCCCGGCCACCGAGGCCTCCCCTCCGTCCTCGCCCGTCCTGAGCCTCGCTTGGCTGCCCCGCGGGCCAGCCAGGACCGTCACCGACGCCCTTCGCCTCCAGCAAGCGCGCGGCCAGCAGCTCCAGGCCGGCGCCCCTCTTCCTTCCCGAGCCGCCCCGCCCGCGACTTCCCTCCACGCGAGCGCGTCCTCCAGCTCGAGGCCAGCCAGCGCCCCGGCTCCCTCCATCCGCGCCCCTCTGCCCGGGTCGCCCGAACGCCGTGGTCGCCCTCCCGTCCTCCAGCAGCAAGGATGACCAGGGGCCCCGTCCTCCCCGCGGAGGCCACTACCTCGCGACGCGAGGGTCCTCCCTGGCCTCCTCCCGAGCACCCAGCGGCCTCGCCTCCGCTCTCTTCCTTCGCGAGCTAGCCGCCCCGAGGCCCTGTCCTTTTCCAGATCGGCGTCGTCCCGAGCAACCCGCAGCCTTTTTTTCCTTTTTTTTGTTGTTTTGTTGCTGTTAATGTTAATCTCAGATAGTCATGGAGCAGCAAGTATAACTACTTTTGGGCCCGAACAACTACCGTCGCCAAGACCCGACGCAACAAGTTCCACGACACGTGACATGACCGCTACGAGCCTCGAGTACGACTACACGGTGGCGTGTCAAGTACCCCTTCGATCGCGAAGTAACAAGTACCACGACGACCGAACGGCTACGGAAACGTGAACAACTACCGTCTCGGAGACGCACCAAGTACCCCTACCGTCGCCCGAACGCCTACTCGACGACACAAGACGATGCGGCGAGTACCTCTCCGATGAACGAGAACACCTACTTCCCTCTATGGCATGTACCACTACCGTCGCTCCGTGTACCACGACTCGTGTACCACTACTTCCACTACTTCGGCTACTTCCACTACGACCTCGAACCCCTCCGAGAACGATGGTTCCGAAGGTATAACCCCGTGGATGACCCGTGAATGCTTGCTTGTGTTGTATGAAATGTCTCCCTTGTGTGCTCCGTGCCCGTTTCGATCTTTTGTCATGTTCCTCGGTTGCCTCGTCACCGACTCGTGGGAACCCGGTAACGGGATCGCCCCACCTTTCATCTCGTTTGACTCACTCCGCCTTTGCTTTTGCACCGGTCCCTCAACGAGTTACCGGAACCAAATTGTTGCGTGGCATCATTTCGGATCGTTGCCGTGGCACCCTTTTCTTCCACCACGGTGACAAATGCTTCATACCTTCTTCATGTCAACCTTTTAATAACTTGCATAAAACTTGTTCATGTCATCCGCATCATGTTAACAACACGAATATGTTTAATTGTTGTTGCTTTAAATTATTAAACATGCTCATGGGGATTTTCCGGATATGTTGTTGTTTCTCCGGCCTCATTTAAATTGCCTAAATAGTGTAGTTTTATTATGCTTCACCTCTTGCCATGTTAAAAACATTTAATCTTGTCTTGTAAATAAACAAGAGTCAATTAAATAAATAACATGTGGTGTTTCGTCAATATGCAACTCGTTGCATATTGATCTCCACTTAACTTGTAGTTTTGTTTGTGCACTTTGCCATGCCTTGCATATTTAAACCGGACATGCATCATGCTTGCTTGTGCATCATGACATGTTTATGATTGTGTGTTAACCGTGTTGTTTGCTTCTTTCCGGTTGCTTCTCTTGTTAGCTTCGGTTTCGTTCCGGAGTTGTGAGGATTCTCTCGACTGTTGCTCCGTCTTCTTCATGGATCCGTTCTTCTCCCTTGTGGGATCCCAGGCAAGATGATCATACCCTTGGATACCTTTACTACCATTGCCATGCTTAGTTGTCTCGATGCTATCGTTACATGTCGCGCTACCCATCTTTTATGTCAGCCTCTCCTTGTTGCCATGAAACCTCTAACCTTGACACCTTCCTAGCAAAACCACTGTTTGGCTATGTTACCCGCTTGCTCAGCCCCGCTTGCTCAGCCCCTCTTATAGCGTTGTTAGCTGCAGGTGAAGATGAAGTTCGTTCCAGGAGGGAACTTGTTGTTGGTTATATCACAATATCTATAATTATTATTAACACACCTATATACTGGGCATGGGTGGAAGGCTTGGCCTTTTGCTCGGTGTTTTGTTCCACTCATGCCACCTTAGGCGCCGATAAACCGGCATTATGTTCCTTGATTTTTGCGTTCCTAACACGATGGGTGGATGGGGACCCCTTGACAGTTCGACTTTGAATAAAACTCCTCCAGCAAGGCCCAACATTGGTTTTAATTTGCCTCATAATAACAACTTAATTAATTAATTAAATTTGCATAGGGAGTTAGCGCTACCCGAGGATTCTTAATTCTACATAGCAGGGGGGGCCAGTGCTGATGGTGTTGGTCCCAAACTAGAGCCACTTGCGGATACCACCCAGTTCGCTGGGGTCTTCGGTATCTGTACGTACTGCTCATCCGGACGTGGCCTGAGACGAGATACGCGCGGCTACTATCAGGGTGTCGGCACGCCGGGAGGTCTTGCTGGACTTGTTTTACCATTGTCGAAATGACTTGTGCTACCAGGATGCCGAGCCTGATCGGTTTTCCCTAAGATAAGGGGTGATGATATTATATTTATCACTTCAGCTAATCGTGAGAGCTTGTGATGGGCTAAGTTGGAACACCCCTGCAGGGTTATGATCTTTCGAAAGCCGTGCCCGCGGTTATGTGGCAGATTGGAATTTGTTAATGTCCGGTTGTAGAAAACTTGACAGAGGATCCGAAGTAAAACACACAACTGTGTGAGTAACCGTGACCGTCTCTTTTCACTTTGAGAAGAGAACACGGTGGGGTTATGTTTGACCGTATGTAGTTAGGATCTTTAGCGATCACCTCTTTTGCGACCGTTTGCGTAGCTTCTCATCTTATTCTGGTACTCGTAAGTTAGCCACCATATTATGCTTAGCCGCTGCTGCAGCCTCACCACTTTACCTCTTCCTACCCTTAAAGCTTTGCTAGTCTTGTTACCCATGGTTATGGGATTGCTGAGTCCTCGTGGCTCACAGATACTACAACACCAGATGCAGGTTCAGCCGAGTTTGAAGCAGGAGCGGGTTCAAGTTCTTCACCAGGAGTTCCATGAAGAGTTTGGCCGTTTGCTTGTGACGTTTCGACGATCAGTAGTGGTTTCTACTAGGATTCGATCTTGACCTGTGGCTTTATGTTGTTTTGGTATCTTTCTTTTGGATCTTCACCCGTAGTCGGGTTGTGATGTTCTGATTGATGTTATGCTTATGTATTGTTTTGTGTGAAGTGGCGAGTGTAAGCCAACTATCTCCTTTTGCAATTTAATCCCTCTTTTACATGAGTCGTGCAAAGATACCAAACTTCAGATCATTCTAGGATGGGCTTATACCTTTAAGTCGTGCCTCGACACGTAGGAGGTATAGTCCCATCCTGGGCATTACAGTGCCAACCCAACAGATGCTTTCGGAGATACCCGTAATGTACCTTTATAGCCACCCAGTTACGTTGTGATGTTTGGCACACCCAAAGTATTCCTACGGTGTCCGGGAGTTGCACAACCTCATGGTCTAAGGAAAGGATACTTGACATTAGAAAAGCTTTAGCATACGAACTACACGATCTTGTGCTAGGCTTAGGATTGGGTCTTGTCCATCACATCATTCTCCTAATGATGTGATCCCGTTATCAATGACATCCAATGTCCATGGTCAGGAAACCGTGACCATCTGTTGATCAACGAGCTAGTCAACTAGAGGCTCACCAGGGACACATTGTGGTCTAAGTATTCACACTTGCATTACTGTTTCCGGATAATACAATGAAAGCATGAACAATAGACAATTATCATGAACAAGGAAATATAATAATAACCATTTTATTATTGCCTCTAGGGCATATTTCCAACAGTTTCCCACTTGCACTAGTCAATAATCTAGTTACATTGTGATGAATCGAACACCCATAGAGTTTTGGTGTTGATCATGTTTTGCTCATGGAAGAGGTTTAGTCAATGGATCTGTGACATTCAGATCCGTATGCACTTTACAAATATTTATGTCTCCATCTTGAATATAATTTTGGATGGAGTTGAAACGGCGCTTGATGTGCTTGGTCTTCTTGTTAAACCTGGGCTCCGTGGCAATGGCAATAGCTCTAGTGTTGTCACAGAAGAGAGTCATCGGGCCCGACGCGCTTGGAATAACTCCTAGGTCGGTGATGAACTCCTTCATCGAGACTCATTCATGCGCTGCTTCGGAAGCAGCTATGTACTCCGCTTCACATGTAGATGCCACCACGACGCTTTGCTTGCAACTGCACCAGCTGACTGCCCCACCATTCAAAATATACACCTATCCAGTTTGTGACTTGGAGTCATCCAGATTTGTGTCGAAGCTAGCATCGATGTAACCCTTTACGACGAACTCTTCGTCACCTCCATAAACGAGAAACATATCCTTAGTCCTTTTCAGGTACTTCAGGATGTTCTTGACCGCTATCCAGTGTTCCATACCGGGATCACTTTGGTACCTCCCCACCAAACTTATGGCAAGGTTCACATCAGGTCTGGTACACATCATGGCATACATAATAGAACCTATGGCCGAGGCATAGGGGATGACACTCATCTTTTCTCTATCTTCTGCCGAGGTCGAGCATTGAGCTGTGCTCAATCTCATACCTTGCAATACATGGAAGAACCCTTTCTTGGACTGATCCATATTGAACTTCTTCAATATCTTGTCAAGGTATGTGCTTTGTGAAAGACCAATGAGGGGTCTCGATATATCTCTATAGATCTTGGTGCCTAATATGTAAGCAACTTCTCCAAGGTCCTTCATTGAAAAACACTTATTCAAGTAGGCCTTTATGCTTTCCAAGAGTTCTACATCATTTCCCATCAGCAATATATCATCCACATATAATATGAGAAACGCCATAGAGCTCCCACTCACTTTCTTGTAAATACATGCTTCTCCCCAAGTTTGTATAAACCCAAACGCTTTGACCACCTCATCAAAGCGAATGTTCCATCTCCGAGCTGCTTGCACCAGCCCATAGACTGAGCGCTGGAGCTTGCATACCTTGTTAGCATTCTCAGGATCAACAAAACCTTCCGGCTGCATCATATACAGTTCTTCCTTGAGGAAGCCATTAAGGAATGTCGTTTTGATGTCCATTTGCCATATCTCATAATCATAGAATGCGGCAATTGCTAACATGATTCAGACGGACTTCAGCATCGCTACGGGAGAGAAAGTCTCGTCGTAGTCAATTCGTTGAACTTTTCGATAACCTTTAGCGACAAGCCGAGCCTTATAGATGGTCACATTACCATCCGCGTCAGTCTTCTTCTTAAAGATCCATTTATTTTCTATGGCGTGCCGATCATCGGGCAAGTCCACCAAAGTCCATACTTTGTTATCATACATGGATCCTATCTCGGATTTCATGGCTTCAAGCCATTTGTTGGAATCCGGGCCCGCCATCGCTTCTTCATAGTTCGAAGGTTCACCGTTGTCTAACAACATGATTTCCATGACAGGGTTGCCGTACCACTCTGGTGCGGAACGTATCCTTGTGGACCTACGAAGTTCAGCAGTAACTTGATCTGAAGCTTCATGATCATTATCATTAACTTCCTCCCTAGTCGGTGCAGGCACCACAGAAACATCTTCCTACACTGCGCTATTTTCCGGTTTGGAAGGGGTGACAATCACCTCATCAAATTCCACTTTCCTCCCACTTACTTCTTTCGAGAGAAACTCTTTCTCCAGAAAGGATCCATTCTTGGCAACGAAGACCTTGCCTTCGGATCTGAGGTAGAAGGTGTACCCAATAGTTTCCTTAGGGTATCCTATGAAGACACATTTTTCCGATTTGGGTTCGAGCATTTCAGGTTGAAGTTTCTTGACATAAGCATCGCATCCCCAAACTTCTAGAAACGACAACTTAGGTTTCTTCCCAAACCATAGTTCATACGGTGTCGTCTCAACAGATTTAGACGGTGCCCTATTTAAAGTGAATGTGGTAGTCTCTAAAGCATAACCCCAAAATGATAGCGGTAAGTCGGTAAGAGACATCATAGATCGCACCATGTCCAACAGAGTACGATTACGATGTTCGGACACACCATTACGCTGAGGTGTTCCGGGCGGCGTCAATTGTGAAAGAATTCCACAGTTCCTTAGGTGCGTGCCAAATTTGTGACTTAAATATTCTCCTCCACGATCTGATCGTAAGAACTTTATTTTTCTGTCACGTTGATTCTCAACCTCATTCTGAAATTCCTTGAACTTTTCAAAGGTCTCAGACTTGTGCTTCATCAAGTAGACATACCCATATCTACTTAAGTCATCTGTGAGGGTGAGAACATAATGATAGCCACCGCGAGCTTCAACACTCATTGGACCGCACACATCAGTATGTATGATTTCCAATAAGTTGGTTGCTCGCTCCATTGTTCCGAAGAACGGAGTCTTGGTCATCTTGCCCAAGACGCATGGTTCGCATGTGTCAAAGGATTCATAATTAAGAGACTCCAAAAGTCCATCCTCATGGAGCTTCTTCATACGTTTGACACCAATATGACCAAGGCGGCAGTGCCACAAGAATGTGGGACTATCATTATCAACATTACACCTTTTGGCATCCACACTATGAATATGTGTAACATCACGTTGAGATTCATTAAGAATAAACCATTGACCAGCGGGGCATGACCATAAAACATTTCTCTCATATAAATAGAACAACCATTATTCTCAGATTTAAATGAGTAGCCATCTCGCATTAAACGAGATCCAGATACAATGTTCATGCTCAAAGCTGGTACTAAATAACAATTATTGAGGTTTAAAACTAATCCCGAAGGTAGATGCAGAGGTAGCGTGCCGACGACGATCACATCGACCTTGGAACCATTCCTGACACGCATCATCACCTCGTCCTTCGCTAGTCTCCGCTTATTCCGCAGCTCCTGCTTTGAGTTATAAATGTGAGCAACTGCACCGATATCAAATACCCAGGAGCTACTATGAGCGCTGGTAAGGTACACATCAATAACATGTATATCACATATACCTTTGACGTTGCCGGCCTTCTTATCTGCTAAGTACTTGGGGCAGTTCCGCTTCCAGTGACCCGTTCCCTTGCAATAAAAGTACTCAGTCTCAGGCTTGGGTCCATTCTTTGGCTTCTTCCCGGCAACTGGCTTACCGGGCGCGGCAACTCCTTTGCCGTCCTTCTTGAAGTTCTTCTTACCCTTGCCTTTCTTGAACTTAGTGGTTTTATTCACCATCAACACTTGATGTTCTTTCTTGATCTCCACCTCCGCTGATTTCAGCGTTGAATACACCTCGGGAATGGACTTCTCCATCCCTTGCATATTTAAGTTCATCACAAAGCTCTTGTAGCTAGGTGGGAGCGACTGGAGGATTCTGTCAACAACCGCGTCATCTTGGAGATTAATTCCCAACTGAAACAAACGATTGTGCAACCCAGACATTTTGAGTATATGCTCGCTGACAGAACTATTCTCCTCCATCTTACAACTGTAGAACTTGTCGGAGACTTCATTTCTCTCGACTCGGGCATGAGCTTGGAAAACCATTTTCAGCTCTTGGAACATCTCATATGCTCCGTGCTGCTCAAAACGCTTTTGGAGCCCCGATTCTAAGCTGTAAAGCATGCCGCACTGAACCAGGGAGTAATCATCACTACGCGACTGCCAGGCGTTCATAACGTCTTGAGCTGCTGGGAAAATGGGTGCATCACCTAGCTGTGCTTCAAGGACATATGCTTTCTTGGCAGCTATGATGATGATCCTCAAGTTACGGACCCAATCTGTATAGTTGCTACCATTGTCTTTCAGCTTGGTCTTCTCTAGGAACGCGTTGAAGTTGAGGGCAACATTAGCGTGGGGCATTGGATCTACAAGACATATTGTAAAGATTTTAGACTATGTTCATGACAATTAGGTTCATCTAACCAAATTTAATGAACTCCCACTCAGATAGACATCTCTGTAGTCATCTAAGTCCATCCGTCCGATCATCATGTGAGACGGCCTAGTCATCAACGGTGAACATCTTTATGTTGATCGTATCTTCTATACGACTCATGTTCGACCTTTCGGTCTTCCGTGTTCCGAGGCCATGTCTGTACATGCTAGGCTCGTCAAGTGAACCCTAAGTGTATTGCGTGTGTAAATCTGGCTTACACCCGTTGTATGCGAACGTTAGAGCCTATCACACCCGATCATCACATTGTGCTTCGGAACAACGAACCTTAGCAACGGTGCACAGTTAGGGGGAACACAATTCTTGAAATTTTAGTGAGAGATCATCTTATTTACTATCGTCGTTCTAAGCAAATAAGATGTAAAACATGATAAACATCACATGCAATCAAATAGTGACATGATATGGCCAATATCATTTTGCTCCTTTTGATCTTCATCTTCGGGGCTCCATGATCATCAACGTCACCGGCATGACACCATGAGCTCCATCATCATGATCTCCATCATCGTGTCTTCATGAAGTCGTCTCGCCCAACATTACTTCTACTACTATGGCTAACGGTTAGCAATAAAGTAAAGTAATTACATGGCGTTTTCAGTGACACGCAGGTCATACAATAAAATAAGACAACTCCTATGGCTCCTGCCGGTTGTCATACTCATCGACATGCAAGTCGTGATTCCTATTACAAGAATATGATCAATCTCATACATCACATATATATATCATTCATCACATCCTTTTGGCCATATCACATCACACGTCACATGCTGCAAGAACAAGTTAGACTTCCTCTAATTGTTTTTGCAAGTTTTTACGTGGCTGCTATAGGTTTCTAGCAAGAACGTTTCTTACCTACGCCAAAACCACAACGTGATATGCCAATTTCTATTTACCCTTCATAAGGACCCTTTTCATCGAATCCGATCCGACTAAAGTGGGAGAGATAGACACCCGCTAGCCACCTTATGCAACTAGTGCATGTCAGTTGGTGGAACCTGTCTCACGTAAGCGTACGTGTAAGGTCGGTCCGGGCCGCTTCATCCCACGATGCCGCCGAATCAAGATAAGACTAGTAGCGGCAAGTAAATTTACATGATCGACGCCCACAACAACTTGTGTTCTACTCGTGCATAGTAACTACACATAGACCTAGCTCATGATGCCACTCATGGGGATCGTTGCAGAAAATCAAAAAAATTCCTATGCATCACCAAGATCTATCTATGGAGTCTACTAGCAACAAGAGGGGAGTGCATCTTCATACCTTTGAAGATCGCGATGCGGAAGCATTACAAGAACGCGGATGAAGGAGTCGTACTCGTAGCGATTCAGATCACGGTTGGTTCCGATCTAAGCGCCGAACAACGGCGCCTCCATGTTCAACACACGTGCAGCCCGGTGACGTCTCCCGCACCTTAATCCAGCAAGGGGAGAGGAGAGGTTGGGGAAGACTCTGTCCAGCAGCAGCACGATGGCGTGGTGGTGATGGAGGAGCGTGGCAATCCTGCAGGGCTTCGCCAAGCACCACGGGAGAGGAGGAGTAGTAGGGAGATGGGGAGGGTTGCGCCAGGACTTGGGTGCGGCTGCCCTCCCACCCCCCACATATATATAGGGGCCAGGGAGAGGGGGCCCGGCCCCCTCAGATTGGATCTGAGGAGGGGGCGACGGCCAAGGGGGTGCCTTGCCCCCCAAGGCAAGGGGGCGCCCCCCCCTTTAGGGTTCTCCCAAACCCTAGGTGCCTTGGGCCCTTGGGGGGCACACCAGCCCGCCAGGGGCTGGTTCCCCCCCTTCACTTGGTCCACTTGGCCCACCGAGCAGGTGGCCCCACCCGGTGGACCCCCGGACACATTCCGGTGGCCCCGGTACAATACCGGTGACCCCCGAAATCGTTCTGGTGACCAAAACGAGACTTCCCATATATAAAACTTTACCTCCAGACCATTTTGGAACTCCTCGTGACGTCTGGGATCTCATCCGGGACTCCAAACAACATTCGGTAACCACATACTACATTCCCTATAGCCCTAGCGTCATCGAACCTTAAGTGTGTAGACCCTACGGATTCCGGAACCATGCAGACATGACCGAGACAACTCTCCGGCCAATAACCAACAGCGGGATCTGGATACCCATGTTGATTCCCACATGTTCCACGATGATCTCATCGGATGAACCACGATGTCAAGGATTCAATCAATCTCGTATACGATTCCCTTTGTCTATCGGTATAGCACTTGCCCGAGATTCGATCGTCGGTATACCGATACCTTGTTCAATCTCGTTACGGCAAGTCTCTTTACTCGATCCGTAACACATCATCCCATGACTAACCCCTTAGTCACATTGAGCTCATTACGGTGATGTATTACCGAGTGGGTCCAGAGACACCTCTGTGTCATACAGAGTGACAAATCCCAGTCTCGGTTCGTGCCAACCCAACAGATGCTTTCAGAGATACCCGTAGTGTACCTTTATAGCCACCCAGTTACGTTGTGACGTTTGGCACACCCAAAGTATTCCTACGGTGTCCGGGAGTTGCACAACCTCATGGTCTAAGGAAAGGATACTTGACATTGGAAAAGCTTTAGCATACGAACTACACGATCTTGTGCTAGGCTTAGGATTGGGTCTTGTCCATCACATCATTCTCCTAATGATGTGATCCCGTTATCAATGACATCCAATGTCAATGGTCAGGAAACCGTGACCATCTGTTGATCAACGAGCTAGTCAACTAGAGGCTCACCAGGGACACATTGTGGTCTAAGTATTCACACTTGCATTACTGTTTCCGGATAATACAATTAAAGCATGAACAATAGACAATTATCATGAACAAGTAAATATAATAATAACCATTTTATTATTGCCTCTAGGGCATATTTCCAACACATTGAAAGGAAGCTTGAGATTGCTCGTATTGTAGAAGATGATAAAGTTCCATTTACAACTCATTATCTTGAAGGCGCTGCTGCCATGTGGTGGGAGAATGCAAAAGCCATGTGGCCTGCTGATGAAGAAATCACCTGGTCAAATTCAAGGATCTGTTCCGGAAATATTATATCCCTACTGGAATTATGAAGACTAAGCAGCGTGAATTTCTTGCACTCAACCAAGGAAATCAGTATGTGGGTGAATATTTGCAAAAATTCAATCATCTGGCCCGTTACTCCCTTTACGACGTGGCCACTTAAGAAAGAAAGATTGACAGATTTCTTGGGGGATTAAACTCGCAACTCGGCTGTACCCTCAGCATGCTCGATTTTCCAGACTTCCAAACCTTGGTGAAGAAAGCTTTCATTGCTGAAAGGGAGCACAAACTCGCATCAGACTATAGGCCTGCTAATAACGATCACAAGCGCAAGTTTGAACCAAGGAAGGAAGGGCAACCAGTGCAAAAGGCTCATACCTGGCAGCAGACTCAGGTAGAATACAAGCCCAATTGGCAACAGAATGTTAACAAGACCACTACCCAAGTCAAGAATGTTGTGACCAACCCAGTGCATGAGGAGCGTCAGCGCAACAATTCTTGCTTGAGTTGTGGGTAAAACGGACATTATGCCAGACAATGCCCCAAGAACAGCAAGGCGGATGCCCTATTCCGGCGACAAGTCAACTTTATGGGGTCATACCCGAACCAGCAAAACATTGCTGGGCACATTCATCACCTCTCCGCAGATGAAGCCCATGAAAACCCCGAAGTAGTCATTGGTATGTTTTCTGTTAATAGCATACCTGCCGTAATTTTATTTGACTCTGGGGCTTCTCACTCTTTTATTTATCGGAGTTTTGTTGCCCAAAACAAATTTCCTTGTTCGCTTTTGGGCAAGAATATGCTGGTACAAACCCCGGGATCCTTAATCAAGAGTAATCTGGTCTGCCGTGATCTAGAAATCAATATCAACGGGGTCTGTTTTCCAACTTCCTTATACTCATTGAGTCGGTACAGTTGGATGTTATTTTGGGTATGAATTGGTTGACCCAATATCAAGTATGCATAAATTACGCGACCCGAGAAGTCACTCTGACCAATCAGTAGGGGCAGACTACCAAATTCTATTCTCGCAGAAGCATACCCAAGAAAGGAATGGTCTTCACCTTTGTGGCTGAGTTGGAATTAATTCCCGTGTTCAGTGAATTTCCTGATGTATTTCCAGAATAACTGCCACGCATGCCACCAGATCGAGAGATTGAGTTTGCAATAGATCTTGTACCCGGAACCGCACCGTTATATAAGAAGTATTACCGGATGCCCTCATCAGAATTAGTGGAACTAAAGAAACAGCTCGATGAAATGCTCCAGAAAGGATATATCCATCCCAGCTCTTCACCATGGGGATCACCTGCTATCTTCATGAACAAGAAGGATGTAGCCTCCGCATGTGTGTGGATTACCGTTAGCTGAATGATGTCACCATCAAAAATAAATATCCGCTGCCCAGAATTGATGACTTGTTTGATCAGCTCAGTGGGTCCAAGGTATTCTCCAAGATTGATTTAAGGACATGATACCATCAGCTCAAGATTTAAAAGGAAGATATTCCTAAGACCGCATTCACCACTCGATACGGTCTTTATGAATATACAGTTATGTCCTTTGGTCTCACCAATGCCCCTGCTTTCTTCATGCATATGATGAACAAAGTATTCATGGACTTCCTTGATAAGTTCATGGTAGTCTATCGATGACATACTTATATACTCAAAAAGTGAAGGGGATCACAGGGAACACCTCCGAGCAGTGCTAAAACAACTCCGCGACCATCAGCTATACGCCAAATTCAGTAAATGTGAGTTTTGGCTCAAGCAGGTTGGATTTCTTGGACATGTGCTATCCACCGAGGTATAGCCGTGGACCCAAGGACAGTAAAGGATGTGCTCGATTGGTTGCCACCCACAACAGTATCACATATCCGGAGTTTCCTTGGACTAGCCGGATATTACCGTCGCTCCATTGAAGGGTTCTCCAAGATTGCTAAACCCATGACAGAGCTACTCCAAAAGGATAAGAATTTTGAATGGACTGAAGACTGTGAGAAAAGTCTCAATGAGCTAAAGATACGACTGACGACCGCACCCGTATTGACTCTTCCAGATATCTACCACAGTTTTGATGTGTATTGTGATGCCTCCAGACAAGAACTTGGATGCGTACTTATGCGAGACGGCAAGGTAGTAGCATATGCATCGCGACAGCCACGACCACACGGGGGAAATTACCCTACTCATGATCTGGAAATGGCCGCGGTGGTTCATGCTCTAAAAATATGGAGACACTACCTCATCGGGAAGAGGTGACAATTTTTTACCGATCACAAAAGTCTCAAGTATATATTTACTCAGCCAGATTTAAATCTCCGTCAATGAAGGTGGCTTGAGTTGGTCAAGGATTATGATCTTGGAATAAATTACCACCCGGGTAAGGCCAACGTGGTTGCCGATGCACTCAGTCGAAAGCCTGTCAGCCTAAATGTCATATTGAAATCCTTGCCCCCTAAACTTCAAGAGGAGATTGCTCAACTCAACCTGGTCATAGTTGATGCTGGTCTCGCTAATATTTTGGAAGTTACCCCCACACTTGAGGAAGAGATCCGCAAGGCCCAGCCAGCTGACACCATCCTGCAGAGGCATGCCAAGAATATGGTAGCAGGACGTACCTCTGATTTCTCAAAGGATCAATTTGGTACTCTCGGATTCTGTGGAAGGATTTGTGTACCCAATCAATCGGACTTAAAGAAGAAAATCCTGTCGAAAGCACACGAATCCTCATTTTCTATTCACCCTGGAGGTACGAAAATGTATGAAGACCTTCGGCAAATATTCTCGTGGGATGGAATGAAGAAAGACATTGCCTATTTTGTGGCCTGTTGCGACATATGCAACAAGGTGAAGGCAGAACATCAGAAGCCAGCCGGAATTCTCCAACCGCTGCCAGTTTCGCAATGGAAATGGGATGACATTTGCATGGATTTCATCACAGGACTACCTAAGACTCAGCGAGGCAATGATGCAATATGGGTCATAGTGGACACCTTAACCAAGGTAGCTCACTTTATCCCGATCTGAACCACATATCGAGCAGACCAACTTGCACAGCTGTATGTATCCAGAATAGTCAGTCTGCATGGAGTACCTCGAACCATCACTTCCGACCGAGGTTCACTCTTTACCTCCGCCTTTTAGTCACGTCATCCTCAGACTGATGGACAGACAGAGCGGGTAAACCAAATACTCAAAGATATGTTGCGAGCCTGCGTTTTGGCCCAAGGATCTAAATGGGAAGACTGTCTGCCATATGCCGAGTTCTCTTACAACAACAACTTCCAAACTAGTCTAAAGATGTCACCGTACGAGGCTTTGTATGGCCGTAAGTGCCGCACTCCTTTAAATTGGTCTCAAACTGGAGATAGCCGTATCTTCGGAACATATCTCATGATGGAAGCCGAGAAACAAGTTAAGGAGATCAGAGACAGATTGCAATTGGTCAAATCTCGACAGAAGAGTTATTATGATGCAAAACACCGACAAATCAATTTTGAACCCGGAGAACACGTATACCTCCGAGTCACTCCTATGAAAGGAGTCAAGAGATTCCAGACTCATGAAAAGTTGGCACCTAGGTTTATTGGACTATTTCCAGTTATGTCTCGAGTGGGTACTATTGCTTATCAGTTGGAACTACCCCAGAATTGTCCGACGTGCACAATGTGTTTCATGTCTCACAGTTGAGGCGATGCATATCGCCGCCTGAGAAAAGGAATGCTATGGCCAAAATAGAGTTGGCAAAGGATTTAACATACGAAGAGGGGCCGTTCAAAATTTTAGATCAGATGGAAAGGGTCACTCGCAGTAAAGTGAGGAAGTTTTACAAAGTTCAGTGGGATCATCACACCGAGTCAGAATCGACCTGGGAACGGGAAGAATTCCTAAAGGCACATTATCGAGAATGGTTTTCCCAAGCAACCGAATCTTGAGGACGAGATTCATTCTAAGTGGGGAAGGTTTGTGACAGCCTGATTTTTGCTCTCTTTTATTCGCCTGATTTTCATTTGGATTGATTTTGAAACTTGGAATTTTTGAATCTTTTCATGTGGACTTAAACACTTGGGTACCCTTGGGTTTCACCCAAGTGACTCATCTCCATCTCTAATCATCATTTCCTCTCTGGTTCACCCCAAAATAATAGTTGGAATATTTTTCTTTAATGAAAAATATTCATTTTCCTCTCTAAAACCCTAGCTAGCTCAATGTGCTCCAAAGCAACCCCAATTTTTCTTGCCCAAAAAAATCACAAATATTCTTTGAACCCTAGGGAACCTTCTTGAGCAAAAACATTGCACCACTTTTTGGGAAATTTTTGCTACAGAAAATATTTTCTGTTCTGGACAGAAATGGTAGTTTCTATAGCAAGTACCATTTTACTTGCTCCATTGTAGCTGAATTTTCTTGTGCATCTTCTACTTAGTAGATGATTGCTAACCTCCAAAGCCCAGCTCCCAACTCCCAGCCGTTTGACCTCAGTAAACTCTCAAACTTACTGTCCAAAAACTAACCTGGCTTGTGAAATCTTTTCTACTGCGTCTGGGTCCAAACCAAATCGTGGTAATCTTCAAAACTACCACGAACAACAAGCCAAACATGAACTTTGGACGCAGGTCGGCCTGGGGGAAAATTCATGCAGTGACCACGCGTGTACACGATGCCAGCCTGCGTGTCGACGCACCCTGAGTGCCGCCGAGTGCTCTATTTCGCGTGTGCTCGCTTCCCCGACTGCCATAGCATGCCAAACCTTGCCACCATCTTCGTCCCAACTCCATTAACTCCCCCTGGCACTCGCCGACGCCGGAGCTCGCCGCAGCGGGCATGGGCATGGTCTGGCCAGAGTAACAGTGTGGTGTGCACTGTGCTCGTCGCCTTCTCCTCGATCATGTGCTCGTCCCCGTTCGTCCATAATCCCCGCGTGAGCTGCATCGCCTTCTCCCCATCTCACTGACGCCGCTCGTCGCCGGGCACAGTGTCCAGGTGTCGACGGCGGAGCCCGATTCCCCCCTCGCGGCTCGCCTATAAATGGAGCCACCCACAGCCTCCTCGAGCACCATCCTCCACTCCCACACACCCCACAACCACGTAGGAAACCGTAGCCCGGCCGGGCAGGCCGCCATCCCCGAGCTTGAGCTCGCCGGCAATCCCCTCGGGTCGTCGCGATAGCTCAAGCCCCTCCCAGGCCTGGGCAATCCTTCCAGGAACTCCGCCACTCTCCGGTGGTGTTGTTCCGCCTGGTTGGAGCCCCTGGAGTAGCCGTTGCTCGTCGTCGTCTTCGTCTCACCGCTCTCTGCTTCCGCTTGCGAGGTTGATTCCGACGCTGTTCGGCCACCCCTAGCTACGGTACGGGTACGGGCAGGTGCGTCTCCATCTCCTCTCTCGATCCCTCCCTCTCATTTTGGCCAAGGAGCCCTCGTCGCCGGCGTGAGCTCCGACGAAGCCGCGACTGTCTCTGTTTCCTTCTCCCTCCCCCCTACCTGACTAGCGGGGCCCGCTAGTCAGCCACTCAGTACGCGCGCGAAGCGGTACGAGTGGTGGCGCCCCGAGGCTTTACGCCTTCGACGTCACCCCCTCCCTAGTCTATTTTTATTTCAATTCAAATTCATATATATTCCAGAGAGCTTCAAACAGCAATAACTTTTTAACTATAAGTCCAAAAGAATTGATTCTTTTTGCACTGTGTTCTTTGTGAAGAAATCTAGCAGCTCACCAAAAATTAGACTTTTATCCGCTGTCTAGATTTTCTGGTGATTTTCAGAAGGGTTCTTGATGTTTTCTTTTTGTGTTTTTAAATATTTTTAGAAGGTGAAGCTTGTCTTGAGGATCACCAGGAGGTTTGTGAACCTCATATGCACTAAGGCAAGCCACATCAACATTTTCATGGTGCCATTACAATATTTGTGATTTTCCAACTTGAATGAATGATTTAATCCATGCATTTAAATCACTTTCATTATTTTTATTCTGTTGGTTGCTTGTTTTAGTTGTCATATTTAGTTTACAGAAAGTTGGAAGTTAATTAAGTTGTTAATGTAACTAGAAGTAAGTTTGGGTTATGAAGAACTAATATGGTTATGGATATAAGTAATTATTTGGAGTTATTCTTCTTGCATAAGAAATATGATAAAATTTGCTAGAAAAGATTTTGTTTAAATTGAGGTTTAATCCTAACCAGAGAAGTATTAGAAGTTGTTGATGTTTATGCTTAGTGTGGAGGAGCTGACCCAGTTATTTACGATGATGCATGTTTTGTGTGTCATTTTGCATGGCATTTTATGACACCGGTTATTCTTTTTAATTGAACCTGTTAATCACTCAACTTGAATATATCGTTGACTGGGTCATGGTGCCACTGAATCGAGTTTTTCCTAGTGCAACCACATTTGCCTTTTATGGGAAGGCCTTTATTCGGTCCATTGTCATGCCTCTGGTCGGTGCCTCCAACTAGGGAAGGTTATGGGCGTGCGATACCCTGGCCCGGTAAGCAAACATAACCTTGGGTGCCCGTTGTTGAGATTATGGTACCGTGTCCCCGTTTGGGACAGATTATGTTTGGCTACGACGATGGTCATTGTGTCTTTGGTAGACACGGGGCCACCCAGGACTAGCCCAATGGGGAGTGAGTCGGAGTGGCCGAGAGAGTGTCATGGCAATGGAGGGGTTTCGTCGGAATGCCGTTGGTCCACCCGAATGGGAGTGCGAGGCCATGGGTTCCATGGTGTGGGTACAGTGCACTACCTCTGCAGAGTGTAATTAATCTATCGATAGCCGAGTCCACGGTCACGGACACGCTCAAAAGTAGGTCACGCCATCGGTCAACATTTAATAAAATTTTGCACACTAAGTCATGAACTTTGCACTATCGTAGATGGTGGAAAGACCATCGAGATGTTTGAGACCATGGGTTGGTATATATCATTCAATGTACTGACCTGGCGTGTCATGCCAGATTTCAGGAAACTCTCGCTGGAAAGGAGAGCCATCTGAGTCTAGATCGTGTCCACATCGGTGTCTCTGTGCTATGGAGTTCCGCTACGAAGTTTGTTCCGCTGCCGTGTAGTTGTTATGACCGAGGCCCTTTATGTTCACTAAATAATGTACCTATTGTTCAGCCACACCGTGTGTGCCGCTTGGCCTTGCTACCTGTTGTAATGTAAACTTTGATCCGCTGGCATCAATAAAGCGGTTGTTTTCTGTACCAAGATGTTGTGTGTTGCCAGTAGACATGGTCTCTGGGCTGGCAATGCATGGTAAACCGGTTGCTCTGAGCCGGGGTGCCACACTTTTCCAATGTCAAGTATCTTTTCCTTAGACCATGAGATTGTGCAACTCCCGGATACCGTAGGAGTGCTTTGGGTGTACCAAACGTCACAACGTAACTGGGTAGCTATAAAGGTACACACTACGGGTATCCCCGAAAGTATCTGTTGGGTTGGCACGAATCGAGACTGGGATTTGTCACTCCGTATGACGGAGAGGTGTCTCTGGGCCCACTCGGTAAGACATCATCGTAATGAGCTCAGTGTGACTAAGGAGTTGGTCACGGGATGATGTGTTACGGAACGAGTAAAGAGACTTGCCGATAACGAGATTGAACAAGGTATCGGGATGCCGACGATCGAATCTCGGGCAAGTACTATACCGGTAGACAAAGGAAATTGTATACATGATTGATTGAATCCTTGACATCGTGGTTCATCCGATAAGATCATCGTGGAACATGTGGGAGCCAACATGGGTATCCAGATCCCGCTGTTGGTTATTGGCCGGAGAGATGTCTCGGTCATGTCTGCATGGTTCCCGAACCTGTAGGGTCTACACACTTAAAGTTCGATGACGCTAGGGTTATAGGAATGTATGTATGTGGTTACCGAATGTTGTTCGGAGTCCCGGTTGAGATCCCGGACGTCACGAGGAGTTCCAGAATGGTCCAGAGGTAAAGAATTATATATAGGAAGTGAGGATTTGGCCACCGGCAGTGTTCCAGGCATCACCGGTAATGTACCAGGACCATCGGAAGGGTTTCGGGGGTCCACCGGGAGGGGCCACCAGCCCCGGAGGCTTGCGTGGGCCAAGAGTGGAAAGGGACCAGCCCCTAGGTTGGTTGGTGCGCTTCCCACCAGGGCCCAAGGCGCAAGGAGGAGAAGAGGGGGAAACCCTAGGCGCAGATGGGACTAAGGCCCACCCTAGGGCGCGCCCCCCTCTCTCCCCCTCTGCCCCCCCAAACCAATCTAGGGCTGCCGCCCCCCTAGGGTGGGAACCCTAGAGGGGGCGCACCCCCTCCCCTTCCCTTATATATAGTGGGGTTTTTTGGGGCTGCCACACACGTGAGTCCCTCTCCCTCTCAGCGCAGTGATACGTCTCCAACGTATCTATAATTTTTTATTGTTACATACTATTATTTATGAAGTCTTGGATGTTTAATGGGCTTTATATTACACTTTTATATCATTTTTGGGACTAACCTACTAACCCAAAGGCCCAGTCCAGATTGCTGTTTTTTGCCTGTTTCAGGGTTTTGCAGAAAAAGAATATCAAACGGAGTCCAAACGGAATGAAACCTTCGCAATAGATATTTTTGGAGAAAATCACTCACGGAGAACTTGAGAACCACGTCAGAAGAGCCACGAGGGTGGGGGGCGCGCCCCCCTGCCTCGTGGGGCCCCCGTGACTCCCCCGGTGTCCTCCTTCCTCCTATATAAGTCTACGTACCCCGAAACCATCGACAACAGAGAGAAAACCCTAATTCCACCGCCGTAACCTTCTATTCCTGTGAGATCCCATCTTGGAGCCTGTTCCAGAGCTCCACCGGAGGGGGATCCATCACGGAGTTCATCATCATCATCATCATCGCCCTCACCATGAGTTGTGAGTACTTTACCACAGACCTTCGGGTCCATATCTAGTATCTAGATGGCTTCTTCTCTCTCTCTCTGGATCTCAATACAAAGTTCTCCTCGGTCTTCGAGGAGATCTATTCAATGTAATCTCTTTTCGTGGTGTGTTTGTTGAGATCCGATGAATTGTGAGTTTATGATCAAGATTATCTATGATAAATATTTGGTTCTTCTCTGAACTTTTTATGTGTGCTCATAATATCCTTGCAAGTCTCTTCAAATTATTGGTTTGGTTTGGCCTACTAGATCTATAGTTCTTGCAATGGGAGAAGTGCTTGGCTTTGGGTTCAATCTTGCGGTGTCCTTTCCCAGTGACAGTAGGGGCAGCAAGGCACGTAAGGTATTGTTGCCATCGAGGATAAAAAGATGGAGTTTATATCATATTTCTTGAGTTTATCCCTCTACATCATGTCATCTTGCTTAAGGCGTTACTCTGCTCTTATGAACTCAATACACTAGATGCATGCTGGATAGCGGTCGATGTTTGGAGTAATAGTAGTAGATGCAGAATCATTTTGGTCAACTTGTCTCGGACGTGATGCCTATATACAATGATCATGCCTAGATAGTCTCATAATTATTCGCTTTTCTATCAATTGCTCGACAGTAATTTGTTTACCCGCCGTAGAATATCGCTATCATGAGAGAAGCCAGTAGAGAACACTATAGCCCCCTAGTCTATTCTCAACATATCAATCTACAATCTACTTTACTTTTACCGCTTTTATTTTCTGTTCT
This sequence comes from Secale cereale, assembly GCA_902687465.1. Classification (NCBI taxonomy): domain Eukaryota; kingdom Viridiplantae; phylum Streptophyta; class Magnoliopsida; order Poales; family Poaceae; genus Secale; species Secale cereale. The sequence continues at coordinate 604,354,313 of LR738709.1, read as the reverse complement.
TATAAACAAAAATACCAAAAATATAAACTATCATCTCTATCAGATCTCACTTTCGTAAGTGACCGTAAAGGGATTGACAACCCCTTATCGCGTTGGCTGCATAGTTCTTATTTGTTTGTGTAGGTGCGAGGGACTCGCACATGGTCTCCTACTGGATTGATACCTTGGTTCTCAAAAACTGAGGGAAATACTTACACTACTATGCTACATCTCCCTTTTCTCTTCGAGGGAATACAACGCAAGCTCGAGAAGTAGCAAGAAGAATTTCTGGCGCCGTTGCCGGGGAGGCTTACGCAGAAGTCATATACCAAGTACCTATCACAAACCCTTATCCTTCGCATTACATTTTTTTGCTACTCGTTTTCCTCTACCCCACTTCACCCTTGCCGTTTTATTTGCCCTTCATCTGTCGTTTGTTTATCGTTCGCTTGCCTCTTGTTTGCTTGTGTTGCTATGTGCCCTCAATTAGCTTGCATCTTCGCTTGCTAAAGTATGAATCCTCATCCACTTGATAATCTCTTTAAGAGATCCTATTATGTTGAACCTATTGCTAGTGAGCTGCGTGCACTAGATTATCTTTATGGGGTTTTGCTTGAAATTTATGAATCTGAAAATTGTGAGGAATTGCTAAAATAAAAAGTGATTCATGATAGCTTGTTAAATAAAAAGCATGATTGCAATGATGTTATTGTAAATTCTATTAATGTCAATTATGTTAATGACATGCAAAACCCTAAGCTTGGGGATGCTTATTTTGCCATGCCCACTTCTTGTTGCAATGATTATGATTGGGGTGATTCTTCTTATGATCTTGAAAATTTATTTAATCCCCATGATGAATATAAGATTGATAATAATGTTTGCATTAATATTGAAAGTGGGTTTGGAAGAGTGTCAACTTCAGATCCCACATACTTGGAGAATGTTCAATTTTATGAAACTTTTGATAAAAGTGGGTTTGGAGAGGTCATGACTTTAGTTAATGTTAATCCCACTATTTTGGAAGAGTGTCAACTTTGCATGCATGTGGATCGTGTTGAGAATATGTGATGTCATAGCTATTTTGTTGAATTTGATCATGATCCTACATGCAATTATTACGAGAGAGGGAAATATGGTTGTAGAAATTTTCATGTTACTAAATTACCTCTCATTATGTTGAGATTGCTATTGTTTCTTTCTCCTTCCTTGCATATGATAGATCTTGCTTGTCTTGGTAATTTGTTTTCCTATAAAATGCCTATGCATAGGAAGTATGTTAGACTTAGATGTGTTTGTCACATGTTTTATGATGCTCTCTTTGTGCTTCAATTCTTATCTTTCATGTGAGCATCATTGAATTATGTGCCTAGATAGGGGCGTAAAATGATAGCGCTTGTTGGGAGGCAACTGATACGTCCAAAACGTATCAATAATTTCTGCTTGCTCCATGCCTCTTTTGGGTGATATTGCTATGATATTTATACACTTCCATACACTTTTGATCATATTTGGACTAACCTATTAACTCAGTGCACCCCAGTGCCAGTTTCTGTTTTCGGCTGTTTTTGTATTTCAGGTTTTCACATTACGAGAACTGCCAGGAAAAATCCAGAAAAAAATATAAAAATTCAGCGTTCCAGGAGCTACCATGCGGCCAAAGTACAGCCGGGGGGGACCCACAGGGGCTCCAGGCGGCCTGCCCAGGCGGCCCACCCCTAGGCCGCGCCGGGGGGGCGCCTGGGCCCCCCAGGACTCCCCCGGTGACCCCCTTTGGCATATATTTAAGGTCCATCGAGAAAACCCTGATTCCGGACCCCTTTTCTCCAGACGCGATTCCGATCTCCGCCGTCATCGCCATCAAGCTTCGGGGGACCAGAATTCCTGCGCCGGCACCCTGCCGGGACGGGGAAGTGCCCCCGGATTCATCTCCATCGACGTTGCTTCCTCCCTCCATGATGCGGGAGTAGTTCCTCCTCGAGGCTGAGGTTCTTACCAGTAGCTATGTGGTCAATTCTCTCTCCCATGATGTGATCTTCGTTGTGATCATAGGCTATGTTAATCTAGATATTTCCCCTTCCTCTATGTATTGGATTGATGTACTCACTTGTCTTTATCTAGTATAATCCCCGAGACCAAGGTGACAGCGGTCTATTGGACATGGATTAGAAAAAATATTTTCATGAGTGATTTCCTCTCTTGTGTGTTGATTGAAGATTGAGAGTCTCTTGGTGCTTGTCTTTGACTATCCTTTAGATATGTTGTGGTGATTGTGGGACTCTCTTTGGATGGCCGCGGTGACATTGGGAAATCCTTAGATTGAGAACTACGAACTTTGAGGTGTGCTTTTGTAGCCCTACATAATTCTCGTCCTCTCTTGACCACGAAGGAATGACCTCCGAGTGTGTCCCCTTTGCATGTTTTATGGGAAATATCATGTGATTCGATTATGTTAATGTTGTTGGGAGTTGCCACTAGTGAAAGTATGAACCCTAGGCCTTGTTTCCACCATTGCAATACCATTTGTGCTCACGTTTACCACTTGTTTGCTTGCTGCACTTTTTATTACAGATTTATATTACTTTGCTTTGCCACTCCTATCATCCATATCACTTGCCATTTAACATCTCTTCGCCGAACTAGTGCACCTATACAACTCCTAGTTGTATTAGGTGTGTTGGGGACACAAGAGACCTCTTCTATCTTAGTTGCAGGGTTGCTTGAGAGAGACCATCTTCAACCTCTACTTCCATGAGTTCGATAAACCTTAGGTCATCCACTTGAGGGAAATTGCTGCTATCCTACAAACCTCTGCGCTTGGAGGCCCAACATAGTCTACAAGAGTAGAAGCGTGCGTAGACATCAAGCTATTTCTGGCGCCGTTGCCGGGGAGGTGAGCGCTTGAAGGTATATCTTTAGATCTTGCAATTAAATCTTTTTGTTTCTTGTTTTTATTTCACTAGTTATGTTTATGGAAAACCTTGCTATTGGATCGTTGCTTGCGGGAGGACGCCCCACACCTGTGGTGGTTGCTCCTCCTCCTACTGAAATTGTGCCCTATAAAATACCGGCTGGTATTATCGATTATGTTTTGGCTAATCGTTATGCAGGAGACAGACATCCCGGTGAACACTTGCTATATCTGTCACAACTATGTTCATTATTTAAGCTTGCAGGTGTATCGAGGGAGTTTGTCATGAGGAAATTATTTGCCTTGTCACTGAAAGGAAAAGCATTGGAATGGTATAGGCTACTAAATGACTCTCACCTGCTGGAGTGGGAAGAGATCCAGTCTCTCTTTTACTCCAAGTTTTATCCTCTTCATGAAGTCCATGAGAATAGGAATTATGTTTATAATTTTTATCCTCATGACGGAGAGAGCATAGCTCAAGCTTGGGGGAGACTGAAAATGTTAATGCTAAAATGTCCTAACCATGGGCTCCCCAAAGATATTATTATTACTAACTTCTATGCGAGGCTCTCTCGACAGGATAAAGATTTGCTCGATGCTTCCTCTATGGGTTCTTTCACAAACGAAAAGATTGATGCTAAATGGGAACTCCTTGAAAGAACTCAACGCAACACTGAAGATTGGGAGATCGACAAAGGTAAAGAGTCAGGTATAATTTATGAGTATGATTGCATTAAGTCCTTTGTTGAAACTACAAGTTTTAATAAGTTTAGTGCTAAGTTTGGGCTTGATTCTCAACTCCTTGTTGATTTCCTCAAATCTTTTGCTTCACATCTTAATATGCCTAAGGAGGATTGGATCAAGCATCATAAACCTTTTAAAGAGACTTGCAAAGAAAATGAAATTATTCGTGATGACTGCAACATGCATGATCCAATTCCTAAAAATGAAGTTTTATATAAGCATGTTAATTTTTGTGGAGTGGATAGACCTTGTGAAAGGCCTATGATTGAAGAAGAGAAGTATTGTAAGCAACGTAAGCATGAAAGAACAATCACTTGGGTCAGAGATTTAAATGAAATTGCTAGAGAATTGTGTGACCTTTATCCTTTTACTTGTGAACTTTGCCGTATAGAGGGTCACTTTAATTTTCAATGCATGAACTTTAAAAACAGAACTGTTAACCGGTTGTGTGATAACATGATCACCTCTGATCTTTATGATGAGCTTATGTTATTTTTGATGTGTGAAGAGTTATCAGAAAAGACTTCTTGGCTGGATGATAATTCCATAGGAATAAAAAAAACTTTGCAAAATTGCCATCTCTATTGTGTTGTTAATTGCCATGAAAATGATTACATAAGTAAGATTAGAAAGGAGGGAACTTTACCAAAGTATAAAAATGTCTCTTATATTTCTGCTAATAAAAAGGAGAGTTTCTCCCAAGTTTCCCCTATTGTTTCTAATGATAAACCAGGATATGTGGAGAAGCTTCATCTCCAACCACCCCCTCCTAAGGTGAAGAAGAAGAAAAAGAAGAGGAGGAGGAGGAGGAGCAAGAAGGAAGAAGAATGGGTATCAACCTGGCCTGAGCATATTCCTCCCATCAACTTTTATCCTAACGGTTGTAAGTTTAAAGAAGAAGGTGAAGTTTATTGCCTTAATTATCATCTTGATGATACGTCCGTAGGTACTATTGAAGATGATTTTGATTATGATATGCATGTTACTTATTGTGATTGGGAAAATGATGATAATGCTACTTATGATCTTGAAAATCTTTTTGGTACCAACTCTGAAAGTGAAGATATGGGAAGCTCTAAGCTTGGGGATGATAGGATTGCAAATCCTTTACCCACTAGTGATGTGATAATTGATAATTCTCTTGCTAGTAAGAATAAAGACAACATGTTTACAAATATAGTTGCTAGCAATGATAATGCTCTTCTATACCATGATGATGTTATAACTCCAATCTATAGTGATTATAAAGGTACCTATGACATAAGGAGAAATTATCCTTATGAAACTTGTCATAATCATGGAGGGAATTACTCCCTTGTTGAACACCACCCTCCTAATATACAACTAATCTATAGTGTTCAAGTTGTTTATGATAGTCCTACTCCCACTATTACCAATGAGAAAAATTATGCTTATGTGGGGAGTGAGAGTACCTTTTTGCATGTGGATCATGGTAACAATGCTTTATGTGATGCTTATATTGTTGAGTTCATCCATGATGCCACTGAAATTTATAATGAGAGAGGGAGGCTTGGTTCTAAATATCTTAATAATAAGAAGTTTCCTCTCTTTATGGTGAATATTTTGAAGTTATGCTTGTTTTGCCTTCCTATGCTAGTTGCTTCGTGCTTCAATGAATTATTCTATTGCAATATTCCTATGAATAGGAAGCATGTTAGGCTTAAATGTATTTGGCATTTGCTTCTTGATGCCCTCTTTTGTTCTTCAGCTCTTATTCTTACGAGAGCATCATTAAAGTCCTATGCCTAGCTTAAAGGCATAAAAGAAAGCGCTTTTGGGAGGCAGCCCACAATGAATAAAATTTAATTTTGCTTTTTGTTGTGTCTTGATGTTGTTACTACAGTAGCATCATCATTGTATCTTTACTTTTCAACTTTGTGCCAAGTGTAGCCTCTGATTGCAAGAAAGTTCAAAAGTTGTGACGTGCTGTCCAGGAAACAGATTCTGTCCTTTGATAGAAAAATTCGTATAAAATCACCAGATCATTTTTTTGGTCTGAATTTTTTTGACAGCGTGCTCTATACAATTGTCTTTTGTGCGTCTGTTCTGAGTTTTTCGATTAGAGTTGCAGAAGTGCCCCGAACAAATCATTTACTACCTGCTGTTCTGTTTTTCACAGATTCTGTCCTGTTTTGCCTTTCTTTCATTTTGCAAACCAAGAGCTTGCTTTTTCTTTGCAAAAACCTTTTGGCAATCTTGAGAAACAGTTGAACTTCAAGAATATCTTTATTTCCAGCAAGGAACAATTATTTTATTATGGGTACTAACCTCGCTAATCAGATTATAATGAGTTATGTATGAAGGGAGTTTTCAAGTGTGCGAGGGAAGATGATAAAAAGATTCAGGAGTGTCAAGCGCTCAAGCTTGGGGATGCCCCCGTGCACCCCCAAGAAATATTCAAGGAGACTCAAGCATCTAAGCTTGGGGATGCCCCCGTGCATCCCCTTCTCCATCAACATTATCAGTTCATCTTTCGTTCCACTATATTTTAATCACTTCATGTGTTATGTGTTATGCTTGGAGCGTCTTGCTTTTTAGTTTTCTTTAGCTTTTCATAACGAGTCGGAACTTAGCTTTCTTTATGTGGGAGAGAAACACGCTCCACTTCTACCTAGAACATAACATAGAATTTTCATGTCTATCTTTGCTGTGTGTGTTCTTTGTCTTTTAATAGCTACTATCATGCTCGGCTCTTAGTATTCATGCTTATCTTTTCAAAGAGCTTTTGTTTAGTTGGTTGCTTGAACTCTCTTTAATTATCATGCTTATCTTATTAAGAGAGTTTTCTTCCGTTGCATTGGTTAATATGTCTATGATAAAGATGCTACGTGCATAATGGCGCTTAGTAGTTCAGGTTTTCTTATGGTTAGTCTCAAATAGCTGGGGGGTTCCCAATGTGTTATTGGAGTACCAACATGATTTGTTTGCATATGATGTGGTATGGCTTAGTAATATCTTCCTTTAAGAATTTATTTTGATTGACTTGGTGTATGCTCACGCATATTTAAGACTGTAAAGAAAGTCTGTCAAGCCTTGATGATCTTTTATTTCTGAGTAGCGATATAACTTCCATGCCTGATTCAATGTTGCTTTGTCGCTCTGCATGATTATGACCGTCATTGCTCTCTTAGTTGGTCGCTCCCAGTCTTTTGCTAACCTCCACCTGTACTAAGCGGACTGACTGCTTGTGCATCCACATTCTTTTAATCCAGTTATGCCATATGAGTCCACCATACCTACCTATATGTGGTATTTCACCGCCACTCCAAGTAAATTTACATGTGCTACCTTTAAAACCTTCATTTTTGCAATACATAGCTCATGGGAAAGTAGCTTAAAAACTATTGTGGTAAAGAATATGTCGCTTATGTATCTTATTTCTTATAAGTTGCTTGCTGAGCGGTATCCATGTTTCTGGGGACGCCATCAACTGTTACACTTTTGTTGAATATCATGTGAGTTGCTATGCATGTTCGTCTTGTCCGAAGTAAGGGTGATTTGCCATGAGTTGAATGGTTTGAGTATGCATATTGTTAGAGAAGAACATTGGGCCGCCAACCAAAGCCATGTATCATGGTGGAAGTTTTAGCTTGGACATTAATCCTCAACCTCTTATGAATGCTTAAGCATTAAAGAGGAGTCCATTATCTATTTTCTATGTTGTCCCGGTATGGATGTCCTCAAGTTGAGATCTATCAAAAACGAGAAATCAAATGCGATTTATCTCCTTGGACCTTTGTACAGGTGGCATAGAGGTACCCCTTTGTGACACTTGGTTGAAACATATGTAATGCAATGATAACCCATGGAAATCCGAGCTAATTAGGACAAGGTGTGAGCACTATTGGTATTCGATGCATGAGGCTTGCAACTTATAGGATGTCTTATGCATAACACATATGAAGTATTACTACCGTTGACAAAATTGCTTCTATGTTTTCAAAATAAAAAACTCTAGCACATGAGTAATCCCTGCTTCCCTCTGCGAAGGGCCATTCTTTTACTTTTATGTTGAGTCTCCACCTTCTTTTAAAGCACCAACTACTGAGAGCATGATTGTCATTCTGAGTGTAATGTGCATTGTCCCAAAGTAGCATTGTCTTTTGCATGATTGTGATATCGTTTATTCTGAAATCATTGTATCTAGTCATCACTTAAACCTTGAAGGTGCCCCTGCATTTATGTTTTGCTTTACTAAAGGGGGCAAGCTAGATATCACTTTATCATATTTGCATATCATGTTCATTGCAAATCTATTTGATGTTCCAGTATCATATTGTAAAACTTTCAGTTCTTTGTGATTTTCTCATGAGGCAACTTAATTACTACAGATTCATTGTCTCAGTAAGCTTTTGTCATATGACTATGAATAAGTCCTATATGGTTAATAGCATGTCACCACAGAAATTATTCTTGTTATCATTTACCTACTCGAGGACGAGCAGGAATTAAGCTTGGGGATGTTGATACGTCCAAAACGTATCAATAATTTCTGCTTGCTCCATGCCTCTTTTGGGTGATATTGCTATGATATTTATACACTTCCATACACTTTTGATCATATTTGGACTAACCTATTAACTCAGTGCACCCCAGTGCCAGTTTCTGTTTTCGGCTGTTTTTGTATTTCAGGTTTTCACATTACGAGAACTGCCAGGAAAAATCCAGAAAAAATATATAAAAAATCAGCGTTCCAGGAGCTACCGTGCGGCCAAAGTACAGCCGGGGGGGACCCACAGGGGCTCCAGGCGGCCCACCCCTAGGCCGCGCCGGGGGGCGCCTGGGCCCCCCAGGACTCCCCCGGTGACCCCCTTTGGCATATATTTAAGGCCCGTCGAGAAAACCCTGATTCCGGACCCCTTTTCTCCAGACGCGATTCCGATCTCCGCCGCCATCGCCATCAAGCTTCGGGGGACCATAATTCCTGCGCCGGCACCCTGCCGGGATGGGGAAGTGCCCCCGGATTCATCTCCATCGACGTTGCTTCCTCCCTCCATGATGCGGGAGTAGTTCCTCCTTGGGGCTGAGGTTCTTACCAGTAGCTATGTGGTCAATTCTCTCTCCCATGATGTGATCTTCGTTGTGATCATAGGCTATGTTAATCTAGATATTTCCCCTTCCTCTATGTATTGGATTGATGTACTCACTTGTCTTTATCTAGTATAATCCCCGAGACCAAGGTGACAGCGGTCTATTGGACATGGATTAGAAAAAATATTTTCATGAGTGATTTCCTCTCTTGTGTGTTGATTGAAGATTGAGAGTCTCTTGGTGCTTGTCTTTGACTATCCTTTAGATATGTTGTGGTGATTGTGGGACTCTCTTTGGATGGCCGCGGTGACATTGGGAAATCCTTAGATTGAGAACTACGAACTTTGAGGTGTGCTTTTGTAGCCCTACATAATTCTCGTCCTCTCTTGACCACGAAGGAATGACCTCCGAGTGTGTCCCCTTTGCATGTTTTATGGGAAATATCATGTGATTCGATTATGTTAATGTTGTTGGGAGTTGCCACTAGTGAAAGTATGAACCCTAGGCCTTGTTTCCACCATTGCAATACCATTTGTGCTCACGTTTACCACTTGTTTGCTTGCTGCACTTTTTATTACAGATTTATATTACTTTGCTTTGCCACTCCTATCATCCATATCACTTGCCATTTAACATCTCTTCTCCGAACTAGTGCACCTATACAACTCCTAGTTGTATTAGGTGTGTTGGGGACACAAGAGACTTCTTGTATCTTAGTTGCAGGGTTGCTTGAGAGAGACCATCTTCAACCTCTACTTCCCTGAGTTCGATAAACCTTAGGTCATCCACTTGAGGGAAATTGCTGCTGTCCTACAAACCTCTGCGCTTGGAGGCCCAACATAGTCTACAAGAGTAGAAGCGTGCGTAGACATCAGCAACCCAATTATATATTTTTTGTTTTTTCTGCTGTTAGGTAATAAATATTGCACCTAGCCTCTGTTTAGATGTGGTTTCATGTTTCGTTTAGTGTTTGTGCCAAGTAGAACCTTTGGGAAGATGTGTGTGAAGTTTATATGATCTTGCTGTGAAAAACAGAATCGTTAGCGCTCACTAGAATGGTCGTCAGATTTTACTGGAGCGTGTTATTTAGTTGATTCTTTTTGTAGATGATTAGTAGACAAATTCCTCACATTTACGAAATTAGGTTTGAATTATTTGGAGTTACATAAGTAGGTGAAACCTGCAGATTACTACAGACTGTTCTGTTTTTGACATATTCTTTTTTTCGTGTGTTGTTTGATATTTCAATGCATCTATGAGTAATATTTGGTGGTATGAACCATAGAGAAGTTGGAATACGGTAGGTTTAACACCAATATAAACAAAGAATGAATTCATTGCAGTACCTTTGAGTAGTGGTTTGTGATACGTCCATTTTGCATCATGCTTATAAGTTGATATTTATTGCATTATGGGCTGTTCATACATGTTTTGTCACAATACTTATACCCTTTCTCTCTTATTTTACAAGGTTTACATGAAGAGGGAGAATGCCGGCAGCTGGAATTTTGGGCTGGAAAAGGAGCAAACTCTGGAAACCTATTCTGCACAACTCCAAAAGCCCCGAAACTCCACAGAACATTTTCTCGGAAAATATAAAAAATATCTAGCGAAAGAAACCCACGAGAGGGGCCACTCGCTGGCCTCGAGGGTGGGGCGCGCCCCCCTTCCCAGGGTGCGCCTCCCTGCCTCGAGGGCCAGCAGGTGGCCCCCCGGTGCCCATCTTCTCCTATATGAAGCATTTTGACCTGGAAAAAATAAGGAGAAGGCTTTCGGGACCAGACGCCACCGTCTCGAGGCGGAAACAAATCTAGGGCTCCGGTAGAGCGGTTCTGTCGGGGATACTTCCCTCCGGGAGGGGGAAATCGTCATCGCCGTCATCACCAACAACTCTCCCATCTTGGGGAGGGCTATCTTCATCAACATCTTCACCAGCACCATCTCCTCTCAAACCCTAGTTTATCTCTTGTATCCAATCTTTGTATCCAAACCCCAGATTGGTACCTGTGGGTTGCTAGTAGTGTTGATTACTCCTTGTAGTTGATGCTAGTTGGTTTATTTGGTGGAAGATCATATGTTCAGATCAGAACCATTATGCATATTAATACCCCTCTGATCATGAACAATATTATGTCTTGTGAGTAGTTACTTTTGTTCCTGAGGACATGGGAGAAGTCTTGCTATTAGTAGTCATGTGAATTTGGTCCTCATTCGATATTTTGATAAGATGTATGTTATCTCTCCTCTAGTGGTGTCATGTGAACGTCGACTACATGAAACTTCACCATCATTTGGGCCTAGAGGAAGGCATTGGGAAGTAATAAGTATATGATGGGTTGCTAGAGTGACAGAAGCTTAAACCCTAGTTTATGCGTTGCTTCGTAAGGGGCTGATTTGGATCCATATGTTTCAGGCTATGGTTAGGTTTACCTTAATACTTCTTTTGTAGTTGCGGATGCTTGCATTAGAGGTTAATCATAAGTGGGAGGCTTGTCCAAGTAAGGGCAGCACCCAAGCACCGGTCCACCCACATACCAAATTATCAAAGTACCGAACGCGAATCAGATGATCGTGATGAAAAGTAGCTTGAAGATAATTCCCATATGTCCTCGGGAGCGCTTTACCTTGCATAACAGTTTGTACATGCTTGTCCTTTGCTACTAAAAGGATTGGGCCACCTTGCAGCACCTTATTTACTTTTGCCTTTTATTACTTGCTACCAATTATCCTATCACAAAACTATCTGTTACCTATAATTTCAGTGCTTGCAGAAAATACCGTACTGAAAACTGCCTATCATTTACTTCTGCTCCTCGTTGGGTTCGACACTCTTACTTATCGAAAGGACTTCGATAGATCCCCTACACTTGTGGGTCATCAAGACTCTTTTCTGGCGCCGTTGCCGGGGAGTGAAGCGCCTTTGGTAAGTGGAATTTGGTAAGGAAAATTTTATATAGTGTGCTGAAATTTATCGTTACTTGTTACTATGGCTCAAAATCCTTTGAGGGGATTCTTCGGGGTATCTTCACCCCAAGCAGAAGAGCAAAGATTTGCTCCTCAACCTACTGCACCTAATGAAAATGTTTGCTTTGAGATCCCTTCGGGTATGATAGAGAAACTGCTTGAAAATCCCTATACAGGAGACGGGACACTTCACCTCGATTTACATCTTATCTATGTGGATGAAGTTTGTGGATTGTTTAAGCTTGCAGGTATGCCCGAGGATCTTATCAAGAAGAAGGTCTTCCCTTTATCTTTGAAGGGAGATGCATTGACATGGTTTAGGCTATGCCATGATATGGGATCTTGGAACTATAATCGTCTGAAGTTGGAATTTCATCAGAAGTTCTACCCTATGCACCAGGTTCATCGTGATCGCAATTATATTTATAATTTTTGGCCTCGCGAAGGAGAAAGCATCACTCAAGCTTGGGGGAGGCTTAAGTCAATGTTATATTCATGCCCTAATCATGAGCTTTCAAGAAAGATGATCATCCAAAAAATTTATGCACGGCTTTCTCTCAATAATTGCACCATGCTCGATAATTTTTGTTCTGGCTCTTTTATGATGAAGACTGTTGAATTCAAATGGGATTTATTCGAAAGAATTAAACGAAACTCCGAAGATTGGGACCTCGATGAAGGTAAGGAGTCAGGTATGATCCCTAAGTTTGATTGTGTTAAAGCTTTTATGGATACCGATGTTTTCCGTGAGTTTAGCACTAAATATGGGCTTGACTCTGAGATAGTAGCTTCTTTCTGTGAATCTTTTGCTACTCATGTTGATCTCCCTAAGGAGAAGTGGTTTAAATATCATCCCCCTATTGAAGTAAAAGTAGTTGAACCTATTAAAGTTGAAGAAAAGACTATCACTTATAATGTTGGTCCTGTCATTCCTACCGCTTATATCGAGAAACCACCTTTCCCTGTTAGGATAAAGGATCATGCTCAAGCTTCAGCTGTAGTTCGTAAGAGTAATACTAGAACACCTACACCCTCTGAGCAAATTAAAGTTGAACCTAGTGTTGCTATGGTTAAAGATCTCTTGGTACAAGATTTAGAAGGACGTGTTATTTATCTCCAAGAAGAGTCTGCTAGGATAGCCAAACCCAATGCTAGGAATAAACATAAACCTATCATAGGCTTGCCCGTTATCTCTGTTAAGATAGGAGATCATTGCTATCATGGTTTATGCGACGTAGGTGCTAGTGCAAGCATTATCCCTTTTGATTTGTATAACGAAATTATGCATGATATTGCACCTGTTGAGTTACAAGGGATTGATGTTACTATGAAGCTTGCTAATAGAGATACTATTTCACCAGTTGGGATTGTTAGAGATATTGAAGTCTTGTGTGGGAAGGTTAAATACCCTGCTGATTTTCTTGTTCTTAGTTCCTCACAAGATGCTTTCTACCCCATTATATTTGGTAGACCCTTCTTGAACACTGTTAATGCCAAGATAGACTGTGTGAAAGACATTGTCACTGTCGGATTAGGGGATATGTCTCACGATTTTAACTTTGCTAAATTCCGTAGACAACCCCTTGAAAGGGCACCACCCAGTAAGGATGAACTTATTGGTCTTGCTTCTATTGCCGTGCCACCCAATGATCCTTTAGAACAATACTTGCTAGACCATGAAAATGATATGCATATGAATGAGAGAAGGGAGATAGATGAAATATTCCTTACACAGGGACCCGTATTGAAGAACAACTTGTCTGTTGAAATCCTAGGGGATCCTCCTCCACCCAAGGGTGATCCCGTGTTTGAACTTACACCCTTGCCTGATAATCTTAAGTATGTTTATCTTGATGAAAAGAAGATATATCATGTTATTATTAGTGCTAACCTTTCAGAGCAGGAAGAAGAAAGGTTATTGAAAACTCTGAAGAAGCACCGAGCTGCTATTGGATATACTTTGGATGATCTTAAAGGAATTAGTCCCACTATATGTCAACACAAGATAAAATTGGAAGAAAATGCTAAACCAGTTATTGATCATCAACGATGGTTAAATCCTAAGATGAAAGAAGTGGTAAGGAAGGAAATTCTAAAGCTCCTAGAGGCAGGTATTATCTATCCCATTGCTGATAGCCAGTGAGTAAGGCATGTCCATTGTGTTCCTAAGAAAGGAGGTATGACTGTCGTCCCTAATGATAAAGATGAATTGACCTCGCAAAGAATAGTTACAGGTTATAGGATGGTAATTGATTTCCATAAGTTAAATAAAGCTACTAAGAAAGATCATTACCCCTTACCATTTATTGATCAAATGCTAGAAAGGTTATCCAAACATACTCATTTCTCCTTTCTAGATGGTTATTCTGGTTTCTCTCAAATACCTGTTTCAAAGGGGGATCAAGAAAAGACCACCTTTACTTGTCCTTTCGGTACCTTTGCTTATAGACGTATGCCTTTTGGTTTATGTAATGCACCTGCTACCTTTCAAAGATGCATGATGGCTATATTCTCTGATTTTTGTGAAAAGATTGTTGAGGTTTTCATGGATGATTTCTCTATTTACGGAACATCTTTTGATGATTGCTTAAGCAACCTTGATAGATTTTTGCAGAGATGTGAAGACACTAATCTGGTCTTGAATTGGGAGAAGTGCCAATTTATGGTCAATGAAGGCATTGTCTTGGGACATAAAATTTCTGAAAGAGGTATTGAAGTTGACAAAGCTAAAGTCGATGCTATTGAAAAGATGCCATGCCCTAAGGATATCAAAGATATACGAAGTTTCCTTGGTCATGCCGGGTTTTATACGAGGTTCATTAAGGACTTCTCCACAATCTCCAGGCTTCTGACTAATCTTTTACAGAAAGATGCATTTTTCTCTGCACCTATTGTCCAGGCTCCTGACTGGAATTTACCCTTTGAGATTATGTGTGATGCTAGCGATTATGCTGTAGGAGCTGTTCTAGGACAAAGAGTTGATAAGAAATTGAATGTTATCCAGTATGCTAGTAAAACTCTACATAGTGCCCAAAGAAATTATGCCACCACTGAGAAAGAATTTTTAGCAGTTGTATTTGCTTGTGATAAGTTTATACCCTATATCGTTCATTCTAAAGTAACTATTCACATTGATCATGCTGCTATCAAATACCTTATGGAAAAGAAAGATGCTAAACCTAGACTTATTAGATGGGTTCTCTTGCTGCAAGAATTTGACTTGCATATTATTGATAGAAAGGGAGCCGAGAACCCCATAGCAGATAACTTGTCTAGGTTAGAGAATATACTTGATGACCCACAACCTATTGATGATAGCTTTCCTGATGAACAACTAGTTGTCATAAATACTTCTCATACTGCTCCATGGTATGCTGATTATGCTAATTACATTGTTGCTAAGTTTACACCTCCTAGCTTTACATACCAGCAAAAGAAAAAGTTCTTCTATGATTTGAGACATTACTTTTGGGATGACCCACATCTTTATAAAGAAGGAGTGGATGGTATTATTAGACGTTGTGTGCCTGAGCATGAACAGGAACAGATCCTACGCAAGTGCCACTCTAAAGCTTATGGAGGACACCATGCAGGAGACAGAACTGCACATAAGGTATTGCGATACGGTTTTTATTGGCCTACTCTCTTCAAGGATGCCCGTAAGTTTGTCTTATCATGTGATGAATGTCAAAGAATTGGTAATATTAGTAGACGTCAAGAAATGCCTATGAATTATTCACTTGTTATTGAACCATTTGATGTTTGGGGCTTTGATTATATGGGACCTTTTCCTGCCTCTAATGGGTACACACATATCCTAGTTGCTGTTGATTACGTTACTAAGTGGGTAGAAGCTATTCCAACTAGTAGTGCTGATCATAACACCTCTATTAAGATGCTTAAAGAAGTTATATTTCCGAGGTTTGGAGTCCCTAGATATCTAATGACTGATGGTGGTTCACACTTTATTCATGGTGCTTTCCGTAAGATGCTTGCTAAGTATGATGTCAACCATAGAATTGCATCACCTTATCACCCACAGACTAGTGGTCAAGTAGAACTCAGTAATAGGGAGTTGAAACTAATCTTGCAAAAGATAGTTAATAGGTCTAGAAAGAATTGGTCCAAGAAATTAGATGATGCATTATGGGCCTATAGAACTGCATACAAAAATCCTGTGGGTATGTCTCCATATAAGATGGTATATGGACAAGCTTGTCACTTACCTCTTGAGCTAGAACATAAGGCATATTGGGCTATCAAAGAGCTCAATTATGATTTCAAACTTGCCGGTGAAAAGAGGCTATTTGATATTAGCTGTCTTGATGAATGGAGAACCTAGGCCTACGAGAATGCCAAGTTACTTAAAGAAAAAGTTAAAAGATGGCATGACAAAAGGATACAAAAGCGTGAGTTTAATGTAGGTGATTATGTTTTGCTATACAAGTCACGTTTAAGATTCTTTCCAGGAAAACTTCTCTCCAAGTGGGAAGGACCTTTCGTTATTGAGGAGGTCTATCGTTCTGGTGCCATAAAAATCACCAACTTCTAAAGCACAAATCCGAAGGTGGTGAACGGTCAAAGGATCAAACATTTTATCTCAGGTAATCCCATAAATGTTGAAACTAATATTATTGAAACCATAGCCCCGGAGGAATACATAAGGGACACTTTCCAGAACGATTCAGCCTCCGAAAAGGAAGAGGTACGTGATACGGTAAGTAAACCGACTCCAAAGCAGTTCTAAAGGCATTTTTTCTCCGTTTTGGAATATTTAGAAAAAATAGAAAAATAAACCGCAGTCCGGAGGAGACACGGGGCCTCCTCGAGGGTAGGGGGCGCGCCCCTGCCTCGAGGGCACCCCGTGTGTCCCCTGGACTCTGTTTTCTTGTGGGTTACTCCTTTCGTTCAAGAAAAATTCATTATATATACTCCCGGAGGTTTTGACCTCTGTATCACGCAGAATTCCTCTGTTTTCGTTTCGAGCTGCTGTTTTTGACAGATCCAGATCATCATGGCATCCTCCAACACCCCCAAGGACCAGTTCTTCGAGAAGGTCATCAACCCCTACCTTGCGGAGGTGCTGCACCACCCCAAAACCATGGAGTTGCATGAGGGGGTGCTGCACATCCGTGACGTTGAGGGGCCGAGAAGGACCGGAAGCGTGGAGACAAGACTCGAAGCAATGGAGCAACAAGTTTTCAAGTGCCAAGGTATGGCGGAACGAGGACTCGATGCCAACCACATGATGATCTCGGAGCTTGCCAACAACCTCAAGATGGACTCGAGGATCTTCGGGGAAGCCATCTCTAATCTTCAAGAGAAGATCGATCACCTCCAAGCCCAGATCTATGACCTGCAGAAGCAAAACTGTGAGTATAAATATAGATTCAAGAACATGAGTTTGGCTGCAGATTTGAGTATCCCGGAGACTCGATCATCCTTCTATGATGGTGAGCCCATGCCTTGGAAGAACAACAAGCCTACATCAGCAACAACCCCATCATCACCGACCCTGAAGAAGGAGACATAATCATATGGGTATGGGCACTCCCCTTGGCAACTGCCAAGCTTGGGGGAGTGACCCCGGTATCGTATCACCATCACTCCTATCTTTACCGTTTCACTTAGTTCGATCCTTTTGGCAGTAGCTTGATCTATTAGAATAAAGTTAGCATGATCTAGTCGTGAGCTTTTGCTTTGTGAGCTTTATCCTTTGTAATCGAGTCCGTGAGCTATACAATAAAGATTAGTGTTGAGTCAAGGGCTTGATTTCCTCACTTGGGTCATGATAAAAAGTAAAAAACAAAAAGAGTATCAAAGAGATCATATCGATCTTATGGGAAGTAATGACTTCACATACAAGAGTATGATAAATAAAAGTTGTTGGGAGGTGACAAACATAGTTTTGGTTATCGTTGCAATTAATAGGAAGTAATAAAAGAAAAGAGGCTTCACATACAAATATACTATCTTGGACATTTTTTATGATTGTGAGCACTCATTAAGGTATGACATGCTAAAGAGTTGATGTTGGACAAGGAAGACAACATAATGGGTTATGTCTTCTTATATCCGAAATAAAGTATATTGTCATGGATCTTCCAACATGTTGACCTTGCCTTTCTCCCTCATGCTAGCCAAAACTCCTCGCACTAAGTAGAGATACTACTTGTGCTTCCATATATCTTTAAACCCAATTTTGCCATGAGAGTCCACCATACCTACCTATGGATTGAGAAAGATCCTTCCAAGTAAGTTGTCATGTTGCAAATCCTCTAAAATATGTATGATTTATTAGTGTGGGAGAAATTAGCTTTATACGAGCTTGTGATATGGAAGTAATAAAAGCGACAGACTGCATAATAAAGGTCCTTATCACAAGTGGCAATGTAAAGCGAAGTTCTTCTATGCTAAGACTTTGTGCATCCCACCATAAAAACACATGACAACCTCTGCTTCCCTCTGCGAAGGGCATGTCTATTATTCCTGTCTTATTAGTGTCAAGGTTAAATCCACCTTTCCTTTTTACATTTTATCCTTTGGTAAGCACATTGTGTTGGAAAGATCCTGACATATATACCCACTTGGATGTAAATTTTCATGATCTATTACTGTTGACATTACCCTTGAGGTAAAAGGTTGGGAGGCAATACCATAAGCCCCTATCTTTCTCTGTGTCCGATTAAAACTCCATAAACATAAGTATTGCGTGAGTGTGAGCAATTGTGAAAAACTATATGATAGTTGAGTATGTAGGCTTGCTGAAAAGCTCTTATATTGACTCTTTCGACATTACGATAAATTGCAATTGCTTCAATGACCATGATCAAAGTTTGTTAGTTTCCAATGAAGTTTATGATGCATACTTTATATTGTGGATGAAAGGTTACTTTAGCATAAGAATCATATGCCTATATTTATATAAGTTGCTGCTATAAGAATGATTATGATGCCCTCATGTCCATATTCTGTTTTTATCGACACCTCTATCTCTAAACATGTGGACATATTTTTTGATATCGTCTTTCGCTTGAGGACAAGCGAGGTCTAAGCTTGGGGGAGTTGATACGTCCATTTTGCATCATGCTTATAAGTTGATATTTATTGCATTATGGGATGTTCATACATGTTTTGTCACAATACTTATACCTTTTCTCTCTTATTTTACAAGGTTTACATGAAGAGGGAGAATGCCGGCAGCTGGAATTCTGGGCTGGAAAAGGAGCAAACTCTGGAAACCTATTCTTCACAACTCCAAAACCCCGATACTCCACAGAACATTTTTTCGGAAAATGTAAAAATTATCTGGCGAAAGAAACCCACGAGAGGGGCCACTGGCTGGCCTCGAGGGTGGGGGCGCGCCCCCCTTCCCAGGGCGCGCCACCTGCCTCGAGGGCCAGCCGGTGGGCCCCCGGTGTACATCTTCTCCTATATGAAGCGTTTTGACCTGGAAAAAATAAGGAGAAGGCTTTCGGGACCAGACGTCGCCGTCTCGAGGCGGAACCGAGGCGGAAACCAATCTAGGGCTCCGATAGAGCTGTTCTGCCGGGGATACTTCCCTCCGGGAGGGGGAAATCATCACCGCCGTCATCACCAACAACTATCCCATCTTGGGCAGGGCTATCTTCATCAACATCTTCACCAGCACCATCTCCTCTCAAACCCTAGTTTATCTCTTGTATCCAATCTTTGTACCCAAACCTCAGATTGGTACCTGTGGGTTGCTAGTACTGTTGATTACTCCTTGTAGTTGATGCTAGTTGGTTTATTTGGTGGAAGATCATATGTTCAGATCCATTATGCATATTAATACCCCTATGATCATGAACAATATTATGTCTTGTGAGTAGTTACTTTTGTTCCTGAGGACATGGGAGAAGTCTTGCTATTAGTAGTCATGTGAATTTGGTCTTCGTTCGATATTTTGATAAGATGTATGTTGTCTCTCCTCTAGTGGTGTCATGTGAACGTCGACTACATGACACTTCATCATTATTTGGGCCTAGAGGAAGGCATTGGTAAGTAATAAGTAGATGATGGGTTGCTAGAGTGACAGAAGCTTAAACCCTAGTTTATGCGTTGCTTCGTAAGGGGCTGATTTGGATCCATATGTTTCAGGCTATGGTTAGGTTTACCTTAATACTTCTTTTGTAGTTGCGTATGATTGCATTAGAGGTTAATCATAAGTGGGAGGCTTGTCCAAGTAAGGGCAGCACCCAAGCACCAGTCCACCCACATACCAAATTATCAAAGTACCGAACGCGAATCAGATGATCGTGATGAAAGCTAGCTTGACGATAATTCCCATATGTCCTCGGGAGCGCTTTTCCATATGTCCTCGGGAGCGCTCCCGAGGACACATGGGAATTATCGTCAAGCTAGTTTTCATCACGATCATATGATTCGCGTTCGGTACTTTGATAATTTGGTATGTGGGTGCACCGGTGCTTGGGTGTTGCCCTTACTTGGACAAGCATCCCACTTGTGATTAACCTCTATTGCAAGCATCCGCAACTACAAAATTAGTATTAAGGTAAACCTAACCATAGCATGAAACTTATGGATCCAAATCAGCCCCTTATGAAGCAACGCATAAACTAGGGTTTAAGCTTCTGTCACTCTAGCAAACCATCATCTACTTTTACTTCCCAATGCCTTCCTCTTGGCCCAAACAATGGTGAAGTGTCATGTAGTCAACGTTCACATGACACCACTAGAGGAGAGACAACATACATCTCATCAAAATATCGAACGAATACCAAATTCACATGACTACTTATAGCAAGACTTCTCCAATGCCCTCAGGAACAAAAGTAACTACTCACAAGACATAATATTGTTCAAGATCAGAGGGGTATTAATATGCATAATGGATCTGAACATATGATCTTCCACCAAGTAAACGAACTAGCATCAACTACAAGGAGTAATCAACACTACTAGCAACCCACAGGTACCAATCTGAGGTTTTGATACAAAGATTGGATACAAGAGATGAACTAGGGTTTGACAGGAGATGGTGCTGGTGAAGATGTTGATGAAGATAACCCTCCCCAAGATGGGAGAGTTGTTGGTGATGACGGCGGTGACGATTTCCCCCTCCCGGAGGGAAGTATCCCCGGCAGAACAGCTCCGTCGGAGCCCTAGATTGGTTTCCGCCAAGGTTCCGCCTCGAGACGGCGGTGTCTGGTCCCGAAAGCCTCCTTCTGATTTTTGCCAGGTCAAAACACCTCATATAGGAGAAGATGGGCATTGGGGGGGCTACCGACTGGCCCACGAGGCAGGGGGCGCGCCCAGTTGGGGGCGCCCCCCACCCTCGTGGACACGGGGTGGCCCCCCTGGCAGATCTCTTTTGCCAGATATTTTTTATATTTTCTGAAACGGTGTTTCGTGGAGTTTTAGAGCTTTTTGAGTTGTGCGGAATAGGTCTCCTATGTTTGCTCCTTTTCCAGCCTAGAATTCCAGCTGTCGGCATTCTCCCTCTTCATGTGAACCTTGTAAAATAAGAGAGAAATAGCATAAGTATTGTGACATAACGTGTAATAACAGCCCATAGTGCAATAAATATCAACATAAAAACATGATGCAAAATGGACGTATCAGGCATCATGAGCTAGGTCTATGCGTAGTTTCAATGCACGAGTAGAACACAAGTTGTTGTGGGCGTCGATTTGTTAGTTTACTTGCCGTTACTAGTCTTATCTTGATTTGGCGGCATTGTGGGACGAAGCGGCCCGGACCGACCTTACATGTACGCTTACGTGAGACGGGTTCCACCGACTGACATGCACTAGTTGCATAAGGTGGCTAGCGGGTGTCTGTCTCTCCCACTTTAGTCGGATCAGATTCGATGAAAATGGTCCTTATGAAGGGTAAATACTAATTGGCATATCACGATGTGGTTTTGGCGTAGGTAAGAAACATTCTTGCTAGAAACCTATAGTAGCCACGTAAAAACTTGCAACAACAATTAGAGGACGTCTAACTTGTTCTTGCGGCATATGCCGTGTGATGTGATATGGCCAAAATGATGTGATGAATGATATATGTGATGTATGAGATTGATCATGTTCTTGTAATAGGAATCACGGCTTGCATGTCGATGAGTATGACAACCGGCAGGAGCCATAGGAGTTGTCTTATTTTATTGTATGACCTGCGTGTCAATGAAAACGCCATGTAATTACTTTACTTTATTGCTAACCGTTAGCCATAGTAGTATAAGTAACAGTTGGCGAGACAACTTCATGAAGACACGATGATGGAGATCATGGTGTCATGCCGGTGACAATGATGATCATGGAGCCCCGAAGATGGAGATCAAAACACTACAAAAGAATACACTTCCGTGATGATAAGTGTTTGTCACAGTAGGTCACGTTTTCTGTCATGCATGTACATCCATGACAATTTTATGACAGAATCAAGATATTCATACATGTGTTGTCATAGAAGTGTTCAATGACATTACCAAAATTATCATCACGGAAGTGTCCACTTCCATGATGATAAATCACGCGTCATAGAAGTGCTTTCATCAAGGGTGACCGACACGTGGCATCCACTGTAACGGAACGCCGTTAAGCTATCGGGTCTGGTTTTGGATCCGATAACCCGTTAACAGCCCCGACCAATGGGGATTTTTCACGTGTAAAATCATCATTGGCTGGAGGAAACACGTGTCGGCTCGCCGTTGAAACAGATGTCATCCACTCATTGGACCCAAAGTGCCTATGATACGCCGACACGTGGCACGGTCCAACAGAGGCCCATTCCTGTGAAAAGGCCGGCCCGTTTGACTTGGTTAAAAGGTAGCGGGCCGGCCCAGAGCAAGCCTGTTAACGGCCTGTTCGCATATAGCCCACGTACAGCCCGCTAACCCAGGGCCCGTTTACGGCCTATCAGAATTAGGCCCAGTAATGTCATCTGGGCCGTCCAATATAAATCCAGCCCGTTTTAACTTCCGGCCCATGTATGGCCCATGACGTCTTTCGGCCTATATGAGGCCCTTATTACTCTCGGCCCATTAACGACCCGTGGTAAAACTGGCCCGTAATGAACAGTGTATCACTCTATACCCATTAACGGCACGTGGTGAAACTGGCCCGTAATGAACAGTGTATCACTTTATACCCATCAACGGCCCATTATTCCGTTGGGCCGATTCCAGCCCATGTTATCTTTCGGCCTTCTCGGGGCCCATTTATTCCTGGGCTCATTTCCACATTCGTTTACTTACGGCCCGTTAACGTCATTTTTTGCTTGTGGGCCAAATTCAGCCCATGGTTACAGTCGGCCCGTTTGTGGCCCGTTAGTACGTTGGGTCGTTTTCATAGCGTCATCAAAATACGGCCGATTAACGATGGGCCGTTATAGTCGGCCCACGAACGAACGATTTCAACTCTAGCCCATTTACGGCCATAATGTGGTCTGTTATTGGCCCATGTTTGGCCAACCGATCAGACGGCCCGTAGAAGGCCCATTGATGATACGGCCCATAGAAGGCCCATTGTGTCTACAGCCCGTATAAGGCCCATTGTTTCTACGCCACGTAGAAGGCCCATTGTTTTTTTTTTGAAAGAAAGAAGGCCCATTGTTTCTATGGCCCTTAGAAGGCCCATTGTTTCTACGGCCCGTAGGAGGCCCATGTTGACTACAGCCGGTGGGCATCAAAGTTCGCCACCAGTGCAAATATAGGGAACACCCTACACTATACAAAAATGGCTTGATGTTTTCTTCAGCCGGTGGCTGCACGTTAAGAACAAATTTTGTATCGCACCAAAACAAATTACAACTATCAAAAGGAAGGTTGGCATAAAAGTTAACAGTCTAGCAGATAAATGCACCACCAGAAGTTCAGAAGCTCAGTTCATTTGACCTGACTATTACGTTTTCATGTTGTGTTGTCTGATGGAGCACCATAACCTCCGCCTTCAGTTCTCCTAGGCTCCTGAACAACATACCAAATGTCTGATAGTCTGGTTTCAAAACCATGCATATCTTGACAACATTGAACAATGTCTCTCCTTGTTTCACAAAGGGTCTCTGTTAGGGAATGGACTTGTGTCTGGAGCGCAGATACAACATTGGTTTGAGCTTGCATATCTTGATCATGAGGCAGTTTGGACGAGATTGCCTTAACAACCAAGCCAGTATTACGCAGGAATGTGCTTTTGGCACTGTTAGTGGACAGGTACTGACCCACTGCAGCAAGAGCTGACTTTGCGGTTATAGTTGCCTCGCCACCTTCAGAAGGTGGCGGTTCCACCATTTTTTCCATAGCTCACTGAAAAGTTGAGGTTTTACATTAGTAGTACCAGAACAGAAGATATTAAGGAGGCAACAAAACCAAACAAAATAGCTTTGGTCTATATACAGAACTTATTCTGGTGAACCCGTGTAAAATAATAGTTGTATTTTATTGCAAAGTACATAATAAAACCAGGTTCCAAACATATGACCATGTACCATCGCTAATGTATTGTCTATTTCTTCACATTGTATTGAGGGCTAAGGATAAAGAAACAAAGTTTATAATACGATAAGCATGGTATGAAATCATTCATATCACAAAACAACTGAGTATAGACAAACACGCAATTGTAACATTGTGTGGGCAAGTCCAGCACGGAACTAGATTACAGGTCAAGATCAAAGGAACATCACTCCTCTGTTTTAAACCTTGTAAGGTGCAATCATACGCTAAGACAAATGTGTATAAAATTGAAAAGGGTAATAGACATTGGCTGCAAACCATGAAGTTCAAGGCACAAGTCAGAGTTAGTAGTAGTTAAAAGGCATGAGGATTAAGGACTTACAACAGCGGCTTTGACTGGTGTAGTCATGCCCTTCTTCTTGTTGATGTGACAGTCCTTGAAGATTTCCATAGCATTTGGTTCAGGTACTTTTTGATCCTTGCGAGCTTTCCTCTGCATTTGGAACAAGTCAATATAGATCTGATAATATGGTATAGCAAAAAGAGTGAAACAACAGCTAATTACAAGAGCCTCGCAGTGTGCAATATAGCTACGAGATCCTGTCGTCTGTTGGAATTTCACTTTCGTACGGTTGGCCTTGTTCTTTGAATAGTTCACCTACAAGAAGATAGATTTGTATGGCACATGCGTAAATAGGACTTCAACATGTGATCTGATCACATATATATAATGTACCTGATACTTCGGATCGGACCAGTGTTTAACAAGGCCTCTCCAGTCTTCATCAGATATATTTTCCACTCGAAATGTTTGGGCAAGTTCACTGTTAGCCTTGCCTTCAAAGTGAGTTTTCCTCAAGTTATACCGATACTATCGTAGAGCAGACATGAAAACATGGGTGCAAGCTTGTCTGGTTGCATCATCTTGGCTATCCAACTTGAACCTCATCTGTTGAAAATTATGTGAGTCTCATTATCAGCAACCTAGAAAGTATTGGAGAAAGCAAGACGATATTACTAGTTTCCATACATAACCATACTTACAGATAAATGGTCAAGGAAGGTGTTGAACTGGGTTTCGTCTTTGTCATTCCTGTACTGAATCCATGTTGGGAGGATACGTACATGACACCTAACAACAACCGCTGCCTCTGTTACTAACTTGGCTGACTCTGTAGCATCACGTGGCCTTTTTAAGCCTACCTCAAAACGGATCTCCATTCTTCCTCCTCTAGATTTAGTTAACCTATCGAGCATTATCCCTGATGTTTGTTTCCTGTTGCGCCTAGGTGCTAGTCCAACAACAAACATAGGAAGTGTTAGTGTACATCAGACTGTGAGGCTACATATAAAGAAGCATGCAACTGTAACTTGACTCCAGCAACTACCTTCTTGTTGTTGAAGCTCACAAAGTTCATCTGATCTTGCCAACTCATCTTGTGTCAAGAGTGCTTCAGAAGTAGTGTCAGGTGGCAAGGGAGCTTGGGAACGTGCTGCTAGCTGAGTTGACCGACGAGTAAATCGTGCAGCTGGTAGTACTGTGGAAGGTGTTGCAACAACTAGGGTTGTCTCTGCTTGTTTGGTGGCAACTATTTGTTTCTGTTTGGCTTGTTCTGCAGCTCGTGTAGCATGGGATACCCTCTCGGTACAATTTTCCGCTGGACTTTGGCCTTCTATTGCACCATCAGTACCAGCAGAATCTGCAGGATTGTTCCGCTTCCGTTTCCATGTCGTTTTGTCTTGCTTCCTCTTGCTCTATGCCATGTTAAGTCAGGCCGACAAGAAAAATGAATATCAATTTAGTTCTTCAGAACAAATGTACTTTGATGTAAGAACATGGTGTGATAGACAGATATTGTATGTTCTAGAAATAGGAACACGTGTCTTAGTCACAAGTATATGTGTAAAGTAAGCAAATGAAATTCAATAAAATTAGAAGCAATACAAGCTAGACATCATACATAACATGCAACCACATATAACAGTGCCAAGTTAGAGGGAGCACATGTGATGGTGCACTAGGGGAGACGTGCTCATCACCAACACAGCTACGTTGAGTGTCTATGCATGTGTTGTCTTGGAAATCATCTTGGGGGGGTGGAGGAGTAGAATCTGTAGAGGCCCTCCATTTGGAAGGAGCACCTTCATCCGCTGCCTTGCTAACTTCCTTCCTCTTTATTGATTTTGAATTGTCAAGTAAAACTGACAAGAAAAAGCAATAAAATACACTCTTCAGAACTCATTGTGCATGATACTGACAATCACTACTTTGATGTAAGGCAAACACATGATTCTAGGATGTAATAATACGAAAAACAGGATGGCATGGCATATTCACAACTGTTTGTGTAAACTAAGCAGAAACCATTTCACCAAATAAGAAGCAATGCAAGCTAGACACCACGTGAAAGATGCAACCAATATGACTCTGCCAAGTTAAAAGTGTCCCATCATAAATGACATTTCAACAAATTAGAAGCAGCGCATGCTATAAATCATATCAAAGATGCAACTAATATCACACTTCATATACTGAAGGTGTCTCGTCATATTGATTTATGCGGGATACAAAAAAACAATAGTTTTATGTGAGGACATGCTTAATAGACAGATGTACTGTGTACTAAATACAAGAAGGCATGTCACATTAACAGGTATAATGTATAAGCTAAGCAGAATAGCACATGCAGTTTAACCAGATTGGAAAAATTACAATCTAGACACCATATGCAACATGCAACCACATATCACGCTGCCAAGTTAGAGCAAGCACATGCGATGCTAGTGTAGGGGAAATGCGGTAATCAACTACAAAGCTACGTTCACTATCTTCATCTAGCCTTGCTGTTTCTTGAGAATCATGTCGGGAGGCTGACGCTACATTCTTTAAATGAGGAGTAATCGACTTGCCTGACTGCCTCATCATAAGTGATTAATGAGGGATACACAAGAACATTAGTTTGATGTAAAAACATGGTTAATACACAAATGTACTAGTATGTACCAAAAACAGAAAGGCATCTCGTATTTAAAGGTATATTGTGTAAGCTAAGCAGATGCACTTTAACCAAATTGGAAGCAATACAAGCTAGACATCCGGCTGGAGTGGTGAGCATGATCATCTAGGACCTGAGAGCCTGGTGGGAGGCGGGCTGCTTCGCCACCATCACGGCTTTTTAGATGGCTTCCAGGTGATGCCTCTTTTTGCTGGGCTTGTCACTGGCTCGGCCAGTGCCCTGACTAGCTATTTGTCTTCTGGTGCTCACGGGATGGTGGTTCATGTAAAAAATATCTTTCCTTATCTTAATAAAGACCAACTTCGGCCTTTCGAATACAAGATAGACACCATATGGAACATGCAACCACATATGACACCGCGAAGTTAAAGCAAGCACCTAGGATGGTGGTTCATTGCGAGCGAGGTCATCAACTTCAGAACTACGTTTACCATCTCCATCTGCTGACACTGCACCTATTATAAGGCTGAAATGTGTATGGCATATCTGCCTAGCACGCTGGAGCGACTTCTCTCTTTTCTTTTTTTTCTTCTCTCATAACAGCAGAGTCTGGAATACCCTTGCATAAAAACACAATAGTGAGAGTATGGGTGAAGTGTGTGCAGAACTAGTGCACTGTAAAAGTAGTAGATAGCAGGTGGCTGAAAAATAAATGACGGGAGACATATGATAGCTCTACAACATTGCATGGCAAACAAAATTAGATTCTACTCCGTATGATTTTGTAATATATGAGCACAGGAAATGCAGGTACTCCTCCAGCACACCACCACATGTGGTCATATCAAGATAACAATCGACTGAAAATAAATAGGTCAGTCAATTTTTTTAATGAACCGTCTGATCTATAAGGAACTGGCAGATGGCCTTAGTCTACCTCTCGCCAGTCACTATTGACGATCTTTCTCGAACCGTCAGCGACCACCGGCCCAGACCCCTGCCTCCGCCGCCCCGCCCTCCCCTCGACCTCACACCACCGCCGTGCTTGGCAGCACCCCCAGGCCATCCATTTAATCCCGGTCGACCTCCAGATCGGGCGCCAGTAGCTCTAGGCCCCACACGCCCCTATGATAAACACCGAGGTGCTGCTTCCCCGACGTAATAGGCGAACTAGCGCTTGTTACGCCGGGGAATGCTTCCGTTAATTGGGAATCAACTGACCATGAATTGAAATTCAGGGGGGGCGAAGGACCTCTAGCTAAGGTGAAATAGTATATGAGGAGAAACCTTGTGCATCGTGAGTTACTAGGAACATCTAGTATCAAAAAGAAGCGGTCAACTAGTGTCTTCTGTGGGATGAATACCGTGCAAGCATACACGTAAGATTTGCACGAATAAGGGAAGACGAGTACCATTTTCGGTTGCCGGTGTGGTCACCTCCACATGTCAGGCCGATCTTCTTCTTTCTGCCGAGGAAACCGATGTTTTGAAGGAGGGTGCAGGATTGGACGAACCCATGGCCAAATTGTTGACTGTGTTGTTGTGGTCGTATATCGGCGGAGGGGAAGCAGATCCGAGGCGGCGAAGGACGGCATAGCAGGAACAGCTCCGGTGTGGTGGAGGGTGGCGAAGTTGGAGCGGCGGCGGTGAGGCGCAGGACGGCATGGTTGAACTGGCTCGGGTACGGACAGCTCAGCCTCGGCTTCAACTACTAGTCGTGGAGGGTGTTGCGGTTGAGGTTGCGGTGGACGATGACATCGGGGTATCGGCTCTGGCGTGATGGAGGAGGGCAGCGGTTGATGTGTGGAATGGGCTGGCGGACGGAGGACGCTGGGGTTTCGCGGCTGGTGGAGAGGTAGTTTTCGCGCCCACGGAGTACGAATGGGGAATCGGACGGGTGGGCGGGGGGAAGGGGGGAGAAGCATGTTTCGGGTCTGCGACGCGCTTGTTTTTGGCTTTTTTGAACAGAAGATGGGACGCGCTTGTTTGAAATTTGGGGAAAGTACCAACTTTGCGCCCCTCTTAAATTTCGGACCTACTGCGGGTCGGGGGTAGGATGGTAATCCCAGGTGTCCCAAATAGTGGGTGGGAGCGATTTTGGTCGCGCGCATGTGTGCTTAGGCGGCCATTGTGTATGAATGTTTTTCGGAGGCGGTTGTGTGGCGTCTAGATGAAGCTACGAACCTACCCCGGTTTAGACCTTTAGACATCGGGCCGGTAGGTTTCACGGGTCGGAGTTATTAGAAAAGTAATTTCCTTGTACTACCAAACATTGGTCTCACGCGGTTTCGAGCGAGTAGAGGCTCTTTTGGCACTTCGTTCGAAATTTTGAAACACAAGCATTCACGTTTAGAGTACTCATGAACTTTGAGGATTGACCTAAATAGACAACGTTAAATTTGACCTTGTATGTTTGAAAACCTCATTAAATTATCCGCTTCTTTTTGAAATCTTGACACTTGAAAATCCTATAACTACGATTATTTTGGAATGGAGGAGCTAAATTAGAATCTATTTTGTACACGACTACATATGCTATTATGTACAAAATCAAAGCAAAGATTGGTGCCCCCATAATTTAGGTATGATTTACAAATGCCATGATATCAAATTCAAATAATTGAATGGACTTCATGTTGAATTCGATTTTTTAAACCACCTTAAGTTGAATTCAAATGTATGCTAGTCCATAGGTAGCTATTTATAATGTTCATTGTGTAACTTTCGTATGTATAATGTGCTTTACACACACAACATGAACTATACTCACGTTTATATTCGATTGCTAAAGCGATGCATTGTCTGGAGTTCAAAATACTAACTATGTGGATCAATTGTGTCGAATAATAACATAGACATGCTCAAATTCGATAGAATCTAGATGTCAGATGGATCAATGACCGTTCCTTACGTGAATTGCAAATATCATGATCTCATCCTAATATTTGGATACAATTTATATCTTTAATCAATGTGTACAGCAGTCTTGTACGTGTAGTTTCACTCTCCATCGGTGGTCTCTCACACATGCTCACACACTCTCTCCCGAGGTGTCTTTCTCGCACACATGCTCTCGATATAACCCTCCCTCCCTCTCGTAACCATTTACGACTGTTTTCACTAGCCTTTATCACAAGCACTCGCCCTCTCGCAAGCATACACACGCACAATCCACATCGACCCTTTCTATATACATAGACCTGCCTACGTGTCTCATGTACGCACATTATCTTTAGGCATGTCTCTCAGTCATTGTCTCACACCTCTCTTTCTAATCGATGAGTATGATTCTAGCAGAGCATTCTGTAGGATGCCCCTTAAAGTTAGGTTGGATGAATAGTAATATCAGAGATAAAGGGGTTGCCTTAGTCCGAGAACCTAGGGTTACAAAACCTAGCCGGCTTTGTCAGTGGACATAGAGTCCTTCATAATTATGCTATCTCTGTCTTGTATGACTAATCATCCATGGGTCTCCCTAAATGCGTCACGGACCGGCCAATGTGGCGCGGGACGGAACCAAACAAAGGGCCTCACCTCGACCCATCGGACCTCACGCGGTGACACACCCTCTGCCCCCACGTCTCGTTATCTTCTCACACCCACACATACCAACACAGACACCACACACAAAATATATATGCTCCTGGTGCCTCTATCCACTCCCCCCTTGCATATACACACTCAAGGGAATCTCTGGCCGTGACGTCATAATCATCTCTCTCTCTAGACCACTCTCATTTCTCGTGTTATCTCTCCCACGCCCCCTGCCGGCCCCTCTATCCATGCCTCTCTCGAATACGTAATACACACACATACCTCTCTAGGCCCTGCCAAATGCATCAACTACACATTCACACATGTTACATCACGTACCCCATTGATCTAAAAGCCCTCTCTTCACGTCTATTTCGCATACAACATTCCTTTTGAATAAAGTGTGGCCAAAAAATATTTTAGAATTTCTACATATATACAACATTACAAAGTTGTATGGAGGAGTATGAACGCTTGCATTGCATGGTGCCCACAATGATATTTATTCCGCACTGTGAATTTGTATATTTTTATACTATATATAAACTTAGTCATAGTAAAGAGAAACGAAGAGCATCTCTCTCTCCATCGCATACCCCCCCCTCTACGCCCCTTTCACATACGCACACAAACTATCTCCAGTTCCTCTAAAAGTAAGCCCCCAGCACATTCACGCATGTTTCATCTTTCTCTTGCGATATATACAATGCGATCAATGTATTTGAAGCGAAAGCATGATACGTACATTGGACTTCAAAATCCACTCATTACGGTCACCATTTACGTTTTGTGGTTATTATACAGTCACGGGCTCATCGTACAACTTTGTATTTTCTCAAGACACGACTAGTTGACCAGTTAAACGCTCCACGTGGCACCTCTAGCGTTGCATCACATTATCTCACTACCATCGGGCCCACCTGTCGGCTTGTATCTACTCTACATCTACACTCTTATAAAATACTAGCAAGATGCTCATGCGTTGCACGGAACATCAAGTACACCACACGACCAACACACACTCTCACGCTCAAGTGCTCAACCTACACGTGCATGCGCACACATCAAGCCGTGACAGACACATACACAACCAGGTGATTCCCGTGCACAGGGTGGAGTCTTGTCGCGCCTGCGTAAATTTGTGCTTATCTGACCTTTTCCCTATGCGAACTGACAGGTGGGACCCACTAGGAGCGTGTTCAATCTAACTAGTCAACATGGTGCCACGCAGACTATTTGGCCGGTCAACAGAGTGCAATCCGATGCCGAACCGTGAGCAAGTGACCGTATAATCACCGGAAAACGTATATAGTGGCTGTATAATCACCGGAAAACGTAAATAGTGACCGTAATCAGCTTATTCTGAAGTTCGGTGAACGTATTACGCTTTTCTCTCTGTAGGCCCTCCAAAACTACATCTCTACACGTTCTCGCATGTTACATCTAACAACTATGCAATACAGCACCACTACTACACTCTAACACAATAAATCATATGTGTTTTTAGTTTTATTAAATATCATATTGTTACTTAATTATTTAGTTTGCATACATTAAAATTGCCTTTGAAATGTATGGCCAGTATCATATACCGCGCGGGAAAAATCCCGCCCTTTCCTGTTTAATCGGGTTTGTATCGATGGATCGTGTGAAACAGCAAAACTATAGTACTATATACAGTACAAGTGACAATTCACTGGGCCGTCGTGTCGTGTACTCCTCCGTCGTAAGAGTGGAGTGCTCGCTTTCATAAATCTTCTAGTCCCTTTCGCCGACATGTGGGGCATCAAGCTACTGGGTCCACGTGCCATACCGAAATACAGTGCAGAGCAGCCGGGGTGAAGCATCCAGTCATGGCGCCGGCGTAGTAATGAGCAATGAGGTGTCAAATCACAAAGCTGCACCTTTCCCATAGTTAAGTTGGAGGGACGGAAGTAATAATGCTAAAAAAGAAGAAGTTGGAGGGATGAAGCAGCCATCAGTTCACTCTTTGCTGAATCCGCTTCTCCCTCATCTTCTTCAAGTTAACCACGTGTTGCTTCTGCCATTGTTCTGCCTCATGTGGGAAGCGGATCGGCTTGGTGAAACACTAACACGTGGGACCGCATAGCAAACCGCCAGGACAACGTCCTCTAAAAATAAGAAACCTGCCCCGCCATCCGCGCGGCAAAATCACCTCCTTTTTACTAATCTTGATTCTATAATTTTTTGGATCAATATAACTGAGATTTGTATAGATATCACACATGAGCAAAACCAAGTGGTACGGTTAAGGGCATCCACAATGTGTAGCCAAATGTTAAAATAGCTTTTGGCATCGTGGGAACCATTGTGGACAGTGTTGCCAAAGCCAAAAGGATGGAACCGAAGCTCCCTGATTGATTGATTGAAGGAATAGAAAAATGCAATGTCTCTCCTCTTTCTCCCGTGCTTGGACGCATGTACAGTATAGAGGACAGAGTCTACTCCCCCCTTCTATCACAAATCACAAAGCAGTGAGGCATCAAATCACAAAGCATGGACAAAGCAACCATCATTTCACTCTTCGCTGACTCCGCTTCTCCATCGTCTTCTTCGAGAAACCATCTCGCCGCACTAAGCTGGACGGACGACACTGTTGTGTACGAGTAGTACTAGTACATTTACGCGTCCTTTGGTTCAACGGACTTCCTGGATGCAAATAAGGCGGTTGTCTCGGCTGGCAGGCGGCACTTGCGAACGACTTCACCAAACCACAATGTTCATATCGTCGACGTCATCGCAATGGGGAAGGAAGTCCAATATAGTTACTACCTTCATTTTTTGTACACAAGGCCAGTATATCAAAATTACAATTTGCAAAAGGCCACTAACACTAATCAAGGCAAAATTGATGGGGTTTGTCTCGTACTAGCAACCAAGGACATTAATATCCCCTGCATGCATGCGGAAGTGAGAAGGTTGCTTTGCATGGCGCTGCATTAATCAAGCGATGAGGAGTGAGATGGTTAGCTCTTTGGGCTTTGGAGAAAAAAAATACGCATTAATTGACACGTGAAACGAGGATTTGTATCGATTAATCCCGCAAAGGAAAACCCCGCCTTTGTTTTTTAACACTAGTACTCCTAGTACGTAGTACTACTACGTACTAGGCCTTGCATTGCCATACTTCGCCACACATTTTTGCCAAGCTTGCCTAAAGTTTTCAAAATTAAAAGGGGGTAAACTTGCGCACGGCTGTCGCGGTCGCACCGCACCCTCACACGGTCGCTCCTGCACGCCGCGGTCGCACCGCACGCTCACATGCACAGTCGCTCCTGCACGCCGCAAACCCAACCAAGGGAACGCACCCTCACTGACATGTGCTATCGCATGTGAACAAACCAAACTCAGCCATCCTACCGCCGACACATAATTTTCGTTCATAGAGTATGTTTATCCAACCGCATGTTGGGGAGTATCCGTACGGCCCGTGTGGTGGTCAGTTGGGGAAGAAGAAGAGGTGAGGAAGAAGGGTTAGGAGACATAGGATATTCGTCCAACCGCCTGAAATGGTAGACTGACCCAAGTCAGGCGACTTGCATAACAATATATGTTTTTACACAGCAAAAGATCCATAAAACAACAACATAAAGAAAACTATCACTGCTCGCGGAACGAGACGCCCTCGTCGTCTTTGGCTGCCGGCGCGAACCAGTCGTAGCTGCCGACGTGTGTTTCCGCACCATGGTTGTCCTCGGCCTCCAGCTACTCGTTCACTCGGAGCGTGCGGGCGCTCTGCACGGACGAGAGCACCGCCCGGTTCAAGTCGAGGACGTCTAGTTCCGCCTGCAGGAGGGCCTCGATGGCAGCGGCATCCGCGCGCTCCGTGTCGAGTCGAGCCTCCGCCGCCCGGTTCAAGTCCAGGACGTCTGGTTCCGCCTGCAGGAGGGCCTCGATGAGAGCGGCATCCGCGCGCTCCGCGTCGAGTTGAGCCTCTGCCGCCCGGTTCAAGTCCAGGATGTCCGGTTCCACCTACAGGAGGGCCTCGATGGCAGCGGCATCCGCGCGCTCCGCCTCAAGTTGAGCCTCCGCCGCCCGGTTGACATCCATGACATCCGGTTCCGCCTGCAGGAGAGCCTCGATGGCAGCGGCATGCGCGCGCTCCGCGTCGAGTTGAGCCTCTGCTTCCTGGTCCTCCTTTAGTATCGCCAGGTTGAACCGCTGGTCCGCCTGCACCATGGGGTACTCGGTCACCTACATGAAGTCGACGTCCATCGTCTCATACGCATCGGGGGCCTTCTGCACCGCGGCCTCCGCCATGAACATTGGATCGGCTTCCTCCTCCTCGTAGCTTGGCTCCAGAGAATTCGGGGATTGGCCCGCCGCAAAGCGATCTTGGGAATGGAGGTCTCTGGCGCCGACCGCCGCCGCGATTTTTGCGCGGCGCTCCGGCGTCAGCATCTTGTAGTACGTGATCTTGCAGCGCACCATGGCTTTCCGGCAAACTAGGGGACGCTTGATGCAGGAGGGGATCGAAAGGTGGGGGAAGGGGCTGGAGTAGGCCGAGCAGCGAAGGTTCTAATGTGAATAGTGGTTCCGGTGACGACCGGTCAATCGGTTTTGATTGTACATCGCTCTTGTCGTGTTCGCATTGCAGCCCGGCACGCTGGACCCTCCATGTCGCTCACCGAATGGAACGCGCTTTGTCTTGTGTTTTCGCTCGCTTGCAGGACCGCAGTTGAGAGCAAACCGACGTCCCTCCCCCTCCCCCGCCCGCGTCATTTTATGCGGAGTATATAAAAACAGAGGGAGTATACTATGGATGAGGATCCCCTAACGTGGCCGAACCCATTGAATAACTGACATGCGGGGCCTAGCAAGCATGGGGTCCGCCGGTAAGTGACCGAAAGGGAGGGTAAGGCAGGGATACGTATGTGAAAGGAGCTTCCAATGATATAATTTTCACATTATACATCTCATGTACTATTAATCTTGTCAATAGTCAAATGCGGTTTTGAAAAACGCATTAGAGCATGGTTAATAATATAGCCAGGTGATGGCTATAAGGAACTGCCATGTCATCTATCGATCTTGTAAACATGAACCGAATGGGATGTCAAAACTAAGATGCAAAGCGACACGTAGTGGAGGCAAAGTGAAACTTCAAACGAATCGTTTGTTTGTATGCATGTTGGAAAAATTACAAATAAACATTGGAAATACAAGCATGGTCTAGGCCCACATGTGAATGATACTCGGCGGAATGTTCAAATGAGGCATGCGGGAGGATGGACTCGACCGGAGGGCGACATGATCGATGGAGAGGAATGAGAAATAAGCAAACGCCACATGATTATACTTGAACGGCTCAAATAAACAATAAGTTGTCTCGCTTGGCCTACATAGTGAAAGGCCTAATGCCAGCGCGGAGCACTGATGCTCGAATATGGCCGGGAAAACAGGGAAACTGACATGTGGGGCACACCTGTCGGGACGACGTAGCGCAAACTAGTCCAATGGAGGAGCTAGCCCACTACCTCCTCGCCATCGACAACCGTTCATGTGGGTCGTGGGGGCCAACAACGTGGCGCAGCTCCAGCACCGCCTCTGGACACGGCAACCGTGGTGAGCGACACGCTCATCGTCGCTAGACACGGTCGGTTTCAGTGTGCCGAGGGTGGCGTTGGTGATGTGGCACGACCAACAGTATGTTTGGTTTGTGCCCAAGGTTGCCCCATCAAAGAATTGGGTAGCCAAAATTTTGGTTGAGGTTTTGGTTGCCCATGATTTGGCCGACATTGGCAAGAAAAATGAACTAGAGTTGGCTAGAGTTCATTGGCATGCCAAAAAAATGGCAACCATCCAAACAAAGACCAATCTTTGGGTCATGACCAAAATTTTGGTAAGGTGCACTTTGGACACAATCCAAACACACGCCAACACCCGGCTCGTCGAGGATGCACGGGGCGCCGGGACGCGTTCGCGGAGTGGTGTAGCACGACCAACTGCATCCTCAGGACCTGAGACCATGCCGGGTCGTCTTGCTTTTTCAATGACATGCGTCAATCGCATGTGAGCAAAGGGCATCTCCAACGTTGCCACGACCGCAGCTGACTACCCTGGCACACCAAAAACCCTCGTCCCTCGCGACGTCGTGCGGTGCATTCCCAGCCAGCGCCAGCTGCCCGCATTCATGTCGTCCGTCCGTATGCCGTCGTTAAGAGGCTCGGTGCCCGAGGAACCAACTCCGGCGATTTAATGACGCACCAGGACGCTTGGCCTCATCGGAATACGCTACTTAAAGCGGCAACACCCAGCTAACCTCCACACCATAGCACATCATCCTCCTACTTGGCACCACATCCGCCATGAGCGCAAGCGCGAACGGTCTGCGGGAGATCTTGTCTTCGGGGATGGAGCTCGAGGTCGCCGCCCTCGCTCAAGTCGCCGCACAAGTGGCGGCCACACTGGCGGCTGACGATGGGAGCACCGTCAGCCACGCGTCCTACTTGCCGCCGTCCAACGTCCGACACCGCCGAGATCGGGGACTCCTCCGAGGATGAGTAGGGCATGGGAGGCGGCAGGGCATGGTGTGCCAACTGGCCGGTCCGTCTCCTGTGTTCTACTTTTCCTCGCCGAAGACCGCACCTTCACTTCACGGGTCTTGAACCCCGCCCCCGTACATGGAGATCGCAGATGGAGGACGTCGGTCGCCACCGTAGAATAGGTTTAGGGTCGGGTTTATTTTATTTTTCTGTCCTATAAAAGTTCGAAATGTTATGAAAATCTACCGTGTTTGCATTAATCTTGGCCGGTGTATATGAACTTCCACAATAATATAGTATATTGTAGGAGTACTAGCAAGATGCCCGTGCGTTGCACGGAAACGGAAGATCAAGATCTTGTGGGAGGAAAGGATGAACGAGGGAAGGCCTTATCTGCAAATGCACATTCACGCATTTCACATCTACGGGAACCTATGAAAGGGTTAACATAAATTGCCTCTCTCCTCCCCTGATTTTCATGGTGGTGGGCCCCTCCCTCCCCCTAATCTACAATCAACAGCTCACATGTTTCACATTACATTAATTACGTAACTGGGACTACGTAGGTGTAGCATTACTTGTCCTAAAAAACCAACTAAGCCAACCTCGCAGCATATCGCGCGGGAAAAGACCCGGCTGCACCGTTTTAGTCGGGATTACCGGATTACTAGTAGTAGTATCGATGGCTCGCGCGAAGCAACAAGTTTTTTTTTGAGGGGGCGAAGCACCTAGTTTAAAAAGAAAAAAGGCGGTACACTCACCACACCCCTGTCGCGGTCGCATTGCACCCCACACACGTTCGGTCCTGCACACGGCTCACGCAAACGGAACGCGCTTCGGCTTGCCTCTTCACTGACACGTGGGACTGCACTTGGAGAAATCGACCATGCGCCAAACTCCCCCCGCC
This sequence comes from Secale cereale, assembly GCA_902687465.1. NCBI lineage: Eukaryota > Viridiplantae > Streptophyta > Magnoliopsida > Poales > Poaceae > Secale > Secale cereale. Next base: position 604,316,320 of record LR738709.1, on the reverse strand, counting down.
CACCGCGCGAAAATCCTCCCCCACCCAAAAATTCCCCCCAAATCCTAGATTCAAACGCCCTTCGGCCAACTAGCCAATAATATTCCCCAAACCCCCCTCCCCACCGCCCCCCTCCACTCCATTCGCTCCGCCAAAGCTGCCCTCCCCGCCACGCCGATACGTCGGTGCCGCGGTTCGTCGAGGGGACGCATGGAGATCCTCTTGCTCCCACAGTACGCTCTCGTAGACTGCCGTCCTCTAGCCGCGCCGCCACCGCTGGCGGCGTTCTTGTGGAGGCACACGGCGGTCAGCACCGCCACCGCTGGCGACGTTCATGTGGAGATGCACGGCAGTCAGCTTCTCGCACGGTACGTGCATTCTAGACTGAGGCCCCGTGCATGTTGGTGTAGCGCTGAATGTTAGCTGATAGACGCTGTTAACCTCACTATTTGCCGAAGTAGTTTACAGTCAATATGCTCTGCTTAAGAAGCTTCCTTGCCCTGTTCTGCACTCAATCTGCTTAGCTGAGATGGCATGCCAAGGCCGATTAGTTGCTAAAATATCCTACCATATATTTATTGTGACGTAGATTGCCATGGTCTAGTAGCCAATCTGTTAGGTGAAATAGCTCTACACCGTTTTATACTCGATCTTTGTTGCTGCGATGGCCTTCGATAGTTCGATGGCTGTGTGCTCTGTTGGAAATACATAATCCATCATGCTCGGCCTCATTGACTGCTGAAACAGCCTGCCATAATTTAGCACTCAAATCTGTTTGCTGAATTAGCTTTACATATATTTCGTTACTTAGATCTTCTCGTCCAAATATCTTGCCATAGCTTTAGACATCGACCTAGGTATTTTCTTCTGGACTTCATAAAAAAGCATATATGTTTTTCTTGTAATATCTAGTAGAACAACTAATTTGTATGTCTAACAGATGGACATGACTTGGATAACTTCTGCTCGAAGATTCTCCGCTGCATTTGTCGAGGGGGGTGAAAACTTCATGAACTTTATCAGAGCTGAGTACGGTGGTCCGAAATCAGATGTGCTCTGCCCGTGTAGTAGCTGTATGAATTCAGTTACAAGACCCCAGTCAACTGTGCAAAATCATCTACACTTGTATGGGATGTCGGTCACATATACTAGGTGGGCTCATCATGGTGAAGCTGTGAACGTCAATGTTATTGACTACGTGGAAGCAGCAGATCACCATCTTGATCTGCCTGATGCTCAGGTGGAAGAGGAGGAGGAGGAGGTGGTGGCAGAGCCAGTGAGTTTGACCAACATTGAAACAATGCTATGAAATGCTCATGCATTCCGTGAACTTTCACCTGCAGAAGAAAAACGGTGGGCCCGCATGTTGGAACAATGCAACGTGGCTGTCACCCCAGGAAATAAGCTGTCAGTATTCTCAGCTATGGTCACCTTTCTTCAGGTGAAGACATATGAGCGGATGACCAACAAACCATTTGATGTGATGTTGGCTGCTTTCCGCAAAGCTTTCCCAGATGCGTCTGAGCTGCCACACACCTACACTAAAATGAAGAATTTCCTTCGTGCAGTTGGAATTAGATATGATATGATCCATGTTTGTAAGAATAATTGTGTTCTGTTTCGGAAGGATTATACAAACTTAAGTGAATGCCCGAAATGCAAATCATCAAGATGGAAAGATGGCGATGCTGTGAAGAGGATTCCTCATAATGTTCTGAGACATTTTCCAATTACACCAAGATTGCAGAGGTTGTTTCATGATGCTGAAACAAGACAGGATGGACTGTGGCATTCTAGGAACCAGGAGTACAGAGATCAGAATGTAATGAGCCATCCATCACATGGTAGTGAGTGGAAAAGCTTCAATCAGAAGCACGAAAAGTTTGCTGCTGACCCGAGAAACATTAGACTTGGCTTAGCTTCAGATGGATTTAACCCATTTGGCCACCAGAGCGCCACATATAGCATGTGTCCAGTGCTTGTTATCCCTTACAACATGCCTCCAAATGTCTGCACCAAAGAATCAAACTACATGATGGCCTTGCTCATCCCAGGTCCAAAAAGTCCTGGAAAGGATTTTGATTTGTTCATGGAGCCTCTTGTGGAGGAACTTCAACAACTTTGGAGGGGTGTTCTCACTCGAGACCTATATAACAGCCCACCAGCCGATTTCTTTCTGCGTGCTGTTATAATTTGGTGCATCCATGATTATCCGGCTTTGGACACTATGTCAGGGCGAACGACACATGGTTACAATGCATATGTTCGCTGTGACAGGAATCCGCTGTCATACGCAATAGTTAGCAAGATCTGTTACATTGGACACCGCCGTTTCCTTGCCAAGGACAAGCCGCATCCTAGAAAATACCGAAGACATGTGTTCAATGCAAAGCATGAAAACCATGATGCGCCAAAGAGGCTCACCGCCGATGAATTGCAAGTGGAATTAGAGAAGGTCAGGCATATTACGCTAGGAAACCATCATGATCATGGTAGCGGGAAAAGGAAGCGTGGCAGGGCAGAAGAGAGATTATTGTTTACCCGCGGGTCCACTTTGTGGGACTTGGAGTATTGGAAAGATTTGGATCTGCGGCATAATCTTGATGTGATGCACATCGAGAAAAATATATGTGACAGCATTATCGACACACTTCTTAATATTGAAGGCAAGACGAAAGATACCTTAAAATCTAGGATTGATTTGACACACCTGGGTATCAAAGAGGATTTGCAGGTGCAAGATGAAGGTAAACCACGGGATATGGCACCAGCTGTGTACGTCTTGGACAAGGTAAAAAGAAAAGAGTTATGCGAGGTCATGTCACGTGTGAGATTCCCACATGGATTTGCTTCCAACCCTGAAAGGAGAGTCAGTGCAGATGGAAACAAGGTACAAGGGTTGAAAACTCATGACTGCCACGTCCTACTTCAAAGGGTTTTACCTGTTATCCTTAGAGGATTGGGCCGCCCTGACTTATACAGAGCAGTTGCAGAGTTGGGACAATTCTTTAGGGAATTCTGCAGTAGAAATATCAGGATACATGCTTTGGAGCATCTTAGAGACAAGATACCAACTATCCTATGCGACCTTGAGAAGATATATCCTCCAGCCTTCTTTGATGTGATGGTGCATTTGGCTATTCATCTACCTGATGGGGCTCTACTTAGAGGTCCAGTACAGTATGGCTAGATGTACCCCATTGAAAGGCGGCTAGGCACTTTCAAGGGCTATGTTAGGAACAGAGCTAGACCCGAGGGTTGCATTGCAGAGGCCTACACTGCTACAGAAGCGTTGACATTCTACTCAAAATACATTGAAATAGCTGATTAGCTTAGCAAAGAGGTGGATGAAGACAATCCCACGCTCAATGTTTTCGATTATTCTGTTCGAGTTACACGGAAGAGTCGACAAGAGGACAAACCTAAAGATTTGGACAAAATGGTTAGGTATGTGTTGAATAACTGTCCTGAGATACTACCCTATATCAAGTAAGTGCTAAGTACTGCAGCTTATACATCGTAATCTACTAAACTTGCAGCACATTCTTATATATTTAGATGTTTGACGCGATCACTATGTTGTGCAGCATCTACAAAAAGGAGTTACTGCCGCAAAATCTAAGAAACATTGACAAACTGGTTATGGCAGGATTTACGAAATGGTTCAAGAGCTATGTAAGCTTTTGAATTGCACTGTCAGTTTTTTTAATATATTGAGTACATAAGATGATCAGCTTGTCTATTTTCTAACCATAGGTTAAGAAGATGCGGGAGGATGGGCAGGCAATTGATGATGCCCTTTACTCACTAGCAATGGGTCCTGATACTCGGGTAAGACATGATGAATCTTGCGTTGTTGGAGATGTGCGCTACAACACCATTGCATGAGACGAAGGCAGGAAGACACAAAACAGTGTCATCATGAGCACGGATACGTATGACAAAGAGACAACTGATATGTATGCTAACATAACATACATTGTTCAGTTGCAGTATATCTCCAGTTTCGAGGATCATCGGTGTGTGGTTCTGTTGTGTTGTCGTTGGTATAACCTGTTTTCCAGGATCGCAAAACCTAGAGCTGATGATTATTTCAAATCCATCAGTGTCAAGGCGGCGTACCAGACCAACGAGCCTTTTATTTTGGCAAATCAAGCAACACAGATATTTTTCTTGGAAGACACATTTGCACGTAGCGATGACTGGAGAGTATTACAAAGGTTTGAGCAAATGAATTCATTTAATGAAGTTGCACAACAAGATGATGCTTACACTGCTCCTGATGTACAAGATAACACAGATGTTCCTAATATCTTTGAGAACCATCTCGTCAATGACGCCGGCGAAAAGATTGCTTGTCATGCTGTGGACATACAAGAGTTGATCAAGAAGAAGCCAACGTTCGAGGACGTTGAGGACGAAGAAGAAGATGACACCGTGGGGAATTACGATTTAGACTGATACACATGGCGAAGATGTTGACGCTGCTGCTGCGGATGATGATTACATTGCTTTTGTCGTATTTGCCTGTCAGAAGACGATTTTTATCTACTATGTGAAATTGTGTTTGCTATGACAACTAAAACCTGATGAACATGTTGTTTAGTATTTTCCTGTGAGAACATCACTTGTTATGTATGCTGATATGTGTTTGGTGATTGTATGATGACTAAAACATGATGACATTGTTGTTTAGTTGTACTCATATTTGGCTGTGAAACTTGAATTTGATGACATAGTTTGATGTTGGACTGCAATTTGCTCGACGTCTTCGAATGAGAACAAAGCTGACCCGACAGGGCCTCTGCTAATTTTTTATTTATTACCAAAAGGGCCTCTGCTATTTCTTTATTTATGAGCAAAAGGGGATACCCCCTGATTTCCGTTAATAGAAGTCATTAGATGTTCACAACACTACGCCCAGCCTGCTACACAGGTTTCATTCATTACTAGTTTCAGCAAAGTGCTCATGGCATAGCCACTGAATACATCACGAGTGCTACATACACTGCAAATAAAGAGACAATCATCCTACAGAGCACATCGATTTTGCCCATTATCTTCACAAGCTCTTTCATCTCCTCATTGCTGTCAAGGCCGTTCAGCAGCTGTTGCTTGGCCATGATCAGAGGAACTACATCTTTAACCTTCTGCTCTGCATCTTCCTCTTCTGTCGTTCCTTCAGTTACTTGTCCAACACCCCAACCTGCTGGTATTGGGATTCCTCGGCTAACCAAATAATCAGCGTAGTTGCACTCCCGCACATCAGCAACTTCCCAGAAATACAAATCACACGAATCTTCCCTTTTCTGCATGAATCAAATTGGAAGATCATCAACCAAACTATTAAAAAAACAGCAACTGAAAGCAGCAGAACAACACTTAAACATATTATTACCCCATGATTCGGGCATTTGTAGAAGACTCGGCCAGGGTTGAGGCTTGTGGTTGAGACGCGACGTATGACTTTGCGTGATTTGCAGCAGTGGCACCACACCAACAGTAGCGGGTTGCGATGAGCTACCCGCTGCGGTGCGCGTGCCGGCGGGGGTGTGATGAGACCCACAGGCGATGGTACGGGTGTCGACTTGGCGCATATTTGGTTGTTGCCTGCTGAAGAGCAGGTGGATGAGCAGCCAACGGACATGGTTGCTGCGGCCAGAGCTTCTGATGCTAGGCAGAGTAAGTAGAGAAGAGGAGAAGCGAACGTTGGATATGTCAGTTTCATTACTTGCAGAGTAGCATAGCACCATATATAGTCATAGTCTAGGTTTGGATTCGAACCAGCTACAGGAGCACGTCTCTCTTTTTTCTAAAACTCAACAACGTCTCTTTACTGGTACACTAGCTTGTTCTGTACGCCTTCTCAAGTCTTTGATTCATCCACCTGACATCTGGGACCCACTGGAAGGGCCTCTGTATTTCGCGAAAAAAAACATGCACCCCGCTGATAGGTCGGACCCACCAGTTATCTTCGCACGCAAGGAAGTGCCTCCTTATTACGCATGAAAAAATGAATACCCCCTGCCAGCTGGAACCCAGCATCGTGGGAGGCGGAATTGTGGGCCTGCCAAGTTGACGGAGACGGAGGGCTTTGTCAACTTAGTCAATATGAACGATTCTAGCTCCAGTTACCGTACGATGTTCATCCAACGGCAGTAGTGCTTCTTCAACCTCTGGTCTTCTTGCTCCAGCCGCCCAAACCAATGCCGGTCGTGCTGCGTGCTCCTGCCTCCCGTGGCCGGTTGTGATGCCGCTGAGGCCTCACCGCCCCCTACTACTCCCACCGCTGGCCAGGGCATCCCTCTACTCACCCACACCCCCTATTATTCTGCGGCGACGGCAGACTCACACCGCAGCCGAACCAGTGAACCCTCGTACTCCTCTCCGCGTGAGCTTCCACTGCCGCATCTTCCCCGGCTCCACGTCGTCCCCTTCCTAGGCCTCGCTGTCGTCCACCGCCTTGGTGCTCTCGGCGCGGCGTGGTCAATCTGGTCAACGACCGACTTCCATCGAAAGAGTACTGTATGTGGAGAGGCTGACGGCTGGGTCCATGGCCACAGCCTAGTTTTCTTGTGATTTGCCAAATAAGTCACTTTGTCAGGCCTGTTGGGCTGCGAATCTTTCAAGACGAGGAGAGCTTCATTCGGCTGGCCGAGAAAATGGCCTATCAGTAATGAGAAATGGGTTGTACATTTTTAAAACACATCAAACCGGCAATTAGTTTCAAATATCTTTTTTTCATTTCGAGATTTTAAATTGCATTATGCGTGGACACTTTGTTGGATTTTATATTGATATGCATTTATTTTTAAAATCAGTTTGAATGTGACTCGAAATTTCGGGATTAAAAATAGTTCGAACCGCACAGAAATATGCAAAATTTCGTATAATTTTTTAACCGTGGCCACAATATGGGCTGTAATGCTAACAAAAAGAATATGGGCTCCAAAAAAACCTTAAGAATTAGCAAATGGGCTGTAAATTATTAGAAATAATGGCAGATGGGTTGTATGATGTTTTCCACAGATTTGAGGCCTTCCTAAAAAAAGGTTGATGCACAAGCAGTGACTGTTGGATGTCCATCCAACGGCCGTCGTGCTTCTTCAATCTCTGCTCTTCCTGCTCCAGCCGCTCAAACAAGAGCCGGTAGGACTGCCTGCTCCCTCCTCCCCGCGGCTAGCTGTGCTGCCTCGCAGGCCTCACCGCCCCACCGTACTCCCATTGCTGGCCTAGCCATCCCTCTACTCACCCACACCTATTGTTAGTCTCCGGCGACGCCATACGAACCAGTAAAACCTCGTACAGTCGTACTCCCCTCCGCGTGGAAAACAACTGCCGAGTCTTCCCTGCCTCTGTGTCGTTCCCTTCCTAGGCCTTGCCATCGTCCACCGCCCTGGTGCTCTCGGCGCGGCGTGGTCAATCTGGTCAACGACCGACTTCCATCTGAAGAGTACTGTACGTGGAGAGGCTGACAGCTAGGTCCACGGCAGCCGCAAGGAAGTGCCTCCTTATTACGCGGAAAATAATTATACCTCCACCTGACAGCGGGGATCCATCGGACGGGCCACCGTATTTGGCGGAAAAAAAATGTTTTCCCCCTGATTGCTGGGACCCACCGGACGGGTCACCGCATTTCGCGAAAAAATGTTCCCCCCGCTGTCAGCTCGGACCCACCGGAAGTGCCTCCTTATTACGCACAAAAAAATGAATACTCCCCTGCTAGCTGGGACCCAGTATAGTGGGAGGCTGACTTGTGGGCCTACTAAGTTGATGGGGACAGAGGGCTTCGTCAGCTTAGTCAATATGCACGATTCTAGCTCCATTGACCGTACGATGTCCATCCAATGGTCGTAGTGCTTCTTCAACCTCTGGTCTTCTTGCTCCAGCCGCCCAAACCAGCGGCGGTCGTGCCTCGTGCTCCTGCCTCCCGTGGCCGACTGCGATGCTGCGGAGGCCTCACCGCCCCCTACTATTCCCACTGCTGGCCAGGCCCTGCGGCGACGGTAGCCTCACACCCCAGCCGAACCAATGAACCCTCGTACTCCTCTCCACGCGGGCTTCCACTGCCGCGTCTTCCCCGGCTCTGAGTCCCCTTCCTAGGCCTCGCCGTCGTCCACCGCCCTAGTGCTCTCGGTGCGGCATGGTCAACATGGTGAAGGAACGACTTCCATCGGAAGAGTATTGTACGTGGAGAGGCTGACAGCTGGGTCCACGACAGCCCCAAGGAAGTGCCTCCTTATTACGCGGAAAATAATTATTCCTCCACCTGACAGTAGGGACCCACCGGACGGGCCACCGTATTTGGTGAAAAAAACGTTTCCCCCCTGACTGCTGGGACCCACCGGACGGGCCACCGTATTGCGCGAAAAAAATGTTCCCCCCGTTGTTAGCTCGGACCCATCGGAAGTGCCTCCTTATTATGCACAAAAAATGAATACTCCCCCTGCTGGTTGGGATCCACCTTGGTGGGAGGCTGACTTGTGGGCCAACTAAGTTGATGGGGACGGTGTGCTTTGTCAACTTAGTCAATATGAACGATTATAGCTCAAGTGATTGTACGATGTCCATCTAACAGCCAAACTGCTTCTTCAACCTATGGTCTTGTTGCTCCAGTCGCCCAAAGCAGCGCCGGTCGTGCCGCATGCTCCTGCCTCCCGTAGCCGGCTGTGCTACCACGGAGGCCTCACCGCCCCCTACTATTCCCACCGCTAGCCAGGCCATCCCTCTACTCACCCACACCCCCTGTTATTCTGCGGCGACGGCAGCCTCACACCGCAGCGAACCAGTGAACCCTCATACTCCTCTACGCGTGGGCATCCACTGCTGCGTCTACCCCGTCTCCGTGTCGTCCCCTTCCTAGGCCTCATCGTCGTCCACCGCCCTGGTGCTCTCGGCACGGCGTGGTCAACGTGGTCAAGGAACGGCTTCATCGGACGTGGACTGGACGTGGAGAGGCTGACAGCTGGGTCCATGGCCAGAGCAAGGAAGTGCCTCCTTATTACGCGCAAAATAATTATTCCTCCACCTGACAGCGGGGACCCACCGGATGGGCCACCGTATTTCACGAAAATAAATGTCTCCCCCTGACTGCTGGGACCCACCAGCTACATCTTTGCACGCAAGGAAGTGCGTCCGGGCAAAAAAAAAAGATTCGCCCCCCTGACTGTTGGGACCCACCAGCTACATCTTCGCACGCATGGGAAGTGCCTGACAGTCGGGACCCACCTGGTCGAAGCGTACGTAGCGTTGTCATTCTGGTCGCGAACGTGTACGTACATACTGGTCGATGTAGAGGCGTGCACGTGTCATAGCAGAGGCGCGCACGTAGCATGTACACGTACGTACATCGGCCAGGGTGCAAGAGAGTAAATACGGCCACATACGTACATACGGGCGGGGTCTCGAACGCCTACTCGCGCGTACGTACGGCCAGGGCTCGTGTACATGGCTGGGTCGGAACGGAGAAACATCGTCGTTGTCGTGTTCATGGGGAGCCAACCGGCTGGGTCGGAACGAAATGCGTCGTCGTGTTCATCGGGAGGGCTTGGACAGAACAACCGATGGAAACGAGGCCTGGCGTACCACAGAATTTAGAAAACGGCCTTGTGTTCGACCGGCCACGTTCGAAACGGGATCCTATTCATCGGGAGGGGTCTGGCGTACCGCAAAACGGAGGAAATGGACCTCCTACGGTCGAAATGGGGGTCCTGTTGATCGGGAGGGGTGTGGCGTACCGCAAAACAGAGGAAACAGACTTGTGTTGGAGCGCTACGGTCGAAACGGGGGTCCTGTTCATCGGGAGGGGTGTGGCATACCGCAAAACGGGACTCCACGGGATATTGTTCATCACCACCGTCGACCCCCTACAGCCTCCACGGGCTACTATTCATCCACCGTCGACCTCCTCCAGCCTCCACCTGCGACTGTTCAGCCTCCACCACGCGCTACTCCACCGGCTACTGTTCAACCAGCCCTCTCCATGGGCTCCTATTCAACCACCCCTCCATGGGCTACTTTTCATCCAGCCCTCCACCGTCTACTGTTCATGCAGCCTTCCACGGGGTGGTCCTGTTCATGCAGCCCTCCACGGGGTCCTGTTCATGCAGCCCCAACCGGCTCGATCAAAAGGGGTCCTGTTCATGCAGAGGCAACACCAGGGGGTCCTGTTC
>LR738709.1:604257744-604306032 GCA_902687465.1 Secale cereale | reverse complement strand
GCAACGCTCACTGTTCATGCAGAGGCAGCATCGATCGGCTTCAGTTAGCAGCAGTAGCGAATGAATCGCTCGATCGGGTTCAGTTAACAGCCATCGATCGATCGCTCGGGTTCAGTAACGCATAGCCTGCAGTGCAATCGCTCGGATTCAGTTAGAGCCCGACGCCTCGCTCGGGTTTAGTTAGAGCCCAATGCCTCGCACCCATGCGCGTGCGTGTACAAGAGAAACGCGCATCGCTCGGCCCCGACCACCCACCGTAACCGGGAACACCCCGATATTTTCCTCGCCCTCGCTTCTACCACGGTTTTTTCCGTCATGGACGGCCAAAGAATGTCATGCAGCTGCGTCTCCGGCCCGCCCAAGACGAAAAGCCCATTTTCTGTCATGATTTTTTGTCATAGAAGTAGGACCCCACCACATCTATGATGATACCGTGTTTTGTCACAATTATTGTCATAGAAGTGTCATCAGTATGATAGAAAAAGTTTCATTCGGACCAAAATGTCACGGATGTGTCTTTTTTTTTGTAGTGAAAGGAGCAAAATGATATTGGCCATATCATGTCACTATTTGATTGCATGTGATGTTTATCATGTTTTACATCTTATTTGCTTAGAACGACGGTAGTAAATAAGATGATCTCTCATTAAAATTTCAAGAATTGTGTTTCCCCTAACTGTGCACCGTTGCTAAGGTTCGTTGTTCCGAAGCACCACGTGATGATCGGGTGTGATAGGCTCTAACGTTCGCTTACAAGGGGTGTAAGCCAGATTTACACACGCAATACACTTAGGGTTCACTTGACGAGCCTAGCATGTACAGAGATGGCCTCGGAACACGGAAGACCGAAAGGTCGAACATGAGTCGTATAGAAGATACGATCAACATAAAGATGTTCACCGTTGATGACTAGTCCGTCTCACATGATGATCGGACACGGCCTAGTCGATTCGGATCATGCATCACTTAGATAACTAGAGGGATGTCTATCTGAGTGGGAGTTCATTAAATAATTTGATTAGATGAACTTAATTGTCATGAACAATAGTCTAAGTTGTCTTCGCAAATTATGTTGTAGGCCAATAGCTTGCGTTGTAGCTCCCTGTTTAATACGATCCTAGAGAAAGACTAAGTTGAAAGATATTGTAAGCAATGATGCGGACTGGGTCCGTAGTCCGAGGAGTGTCCTCACTGCTACACAGAAGGCTTACGTCTTTGATGCACCTCTCGATGTGCAAACCCCTACAACATCGTCTGTGGATGTTGTGAACACCTGACAGACACGTCCTGATGACTACTTGATAGTTTACTGCACCATACTTTACGGCTTAGAATCGGGATTCCAATGACGTTTTGAACGCCATAAGACATATGAGATGTTCCAAGAGCTGAAATTGGGATTTCAGGCTCATGCCCGTGTTGAGAGGTATGAGACCTGTGACAAGTTCTTTTGCCAACAAGATGGAGGAGAATAGCTCAACTAGTGAGCATGTGCTCAGAATGTTTGGGTGCTAAAATCACTTGAACCAAGTGGGAGTTAATATTCCAGATGAGATAGTGGTTGACGGAATTCTCTAGACACTATCACCAAGCTACTAGAACTTCGTGATGAACTATGACATGCAAAGGATGGAGATGATCCTGGAGCTATTAGCGGTGCTTAAGACCGCAAAAGTAGAAATCAAGAAGGAGCATCAAGTGTTGATGATTTAACAAGACCACTGGTTTCAAAAAGGGCAAGGGCTAGAAGGTAAACTTCATGAATGGCAAACCAGTTGTCTCTCTAATGAAGGAACCCAAGGTTGAACCCAAACCTCGAGACTAAGTGCTTCTATTGTAAGGGGAACGGTCACATGGTAGCAGAACTACCCCAAATACATGGTAGATAAGAAAGCTGGCAACTTCAACAAAGTATATTTGATATACATGTTATTGATGTGTACCTTACTAGTACTCCTTGTAGTACCTGGGTATTGGATACCGGTTCAGTTGCTGTTATTAGTGACTTGAAGCAAAAGCTACGGACTGAACGGAGACTAGCTAAGGGCGAGGTGACGATGTGTGTTGGAAGTGTTTCCAAGGTTGATAAGATCACCATCGCACGCTCCCTCTACCTTCGGGATTAGTGTTGAACCTAGATAAATGTTATCAGGTGTCTACGTTGAGCATGAATAGGATTAGATCATGTTCATTGCAATACGGTTATTCATTTAAGTTAGAGAATAATGGTTATTCTATTTACATGAATAATACCTTTATGGTCATGCACCCAATGGTTTATTGAATCTCGATCATAGTAATACACATGATAATAATATTAACGCCAAAAGATGTAGAGTTAATAATGATAGTACCACTTTCTTGTGGCACTGCCGCTTAGGTCATTTTGGCATAAAATGCATGAAGAAACTCCATGCTGATGGATGTTTGGAGTCACTTGATTTTGAATCGCTTGACACATGCGAGCCATGCCTCTTGGGCAGGATGATTAAGATCCCATTTTCAGGTACAATGAAACGGGCAAGTGACTTGTTGGAAATCATACATGCTGATGTGTGTGATCCAATGAGAATTAAGGCGTGTGGTGGATATCGTTATTTTCTCATCTTCACTGACGATTTGAGTAGATATGGGTATATTTACTTAATGAAGCAAAAGTCTGAAACGTTTGAAGAGTTCAAGCAATTTCAGAGTGAAGTTAAGAATCATCATAACAAGAAGATCATGTTCCTACGATCTGATCAAGGGGAGATTTTCTGAGTTATGAGTTTGGCAATCACTTAAGACATTGTGGAATTGTTTCGCAGTTGAAGCCACCTGGAACACCACAGCGTAATGGTGTGTCTGGACGTCGTAATCGAACCTTATGAGATATGGTGCGATCTATGATGTCTCTTACCAATCTACCGCTATTATTTTGAGGTTATGCATTAGAGACAGCTGCATTCACTTTAGATAGGGCACCATCTAAGTCCGTTGAGATGACGCCGTATGAACTATGGTTTGGCAAGAAACCAAAGTTGTCGTTTCTTAATGTTTGGGGCTGCGATGCTTATGGCTTCAGCCGGAAAAAGCTCGAACCCAAAGCGGACAAATACATCTTCATAGGATACCCAAAGGTAACAGTTGGGTATACCTTCTATCTCAGATCCAAGGGCAAAAATGTTTGCCGCTAAGAACGGGTCCTTTCTCGAGAAGGAGTTTCTCTCGAAAGAATTGAGTGGGAGGAAGATAGAACTTGATGAGGTTGTCGAACCCTCACTTCAATCGGAGAGTAGTGCAACACAGAAAGATGTTTCTTAGGTACCTACGACTGTTGAAGAGGAAACTAATGATAGTGATCATGAAGCTCCGGATCAAGTTGCTATCGAACCTCGTAGGTCGACAAGGATATGTACTACTCCTGAGTGGTATGGTGATCCTGTCTTAGAGGTCATGTTGTTGGACAACAATGAACCTACGAACTATGGAGAAGCGATGGTGGGCCTGTATTCTGACAAATGGTTAGAAGCCGAGAAATCCGAGATAGGATCCATGTATTAAAACAAAATATGGACTTTGGTGGACTTGCCCGATGATCAGCAAGCCATTGAGATAAATGGATCTTTAAGAAGAAGACGGGCATGGACGGTAATGTCACCGTCTATGAAGCTCGACTTGTGGCGAAGAGTTTTTCACAAGTTCAAGGAGTTGACTACGATGAGATTTTCTCACCCGTAGTGATGCTTAAGTTCGTCGGAATCATGTTAGCATTAGCTGCATTTATGAAATCTGGCAGATGGATGTCAAAACAAGTTTCCTTGCCAGTTTTCGTAAGGAAAGGTTGTATGTGATACAATCAGAAAGGTTTTGTCGATCCTAAGGATGCTAAAAGGTATGCTGGCTCCAGCGATCCTTCCATGGACTAGATCAAGCATCTCGGAGTCGGAATATACGCTTTGATGGAGTGGTCAACGTTTTTGGGTTTATACAAAGTTTGTTAGAAACTTGTATTTACAATAAAGTGAGTGGGAGCACTACAACATTTCTGATAAGTATATGTGAATGACATATTGTTGATCCGAAATGATGTAGAATTTCTGGAAAGCATAAAGGGTTTTTCAAAGGAAGACCTGGATAAAGCTGCTTACATATTGGGCATCAAGATCTATAGAGATAGATCAAGACGCCTGATGATACTTTCAAAAGAACACACACCTTTGACATGATTTTGAAGGAGTTCAAAATAGATCAGTCAAAGAAGGATTTCTTACCTGAGTTGTAAGGTGTGAAGTTGAGTAAGACTCAATGCTTGACCACATAGAAGAAAGAGGAAGGACGACGGTCGTCCCTATGCTTTTGTCATAGGCTCTATACGGTATGCCAGGCTGAATACTGCACCTGATGTGTGCCTTGCCACATGTCCGCCAAGAGGGTACAAAGGTGATCCAGGAGTGGATCACTAGATAGCGGTCAAAATTATCCTTAGAGGAATAAGGAAATGTTTCTCGGTTATGGAGGTGATAAAGAGTTCGACGTAAAGAGTTACGTCGATGCAAGCTTAACACCTATCCGGATAGCTATGAGTAGAGATACCGGATACATATAATGGAGCAACAATTTGGAATAGCTCCAAGTGGAACGTGGTAGCAGCATCTACGATATGACATAAAGTTTTGCGAAATACATAGGGGTCTGAATGTTGCAGACCCGTTGACTACAACCTCTCTCACAAGCATAACATGATCAAACCCAGAACTCATTGAGTGTTAATCACATAGTGATGTGAAGTAGATTATTGGCTCTAGTAATGTTAGTCACATGGCGATGTGACCTGTGAGTGTTAATCACATGGTGATGTGAACTAGATTATTGACTCTAGTGCAAGTGGGAGACTATTGGAAATATGCCCTAGAGGCAATAAAAAATTGGTTATTATTATATTTCCTTGTTCATGATAATTGTTTATTATCCATGCTAGAATTGTATTAATAGGAAACTCAGATACATGTGTGGATACATAGACAAACACCATGTCCCTAGTGAGCCTCTAGTTGACTGGCTCGTTGATCAATAGATGGTTGCGGTTTCCTGACCATGGACATTGGATGTCGTTGATAACAGGATCACATCATTAGGAGAATGATGTGATGGACAAGACCCAATCCTAAGCCTAGCACAAGATCGTGCAGTTCGTATGCTAAAGCTTTTCTAAATGTCAAGTATCTTTTCCTTAGACCATGAGATTGTGCAACTCCCGGATACCGTAGGAATACTTTGGGTGTACCAAACGTCACAATGTAACTGGGTGGCTATAAAGGTGCACTACGGGTATCTCTGAAAGTGTCTGTTGGGTTGGCACGAATCAAGATTGGGATTTGTCACTCCATGTGACAGAGAGGTATCTCTGGGCCCACTCAGTAGGACATCATCATAATGTGCACAATGTGATCAAGGAGTTGATCACGGGATGATGTGTTACAGAACGAGTAAGGAGACCTGCCGGTAATGAGATTGAACAAAGTATCGAGATACCGACGATCGATCTCGGGCAAGTACTATACCGGTAGACAAAGGGAATTGTATACGGGATTGATTGAATCCTTGACATCGTGGTTCATCCGATGAGATCATCGTGGAGCATGTGGGAGCCAACATGGGTATCCAGATCCCGCTGTTGGTTATTGACCGGAGAGTTGTCTCGGCCATGTCTGCGTGACTCCCAAGCCCGTAGGGTCTACACACTTAAGGTTCGATGACGCTAGGGTTATAGGGAAAGTATGTACGCGGCTACCGAATGTTGTTCGGAGTCCCGGATGAGATCCCGGACGTCATGAGGAGTTCTGGAATGGTCCGGAGGTAAAGATTGATATATAGGAAGTGAGGATTTGGCCATCGGAAGTGTTCCGGGCATCGCCGGTAATGTACTGGGACCACCGGAAGGGTCCGGGGGTCCACCGGGAGGGGTCACCAGCCCCGGAGGCCTACGTGGGCCAATAGTGGGAAGGGACCAGCCCCTAGGTGGGCTGGGGTGCCTCCTACCAAGGTCCAAGGCGCCTCCAAGAGGGGAGGGGGAAACCCTAGGGCAGATGGGCCCTAGGGCCCATCCTGGTGCGCCCCCTCTCCCTCTTCCCTTTGGCCGCCACCCTAGATGGCATCTAGGGCTGCCGCCCCCCTAGGGAGGGAACCCTAGAGGGGGCGCAACCCCTCCCCTCCCCCTATATATACTTGAGGTATGGGGGCTGCCCAACATATGATTTGATCTCTCTCTTGGCGCAGCCCTACCTCTCTCCCTCCTCGTCTCTCGTAGTGCTTGGCGAAGCCCTGCTGGAGTCCCGCGCTCCTCCACCACCACCACGCCGTCGTGCTGCTGCTGGACGGAGTCTTCCCCAACCTCTCCTTCTCTCCTTGGTGGATCAAGGCGTGGGAGACGTCACCGGGCTGCACGTGTGTTGAACGCGGAGGCGCCGTTGTTCGGCGCTTAGATCGGAATCAACCGCGATCTGAATCGCTACGAGTACGACTCCTTCATCCGCGTTCTTGTAACACTTCCGCTTAGCGATCTACAAGGGTATGTAGATGCACTCCCCTCTCCCTCGTTGCTAGTTTACTCCATAGATTGATCTTGATGATGCGTAGAATTTTTTTGATTTATGCTACGATCCCCAACATAAAGGCCTACTCGAATAAGTGTTTTTCAATGAAGGACCTTGGAGAAGCTGCTTACATATTAGGCATCAAGATCTATAGAGATAGATCGAGACGCCTCATTGGTCTTTCACAAAGCACATACCTTGATAAGATATTGAAAAAGTTCAATATGGACCAGTCCAAGAAATGGTTCTTGACTGTATTGCAAGGTGTGAGATTGAGCACAGCTCAATGCCCGAACTCGGCAGAAGATAGAGAAAAGATGAGTGTCATCCCCTATGCCTCAGCCATATGTTCTATTATGTATGCCATGCTGTGTACCAGACCTGATGTCAACCTTGCCATAAGTTTGGTGGGGAGGTACCAAAGTGATCCCGGAATGGAACACTGGACAACGGTCAAGAACATCCTGAAGTACCTGAAAAGGACTAAGGATATGTTTCTCGTTTATGGAGGTGACTAAGAGCTCGTCGTAAAGGGTTGCGTCGATGCTAGCTTCGACACAGATCCAGATGACTCCAGGTCACAAACCGGACACGTGTATATTTTGAATGGTGGGGCAGTCAGCTGGTGCAGTTGCAAGCAAAGCGTCGTGGCGGCATCTACATGTGAAGCGGAGTACATAGCTGCTTCCGAAATAGCACAGGAAGGAGTTTGGATGAAGGAGTTCATCACCGACCTAGGAGTTATTCCAAGCGCGTCCGGCCCGATGACTCTCTTCTGTGACAACACTGGAGCTATTGCCATTGCCAAGGTGCAGCAAGATGGCCCAATCCTTTTTGTAGCAAAGGACAAGCCTGGACGAACTCTTATATGAAGGAAAGCGCTCCCAAGGACACATGGGAATTATCGTCAAGCTAGTTTTCATCACGATCATATGATTCGCGTTCGGTACTTTGATAATTTGGTATGTGGGTGCACCGGTGCTTGGGTGTTGCCCTTACTTGGACAAGCATCCCACTTGTGATTAACCTCTATTGCAAGCATCCGCAACTACAAAATAATTATTAAGGTAAACCTAACCATAGCATGAAACATATGGTTCCAAATCAGCCCCTTATGAAGCAACACATAAACTAGGGTTTAAGCTTCTGTCACTCTAGCAAACCATCATCTACTTATTACTTCCCAATGCCTTCCTCTTGGCCCAAACAATGGTGAAGTGTCATGTAGTCGTCGTTCACATGACACCACTAGAGGAGAGACAACATACATCTCATCAAAATATCGAACGAATACCAAATTCACATGACTACTTATAGCAAGACTTCTCCCATGCCCTCAGGAACAAAAGTAACTACTCACAAGACATAATATTGTTCAAGATCAGAGGGGTATTAATATGCATAATGGATCTGAACATATGATCTTCCACCAAGTAAACGAACTAGCATCAACTACAAGGAGTAATCAACACTACTAGCAACCCACAGGTACCAATCTGAGGTTTTGATACAAAGATTGGATACAAGAGATGAACTAGGGTTTGACAGGAGATGGTGCTGGTGAAGATGTTGATGAAGATAACCCTCCCCAAAATGGGAGAGTTGTTGGTGATGACGGCGGTGACGATTTCCCCCTCCCGGAGGGAAGTATCCCCGGCAGAACAGCTCCGTCGGAGCCCTAGATTGGTTTCCGCCAAGGTTCCGCCTCGAGACGGCGGTGTCTGGTCCCGAAAGCCTCCTTCTGATTTTTGCCAGGTCAAAAGACCTCATATAGGAGAAGATGGGCATTGGGGGGGCCACCGGCTGGCCCACGAGGCAGGGGGCGCGCCCAGTTGGGGGCGCCCCCCACCCTCGTGGACACGGGGTGGCCCCCTGGCAGATCTCTTTTGCCAGTTATTTTTTATATTTTCTGAAATGGTGTTTCGTGGAGTTTCTGAGCTTTTTGAGTTGTGCGGAATAGGTCTCCAATGTTTGCTCCTTTTCCAGCCCAGAATTCCAGCTGCCGGCATTCTCCCTCTTCATGTGAACCTTGTAAAATAAGAGAGAAAAGGCATAAGTATTGTGACATAACATGTAATAACAGCCCATAGTGCAATAAATATCAACATAAAAACATGATGCAAAATGGACGTATCGGGCATCATGAGCTAGGTCTATGCGTAGTTTCAATGCACGAGTAGAACACAAGTTGTTGTGGGCGTCGATTTGTTAATTTACTTGTCGTTACTAGTCTTATCTTTATTTGGCGGCATTGTGGGACGAAGCGGCCCGGACCGACCTTACATGTACGCTTACGTGAGACGGGTTCCACCGACTGACATGCACTAGTTGCATAAGGTGGCTAGCGGGTGTCTGTCTCTCCCACTTTAGTCGGATCAGATTCGATGAAAATGGTCCTTATGAAGGGTAAATAGTAATTGGCATATCACGTTGTGGTTTTGGCATATGTAAGAAACATTCTTGCTAGAAACCTATAGCAGCCACGTAAAAACTTGCAACAACAATTAGAGGACGTCTAACTTGTTCTTGCAGCATATGCCGTGTGATGTGATATGGCCAAAATGATGTGATGTATGAGATTGATCATGTTCTTGTAATAGGAATCACGACTTGCATGTCGATGAGTATGACAACCGGCAGGAGCCATAGGAGTTGTCTTATTTTATTGTATGACCTGCGTGTCAATGAAAACGCCATGTAATTACTTTACTTTATTGCTAACCGTTAGCCATAGTAGTACAAGTAACAGTTGGCGAGACAACTTCATGAAGACACGATGATGGAGATCATGGTGTCATGCCGGTGACAATGATGATCATGGAGCCCCGAAGATGGAGATCAAAACACTACAAAAGAATACACTTCCGTGATGATACGTGTTTGTCACAGTAGGTCACGTTTTCTGTCATGCATGTACATCCATGACAATTTTATGACAGAATCAAGATAGTCATACATGTGTTGTCATAGAAGTGTTCCATGACATTACCAAAATTATCATCACGGAAGTGTCCACTTCCATGACGATAAATCACGCGTCATAGAAGTGCTTTCGTCAAGGGTGACCGACACGTGGCATCCACTGTAACGGAACGCCGTTAAGCTATCGGGTCTGGTTTTGGATCCGATAACCCGTTAACAGCCCCGACCAATGGGGATTTTCCACGTGTAAAATCATCATTGGCTGGAGGAAACACGTGTCGGCTCGCCGTTGGAACAGATGTCATCCACTCATTGGACCCAAAGCGCCTATGATACGCCGACACATGGCACGGTCCAACAGAGGCCCATTCCTGTGAAAAGGCCGGCCCGTTTGACTTTGTCAAAAGGTAGCGGGCCGGCCCAGAGCAAGCCTGTTAACGGCATGTTCGCATATAGCCCATGTACAGCCCGCTAACCCAGGGCCCGTTTACGGCCTATCAGAATTAGGCCCAGTAATGTCATCTGGGCCGTCCAATATAAATCCAGCCCGTTTTAACTTCCGGCCCATGTATGGCCCATGACGTCTTTCGGCCTATATGAGGCCCTTATTACTCTTGGCCCATTAACGGCCCGTGGTAAAACTGGCCCGTAATGAACAGTGTATCACTCTATACCCATTAACGGCACGTGGTGAAACTGGCCCGTAATGAACAGTGTATCACTTTATACCCATCAACGGCCCATTATTCCGTTGGGCCGATTCCAGCCCATGTTATCTTTCGGCCTTCTCGGGGCCCATTTATTCTTGGGCTCATTTCCACATTCGTTTACTTACGGCCCGTTAATGTCATTTTCTGCTTGTGGGCCAAATTCAGCCCGTGGTTACAGTCGGCCCGTTTGTGGCCCGTTAGTACGTTGGGTCGTTTTCATAGCGTCATCAAAATACGGTCGATTAACGATGGGCCGTTATAGTCGGCCCACGAACGAACGATTTCAACTCTAGCCCATTTACGACCATAATGTGGTCTGTTATTGGCCCATGTTTGGCCAACCGATCAGAAGGCCCGTAGAAGGCCCATTGATGATACGGCCCATAGAAGGCCCATTGTGTCTACAGCCCGTATAAGGCCTATTGTTTCTACGCCACGTAGAAGGCCCATTGTTTTTTTTTTGAAAGAAAGAAGGCCCATTGTTTCTATGGCCCTTAGAAGGCCCATTGTTTCTACGGCCCGTAGGAGGCCCATGTTGACTACAGCCGGTGGGCATCAAAGTTCGCCACCAGTGCAAATATAGGGAACACCCTACACTATACAAAAATGGCTTGATGTTTTCTTCAGCCGGTGGCTGCACGTTAAGAACAAATTTTGTATCGCACCAAAACAAATTACAACTATCAAAAGGAAGGTTGGCATAAAAGTTAACAGTCTAGCAGATAAATGCACCACCAGAAGTTCAGAAGCTCAGTTCATTTGACCTGACTATTACGTTTTCATGTTGTGTTGTCCGATGGAGCACCATAACCTCCGCCTTCAGTTCTCCTAGGCTCCTGAACAACATACCAAATGTCTGATAGTCTGGTTTCAAAACCATGCATATCTTGACAACATTGAACAATGTCTCTCCTTGTTTCACAAAGGGTCTCTGTTAGGGAATGGACTTGTGTTTGGAGCGCAGATACAACATTGGTTTGAGCTTGCATATCTTGATCATGAGGCAGTTTGGACGAGATTGCCTTAACAACCAAGCCAGTATTACGCAGGAATGTGCTTTTGGCACTGTTAGTGGACAGGTACTGACCCACTGCAGCAAGAGCTGACATTGCGGTTATAGTTGCCTCGCCACCTTCAGAAGGTGGCGGTTCCACCATTTTTTCCATAGCTCACTGAAAAGTTGAGGTTTTACATTAGTAGTACCAGAATAGAAGATATTAAGGAGGCAACAAAACCGAACAAAATAGCTTTGGTCTATATACAGAACTTATTCTGGTGAACCCATGTAAAATAATAGTTGTATTTTATTGCAAAGTACATATTAAAACCAGGTTCCAAACATATGACCATGTACCATCGCTACTGTATTGTCTATTTCTTCACATTGTATTGAGGGCTAAGGATAAAGAAACAAAGTTTATAATACGATAAGCATGGTATGAAATCATTCATATCACAAAACAACTGAGAATAGACAAACACGCAATTGTAACGTTGTGTGGGCAAGTCCAGCACGGAACTAGATTACACGTCAAGATCAAAGGAACATCACTCCTCTGTTTTAAACCTTGTAAGGTGCAATCATACGCTAAGACAAATGTGTATAAAATTGAAAAGGGTAATAGACATTGGCTGCAAACCATAAAGTTCAAGGCACAAGTCAGAGTTAGTAGTAGTTAAAAGGCATGAGGATTAAGGACTTACATCATCGGCTTTGACTGGTGTAGTCATGCCCTTCTTCTTGTTGGTGTGACAGTCCTTGAAGATTTCCACAACATTTGGTTCAAGTACTTTTTGATCCTTGCGAGCTTTCCTCTGCATTTGGAACAAGTCAATATAGATCTGATAATATGGTATAGCAAAAAGAGTGAAACAACAGCTAATTACAAGAGCCTCGCAGTGTGCAATATAGCTACGAGATCCTGTCGTCTGTTGGGATTTCACTTTCGTACGGTTGGCCTTGTTCTTTGAACAGTTCACCTACAAGAAGATAGATTTGTATGGCACATGTGTAAATAGGACTTCAACATGTGATCTGATCACATATATATAATGTACCTGATACTTCGGATCGGACCAGTGTTTAACAAGGCCTCTCCAGTCTTCATCAGATATATTTTCCACTGGAAATGTTTGGGCAAGTTCACTGTTAGCCTTGCCTTCAAAGTGAGTTTTCCTCAAGTTATACCGATACTATCGTAGAGAAGACTTGAAAACATGGGTGCAAGCTTGTCTGGTTGCATCATCTTGGCTATCCAACTTGAACCTCATCTGTTGAAAATTATGGGAGTCTCATTATCGGCAACCTAGAAAGTATTGGAGAAAGCAAGACGATATTACTAGTTTCCATACATAACCATACTTACAGATAAATGGTCGAGGAAGGTGTTGAACTGGGTTTTGTCTTTGTCATTCCTGTACTGAATCCATGTTGGGAGGATACGTACATGACACCTAACAACAACCGCAGCCTCTGTTACTAACTTGGCTGACTCTGTAGCATCACGTGGCCTTTTTAAGCCTACCTCAAAATGGATCTCCATTCTTCCTCCTCTAGATTTAGTTAACCTATCGAGCATTATCCCTGATGTTTGTTTCCTGTTGCGCCAAGGTGCTAGTCCAACAACAAACATAGGAAGTGTTAGTGTACATCAGACTGTGAGACTACATATAAAGAAGCATGCAACTGTAACTTGACTCCAGCAACTACCTTCTTGTTGTTGAAGCTCACAAAGTTCATCTGATCTTGCCAACTCATCTTGTGTCAAGAGTGCTTCAGAAGTAGTGTCAGGTGGCAAGGGAGCTTGGGAACGTGCTGCTAGCTGAGTTGACCGACGAGTAAATCATGCAGCTGGTAGTACTGTGGAAGGTGTTGCAACAACTAGGGTTGTCTCTGCTTGTTTGGTGGCAGCTATTTGTTTCTGTTTGGCTTGTTCTGCAGCTCGTGTAGCATGGGATACCCTGTCGGTACAATTTTCCGCTGGACTTTGGCCTTCTATTGCACCATCAGTACCAGCAGAATCTGCAGGATTGTTCCGCTTCCGTTTCCATGTCGTTCTGTCTTGCTTCCTCTTGCTCTGTGCCATGTTAAGTCAAGCCGACCAGAAAAATGAATATCAATTTAGTTCTTCAGAACAAATGTACTTTGATGTAAGAACATGGTGTGATAGACAGATATTGTATGTTCTAGAAATAGGAACACGTGTCTTAGTCACAAGTATAATGTGTAAAGTAAGCAGATGAAATTCAATAAAATTAGAAGCAATACAAGCTAGACATCATACATAACATGCAAGCACATATAACAGTGCCAAGTTAGAGGGAGCACATGTGATGGTGCACTAGGGGAGACGTGCTCATCACCAACACAGCTACGTTGAGTGTCTATGCATGTGTTGTCTTGGAAATCATCTTGGGGGGTGGAGGAGTAGAATCTGTAGAGGCCCTCCATTTGGAAGGAGCACCTTCATCCGCTGCGTTGCTAACTTCCTTCCGCTTTATTGATTTTGAATTGTCAAGTAAAACTGACAAGAAAAAGCAATAAAATACACTCTTCATAACTCATTGTGCATGATACTGACAATCACTACTTTGATGTAAGGCAAACACATGATTCTAGGATGGAATAATACGAAAAACAGGACGGCATGGCATATTCACAACTGTTTGTGTAAACTAAGCAGAAACCATTTCACCAAATAAGAAGCAATGCAAGCTAGACACCACGTGAAAGATGCAACCAATATGACTCTGCCAAGTTAAAAGTGTCCCATCATAAATGACATTTCAACAAATTAGAAGCAGCGCATGCTATAAATCATATCAAAGATGCAACTAATATCACACTGCATATACTGAAGGTGTCTCGTCATATTGATTTATGCGGGATACAAAAAAACAATAGTTTTATGTGAGGACATGCTTAATAGACAGATGTACTGTGTACTAAATACAAGAAGGCATGTCACATTAACAGGTATAATGTATAAGCTAAGCAGAATAGCACATGCAGTTTAACCAGATTGGAAAAATTACAATCTAGACACCATATGCAACATGCAACCACATATCACACTGCCAAGTTTGATCAAGCACATGCGATGCTAGTGTAGGGGAAATGCGGTAATCAACTACAGAGCTACGTTCACTATCTTCATCTAGCCTTGCTGTTTCTTGAGAATCATGTCGGGAGGCTGACGCTACATTCTTTAAATGAGGAGTAATCGACTTGCCTGACTGCCTCATCATAAGTGATTGATGAGGGATACACAAGAACATTAGTTTGATGTAAAAACATGGTTAATACACATATGTACTAGTATGTACCAAAAACAGAAAGGCATCTCATATTTAAAGGTATAATGTGTAAGCTAAGCACATGCACTTTAACCAAATTGGAAGCAATACAAGCTAGACATCCGGCTGGAGTGGTGAGCATGATCATCTAGGACCTGAGAGCCTGGTGGGAGGCGGGCTGCTTCGCCACCATCACGGCTTTTTAGATGGCTTCCAGGTGATGCCTCTCTTTGCTGGGCTTGTCACTGGCTCGGCTAGTGCCCTGACTAGCTATTTGTCTTCTGGTGCTCACGGGATGGTGGTTCATGTAAAAAATATCTTTCCTTATCTTAATAAAGACCAACTTCGGCCTTTCGAATACAAGATAGACACCATATGGAACATGCAACCACATATGACACCGCGAAGTTAAAGCAAGCACCTAGGATGGTGGTTCATTGCGAGCGAGGTCATCAACTTCAGAGCTACGTTTACCGTCTCCATCTGCTGACACTGCACCTATTATAAGGCTGAAACGTGTATGGCATATCTGCCTAGCACGCTGGAGCGACTTCTCTCTTTTCTTTTTTTTCTTCTCTCATAACAGCAGAGTCTGGAATACCCTTGCATAAAAACACAATAGTGAGAGTACGGGTGAAGTGTGTGCAGAACTAGTGCACTGTAAAAGTAGTAGATAGCAGGTGGCTGAAAAATAAATGACGGGAGACATATGATAGCTCTACAACATTGCATGGCAAACAAAATTAGATTCTACTCCGTATGATTTTGTAATATATGAGCACAGGAAATGCAGGTACTCCTCCAGCACACCACCACATGTGGTCATATCAAGATAACAATCGACTGAAAATAAATAGGTCAGTCAATTTTTTTAATGAACCATCCGATCTATAAGGAACTGGCAGATGGCCTTCGTCTACCTCCCGCCAGTCACTATTGACGATCTTTCTCGAACCGTCAGCGACCATCGGCCCAGACCCCTGCCTCCGCCGCCCCGCCCTCCCCTCGACCTCACACCACCGACGTGCTTGGCAGCGCCCCCAGGCCATCCCTTTAATCCCGGCCGACCTCCAGATCGGGCGCCAGTAGCTCTAGGCCCCACACGCCCCTAAGATAAACACCGAGGTGCTGCTTCCCCGACGTAATAGGCGAACTAGCGCCTGTTACGCCGGGGAATGCTTCCGTTAATTGGGAATCAACTGACCATGAATTGAAATTCAGGGGGGCGAAGGACCTCTAGCTAAGGTGAAATAGTATATGAGGAGAAACCTTGTGCATCGTGAGTTACTAGGAACATCTAGTATCAAGAAGAAGCGGTCAACTAGTGTCTTCTGTGGGATGAATACCGTGCAAGCAGACACGTAAGATTTGCACGAATAAGGGAAGAGGAGTACCATTTTCGGTTGCCGGTGTGGTCACCTCCACATGTCACGCCGATCTTCTTCTTTCTGCCGAGGAAACCGATGTTTTGAAGGAGGGTGCAGGATTGGACGAACCCATGGCCAAATTGTTGACTGTGTTGTTGTGGTCGTATATCGGCGAAGGGGAAGCAGATCCGAGGTGGCGAAGGACGGCATAGCAGGAACAGCTCCGGTGCGGTGGAGGGTGTTGAAATTGGAGCGGCAGCGGTGAGGCGCAGGACGGCATGGTTGAACTGGCTCGGGTACGGACAGCTCGTCCTCGGCTTCAACTACTAGTCGTGGAGGGCGTTGCGGTTGAGGTTGCGGTGGACGATGACATCGGGGTATCGGCTCTGGCGTGATGGAGGAGGGCGGTGGTTGATGTGTGGAATGGGCTGGCGGACGGAGGACGCTGGGGTTTCGCGGCTGGTGGAGAGGTAGTTTTCGCGCCCACAGAGTACGAATGGGGAATCAGACGGGTGGGCGGGGGGAAGGGGGGAGAAGCATGTTTCGGGTCTGCGACGCGCTTGTTTTTGGCTTTTTGAACAGAAGATGGGATGCGCTTGTTTGAAATTTGGGGAAAGTACCAACTTTGCCCCCCTCTTAAATTTCGGACCTACTGCGGGTCGGGGGTAGGATGGTAATCCCAGGTGTCCCAAATAGTGGGTGGAAGCGATTTTGGTCGCGCGCATGTGTGCTTAGGCGGCCATTGTGTATGAATGTTTTTCGGAGGCGGTTGTGTGGCATCTAGATGAAGCTACGAACCTACCCCGGTTTAGACCTTTGGACATCGGGCCGGTAGGTCTCACGGGTCGGAGTTATTAGAAAAGTAATTTCCTTGTACTACCAAACATTGGTCTCACGCGGTTTCGGGCGAGTAGAGGCTCTTTTGGCGCTTCGTTCGAAATTTTGAAACACAAGCATTCACGTTTGGAGTACTCATGAACTTTGAGGATTGACCTAAATAGACAACGTTAAATTTGACCTTGTATGTTTGAAAACCTCATTAAATTATCCGCTTCTTTTTGAAATCTTGACACTTGAAAGTCCTATAACTACGATTATTTTGGAATAGAGGAGCTAAATTAGAATCTATTTTGTACACGACTACATATGCTATTATGTACAAAATCAGAGCAAAGATTGGTGCCCCCATAATTTAGGTATGATTTACAAATGCCATGATATCAAATTCAAATAATTGAATGGACTTCATGTTGAATTCGATTTTTTAAACCACCTTAAGTTGAATTCAAATGTATGCTAGTCCATAGGTAGCTATTTATAATGTTCATTGTGTAACTTTCGTATGTATAATGTGCTTTACACACACAACATGAACTATACTCACGTTTATATTCGATTGCTAAAGCGATGCATTGTCTGGATTTCAAAATACTAACTATGTGGATCAATTGTGTCGAATAATAACATAGACATGCTCAAATTCGATAGAATCTAGAAGTCAGATGGATCAATGACCGTTCCTTACGCGAATTGCAAATATCATGATCTCATCCTAATATTTGGATACAATTTATATCTTTAATCAATGTGTACAGCAGTCTTGTACGTGTAGTTTCACTCTCCATCGGTGGTCTCTCACACATGTTCACACACTCTCTCCCGAGGTGTCTTTCCCGCACACATGCTCTCGATATAACCCTCCCTCCCTCTCGTAACCATTTACGACTGTTTTCACTAGCCTTTATCACAAGCACTCGCCCTCTCGCAAGCATACACACGCACAATCCACATCGACCCTTTCTATATACATAGACCTACCTACGTGTCTCCTGTACGCACATTATCTTTAGGCCTGTCTCTCAGTCATTGTCTCACACCTCTCTTTCTAATCGATGAGTATGATTCTAGCAGAGCATTCGGTAGGATGCCCCTTAAAGTTAGGTTGGATGAATAGTAATATCAGAGATAAAGGGGTTACCTTAGTCCGAGAACCTAGGGTTACAAAACCTAGCCGGCTTTGTCAGTGGACATAGAGTCCTTCATAATTATGCTATCTATGTCTTGTATGACTAATCATCCATGGGTCTCCCTAAATGCGTCACGGACCGGCCAATGTGGCGCGGGACGGAACCAAACAAAGGGCCTCACCTCGACCCACGGACCTCACGCGGTGACACACCCTCTGCCCCCACGTCTCGTTATCTTCTCACACCCACACATACCAACACAGACACCACACACAAAATATATATGCTCCTGGTGCCTCTATCCACTCCCCCTTGCATATACACACTCAAGGGAATCTCTGGCCGTGACGTCATAATCATCTCTCTCTCTCTAGACCACTCTCATTTCTCGTGTTATCTCTCCCACGCCCCCCTGCCGGCCCCTCTATCCATGCCTCTCTCGAATACGTAATACATACACATACCTCTCTAGGCCCTGCCAAATGCATCAACTACACATTCACACATGTTACATCACGTACCCCATTGATCTAAAAGCCCTCTCTTCACGTCTATTTCGCATACAACATTCCTTTTGAATAAAGTGTGGCCAAAAAATATTTTAGAATTTCTACATATATACAACATTACAAAGTTGTATGGAGGAGTATGAACGCTTGCATTGCATGGTGCCCACAATGATATTTATTCCGCACTGTGAATTTGTATATTTTTATACTATATATAAAGTTAGTCATAGTAAAGAGAAACGAAGAGCATCTCTCTCTCCATCGCATACCCCCGCTCTACACCCCTTTCACATACGCACACAAACTATCTCCAGTTCCTCTAAAAGTAAGCCCCCAGCACATTCACGCATGTTTCATCTTTCTCTTGTGATATATACAATGACGATCATTGTATTTGAAGCGACAGCATGATACGTACATTGGACTTCAGAATCCACTCATTACGGTCACCATTTACGTTTTGTGGTTATTATACATTCACGGGCTCATCGTACAACTCTGTATTTTCTCAAGACACGACTAGTTGACCAGCTAAACGCTCCACGTGGCACCTCTAGCGTTGCATCACATTATCTCACTACCATCGGGCCCACCTGTCGGCTTGTATCTACTCTACATCTACACTCTTATAAAATACTAGCAAGATGCTCATGCGTTGCACGGAACATCAAGTACACCACACGACCAACACACACTCTCACGCTCAAGTGCTCAACCTACACGTGCATGCGCACACATCAAGCCGTGACATACACATACACAACCAGGTGATTCCCGTGCACGGGGTGGAGTCTTGTCGCGCCTGCGTAAATTTGTGTTTATCTGACCTTTTCCCTATGCGAACTGACAGGTGGGACCCACTAGGAGCGTGTTCAATCTAACTAGTCAACATGGTGCCACGCAGACTATTTGGCCGGTCAACAGAGTGCAATCCGATGCCGAACCGTGAGCAAGTGACCGTATAATCACCGGAAAACATATATAGTGGCCGTATAATCACCGGAAAACGTAAATAGTGATCGTAATCAGCTTATTCTGAAGTTCGGTGAACGTATTACGCTTTTCTCTCTGCAGGCCCTCCAAAACTACATCTCTACACGTTCTCGCATGTTACATCTAACAACTATGCAATACAACACCACTACTACACTCTAACACAATAAATCATATGTGTTTTTAGTTTTATTAAATATCATATTGTTACTTAATTATTTAGTTTGCATACATTAAAATTGCCTTTGAAATGTATGGCCAGTATCATATACCGCGCGGGAAAAATCCCGCCCTTTCCTGTTTAATCGGGTTTGTATCGATGGATCGTGTGAAACAGCAAAACTATAGTACTATATACAGTACAAGTGACAATTCACTGGGCCGTCGTGTCGTGTACTCCTCCGTCGTAAGAGTGGAGTGCTCGCTTTCATAAATCTTCTAGTCCCTTTCGCCGACATGTGGGGCATCAAGCTACTGGGTCCACGTGCCATACCGAAATACAGTGCAGAGCAGCCGGGGTGAAGCATCCAGTCATGGCGCCGGCGTAGTAATGAGCAATGAGGTGTCAAATCACAAAGCTGCACCTTTCCCATAGTTAAGTTGGAGGGACGGAAGTAATAATGCTAAAAAAGAAGAAGTTGGAGGGACGAAGCAGCCATCATTTCACTCGTTGTTGAATCCGCTTCTCCCTCATCTTCTTCAAGTTAACCACGTGTTGCTTCTGCCGTTGTTCTGCCTCATGTGGGAAGCGGATCGGCTTGGTGAAACACTAACACGTGGGACCGCATGTTAGCAAACCGCCAGGACAACGTCCTCTAAAAATAAGAAACCTCCCCCGCCATCCGCGCGGCAAAATCACCTCCTTTTTACTAATCTTGATTCTATAATTTTTTAGATCAATATAACTGAGATTTGTATAGATATCACACATGAGCAAAACCAAGTGGTACGGTTAAGGGCATCCACAATGTGTAGCCAAATGTTAAAATAGCTTTTGGCATCGTGGGAACCATTGTGGACGGTGTTGCCAAAGCCAAAAGGATGGAACCGAAGCTCCCTGATTGATTGATTGAAGGAATAGAAAAATGCAATGTCTCTCCTCTTTCTCCCGTGCTTGGACGCATGTACAGTATAGAGGACAGAGTCTACTCCCCCCTTCTATCACAAATCACAAAGCAGTGAGGCGTCAAATCACAAAGCACGGACAAAGCAACCATCATTTCACTCTTCGCTGACTCCGCTTCTCCATCGTCTTCTCCGAGAAACCATCTCGCCGCACTAAGCTGGACGGACGACACTATTGTGTACGAGTAGTACTAGTACATTTACGCGTCCTTTGATTCAACAGACTTCCTGGATGCAAATAAGGCGGTTGTCTCGGCTGGCAGGCGGCACTTGCGAACGACTTCACCAAACCACAATGTTCGAGATATCGTCGACGTCACCGCAATGGGGAAGGAAGTCCAATATAGTTACTACCTCCATTTTTTTTGTACACAAGGCCAGTATATCAAAATTACAATTTGCAAAAGGCCACTAACACTAATCGAGGCAAAATTGATGGGGTTTGCCTCGTACTAGCAACCAAGGACATTAATATCCCCTGCATGCATGCGGAAGTGAGAAGGTTGTTTTGCATGGCGCTGCATTAATCAAGCGATGAGGAGTGAGATGGTTAGCTCTTTGGGCTTTGGAGACAAAAATACGCATTAATTGACACGTAAAACGAGGATTTGTATCGATTAATCCCGCAAAGGAAAACCCCGCCTTTGTTTTTTAACACTAGTACTCCTAGTACGTAGTACTACTATGTACTAGGCCTTGCATTGCCATACTTCGCCACACATTTTTGCCAAGCTTGCCTAAAGTTTTCAAAATTAAAAGGGGGTAAACTTGCGCACGGCTGTCGCGGTCGCACCGCACCCTCACACGGTCGCTCCTGCACGCCGCGGTCGCATCGCACGCTCACATGCACAGTCGCTCCTGCACGCCGCAAACCCAACCAAGGGAACGCACCCTCACTGACACGTGTTGTCGCATGTGAACAAACCAAACTCAGCCATCCTACCGCCGACACATAATTTTCATTCATAGAGTATGTTTATCCAACCGCATGTTGGGGAGTATCCGTACGGCCCGTGCGGTGGTCTGTTGGGGAAGAAGAAGAGGTGAGGAAGAAGGGTTAGGAGACATAGGATATTCGTCCAACCGCCAGAAATGGTAGACTGACCCAAGTCAGACGACTTGCATAACAATATATGTTTTTACACAGCAAAAGATCCATAAAACAACAACATAAAGAAAAACTATCACTGCTCGCGGAACGAGACGCCCTCGTCGTCTTTGGCTGCCGGCGCGAACCAGTCGTAGCTGCCGACGTGTGTCTCCGTGTTGGAGATATGCCCTAGAGGCAATAATAAAAGCATTATTATTATATCTCCTTGTTCATGATAATTGTCTGTTATTCATGCTTGAATTGTATTGTACGGAAACAGCGATACATGTGTGAATACATAGACCAAAATGAGTCCCTGGTAGGCCTCTAGTAGCCAGCTCGTTGATCAACAGATGGTCATGGTTTCCTGACCATGGACATGAGATGTCGGTGATAACGGGATCACATCATTAGGAGAATGATGTGATGGACAAGACCCAAACTTGAGCATAACACGAGATCGTATAGTTCGTAATGCATAAGCTTTTCGGTGTCAAGTATTTATTCCTTAGACCATGAGGTTGTACAACTCCCGGATACCGTAGGAGTGCTTTGGGTGTGCCAACCGTCACAACGTAATTGGGTGGCTATAAAGGTACGCATCGGGTATCTCCGAAAGTGTCTGTTGAGTTGGTACGAACCGAGACTGGGATATTGTCACTCCGTATGACGGAGAGGTACCTCTGGGCCCACTCGGTAAGACATCATCATGAGCTCAATATGACTAAGTAGTTAGTCACGGGATGATGGATTACGGATCGAGTAAAGAGACTTGCCATAACGAGATTGAACAAGGTATTGGGAATACCGACGATCGAATCTCGGGCAAGTACCGTACCGATGGACAAAGGGAATAACATACGGGATTGAGTGAATCCTTGACACGGTGGTTCATCCGATGAAGATCATCGAGGAACACGTGGGAACCAACATGGGTATCCAGATCCCGCTGTTGGTTATTGACCAGAGAGTGGTCTCGGTCATGTCTACGTGTCTCCCGAACCCGTAGGGTCTACACACTTAAGGTTCGGTAACGCTAGGGTCGTAGAGATTAATGCACGTGGAAACCCGAAAGTTGTTCGGAGTCTCGGATGAGATCCCGGACGTCACGAGGAGTTCCAGAATGGTCCGGAGGTAAAGATTGATATATGGGAAGTCCAGTTTCGGCCAACGGGTGATCTCCGGGGGTCACCGGGAGTGTCCCGGGACCACCGGAGGGGCCCCGGGGGTCCACCGGGTGGGGCCACCCCTCCCGGTGGGGCCCCTAGGCCGCAAGGGGATGCGTGCAGCCCCCTGGGCTGGCGCACCACAAGGGGGCCCCACCTCCCCATGCGCATAGGGATAAACCCTAAGGGGAGGGGGGGCCACCACTTGCCTTGGGGGAGGGGGACTCCTCCCTGGCCGCCGCCCCCCCTTGCAGATTGGATCTGCAAGGGGCTGGCGCCCCCCTGGCCCCCTATATATATGTGGGGGGGAGAGGGCAGCCGCACCTCAGCCCTGGCGCCTCTCCCCCTCCCGTCACACCTCCCAACTCCTTTGCAGGGCAGCCCGGCGAAGCCCTGCTGCGATCTCCACTGCATCCGTCATCACGCCGTCGTGCTGCCGGATCTCTGACGACTTCTCCTCCCCCCTTGCTGGATCAAGAAGGAGGTGACGTTGCTGCACCGTACGTGTGTTGAACGCGGAGGTGCCGTCCGTTCGGCGCTAGATCATCGGTGACGAAGAACGTGAAGAGTACGACTACTTCATCCTTGCTTCGTTGAAAGCTTCCGCACGCAATCTTCATAACGGTATGTAAATGCACTCTTAGTTACTCGTTGCTAGATGTCTCCATAGATGGATCTTGGTGAAGACGTAGAAATTTTTTGAATTATGCTACGTTCTCCAACAGTGGCATCTGAGCCTAGGTTTTATGCGTAGCATCTTGGCACGAGTAGAACACAAAGCAGTTGTGGGCGTATGATCTTGTTCAACTTTCTTACCGTTACTAGTCAATCTTGATTCGGCGGTATTGTGGGATGAAGCGGCCCGGACCGACCTTACACGTACGCTTACGTGAGACTGGTTCCACCGACAGACATGCACTGGATGCATAAGGTGGCTGGCGGGTGTCTGTCTCTCCTACTTTAGTCGGATCGGATTCGATGAAAAGGGTCCTTATGAAGGGTAAATAGAAGTTGACAAATCACGTTGTGGTTTTGACGTAGGTAAGAAACGTTCTTGCTAGAAATCCTATAGAAGCCACGTAAAACTTGCAACACCAATTAGAGGACGTCTAACTTGTTTTTGCAGCATGTGTTTTGTGACGTGGTATGGCCAAGAACGAAGATGTGATGAATGATATATGTGATGTATGAGATTGATCATGTTTTTGTAATAGGGAATCACGACTTGCATGTCGATGAACTTGACAACCGGCAGGAGCCATAGGAGTTGTCTTAATTATTGTATGACCTGCGTGTCACTGAATAACGCCATGTAATTACTTTACTTCGTTGCTAAACGTTAGCTATAGTAGTAGAAGTAATAGTTGGCGTGACAACTTCCTCAAGACACGATGATGGAGATCATGATGATGAAGATCATGGTGTCGAGCCGGTGACAAGATGATCATGGTGTCCCGAAGATGGAGATCCAAGGAGCAAGATGATATTGGCCATATCATGTCACTTTAATTGATTGCATGTGATGTTTATCATGTTTTTGCATCTTGTTTACTTAGAACGACGGTAGTAAATAAGATGATCTCTCACTAAAATTTCAAGTAATGTGTTTCCCCTAACTGTGCACCGTTGCTAAAGCTCGTTGTTCCGAAGCACCACGTGATGATCGGGTGTGATAGGTTCTAACGTTCACATACAACGGGTGTAAGACAGATTTACACACGCGATACACTTAGGGTTCACTTGACGAGCCTAGCATGTACAGACATGGCCTCGGAACACGGAAGACCGAAAGGTCGAACACGAGTCGTATAGAAGATACGATCAACATGAAGATGTTCACCATTTTTGACTAGTCCGTCTCACGTGATGATCGGACACGGACTACTCGATTCGGATCGTGTATCACTTGGATGACTTGAGAGATGTCATTCTGAGTGGGAGTTCATTAAAATTTGATTAAGATGAACTTAATTATCATGAACTTAGTCTAAATTCTTTACAATATCTCTTGTAGATCAAATGGCCCACGCTCAGGTTTCCCTCAACTTCAACGCGTTCCTAGAGAAAACCAAGCTGAAAGACGATGGTAGCAACTATACGGATTGGGTCCGTAACCTGAGGATTATCCTCATAGCTGCCAAGAGAACTTATGTCCTAGAAGCACCGCTAGGTGATGCACCCGCTCTCCCGGCGACCCAAGACGTCTTGAACGCCTGGCAGTCGCGTAGTGATGATTACTCCCTGGTTCAGTGCGGCATGCTTTACAGTTTAGAATCGGGGCTCCAAAAGCGTTTTGAGCACCATGGAGCATATGAGATGTTCGAAGAGCTGAAAATGGTTTTCCAAGCTCATGCCCGAGTCGAGAGATATGATGTCTCCGACGCATTCTACAGCTGTAAGATGGAGGAAAACAGTTCTGTCAGTGAGCACATCCTCAAGATTTCAGGATTGCACAACCGCTTGTCTCAGCTGGGAATGAATCTCCCAGATGAAGCGGTCGTTGACAGAATCCTCCAGTCGCTCCCACCAAGCTTCAAGAGCTTCGTGCTGAACTTCAATATGCAGGGGATGGAGAAGTCCATTCCCGAGGTGTATTCAATGCTGAAATCAGCGGAGGTTGACATCAAGAAAGAACATCAAGTGTTGATGGTCAATAAAACCACTAAGTTCAAGAAAGGCAAGGGTAAGAAGAACTTCAAGAAGGACGGCAAGCAAGTTGCCGCGCCTGGCAAGCCTGTTGCCGGGAAGAAGCCAAAGTATGGACCCAAGCCAGAGATTGAGTGCTTTTATTGCAAGGGAACGGGTCACTGGAAGCGGAACTGCCCCAAATACTTAGCAGACAAGAAGGCCGGCAACGTCAAAGGTATATATGATATACATGTTATTGATGTGTACCTTACCAGCACTCGTAGTAGCTCCTGGGTATTCGATACCGGTGCAGTTGCTCACATTTGTAACTCAAAACAGGAGCTGCGGAATAAACGGAGACTGGCGAAGGATGAGGTGACGATGCGCGTCGGGAATGGTTCCAAGGTCGATGTGATCGCCGTCGGCACGCTACCTCTACATCTACCCTCGGGATTAGTTTTGAACCTGAATAATTGTTATTTAGTACCAGCTTTGAGCATGAACATTGTTTCTGGATCTCGTCTTATGCGAGATGGATATTCTTTCAAATCGGAGAATAATGGTTGTTCTATTTATTTGAGAGATATGTTTTATGGTCATGCCCCGCTGGTCAATGGTTTATTCTTGATGAATCTCGAACGTAGTGATACACATATTCATAGTGTAGATGCCAAAAGATGTAAAGTTGATAATGATAGTCCCACATACTTGTGGCATTGCCGCCTTGGTCATATTGGTGTCAAACGTATGAAGAAGCTCCATTCGAATGGACTTCTAGAGTCTCTTGATTATGAATCATTTGACACGTGCGAACCATGCCTCTTGGGTAAGATGACCAAGACTCCGTTCTCCGGAACAATGGAGCGAGCAACCAACTTGCTGGAAATCATACATACCGATGTGTGCGGTCCAATGAGTGTTGAGGCTCGCGGAGGCTACCGTTATGTTCTCACCCTCACGGATGACTTGAGTAGATATGGGTATATCTATTTGATGAAACACAAGTCTGAGACCTTTGAAAAGTTCAAGGAATTTCAGAATGAGGTTGAGAATCAACGTGACAGGAAAATAAAGTTCTTGCGATCGGATCGTGGGGGTGAATATTTAAGTCATGAATTTGGCACACACCTTAGAAGCTGTGGAATTGTTTCACAATTGACACCGCCCGGAACACCTCAACGTAACGGTGTGTCCGAACGTCGAAATCGTACTCTGTTGGACATGGTGCGATCTATGATGTCCCTCACCGATTTACCGCTATCTTTTTGGGGTTATGCTTTAGAGACTGCCGCATTCACTTTAAATAGGGCTCCGTCAAAATCCGTTGAGACGACTCCATATGAACTTTGGTTTGGCAAGAAACTGAAGCTGTCGTTTCTGAAAGTTTGGGGTTGCGATGCTTATGTCAAGAAACTTCAACCTGAAAAGCTCGAACCCAAATCGGAGAAATGCGTCTTCATAGGATACCCAAAGGAAACTATTGGGTACACCTTCTACCACAGATCCGAAGGCAAAGTCTTTGTTGCCAAGAATGGATACTTTCTGGAGAAAGAGTTTCTCTCGAAAGAAGTGAGTGGGAGGAAAGTAGAACTTGATGAGGTGATAGTCACCACTCCTGTACCGGAAAGTAGCGCAGCGCAGGAAACTGTTCCTGAGGTGCCTGCACCGACAAGGGAGGAAGATAATGATAATGATCATGAAGAAACAGATCAAGTTACTACTGAACTTCGAAGGTCCACAAGGGCACGTTCCGCACCAGAGTGGTACGGCAACCCTGTACTGGAAATCATGTTGTTAGACAACGGTGAACCTTCGAACTATGAAGAAGCGATGGCGGGCCCGGATTCCAATAAATGGCTTGGAGCCATGAAATCCGAGATAGAATCCATGTATGAAAACAAAGTATGGACTTTGGTGGACTTGCCTGTTGATAGGCACGCCATAGAAAACAAATGGATATTTAAGAAGAAGACATACGCGGATGGTAATGTGACCATCTATAAGGCTCGGCTTGTCGCTAAGGGTTATCGACAAGTTCAAGGGATTGACTACGACGAGACTTTCTCTCCCGTAGCGATGCTGAAGTCAGTCAGAATCATGTTAGCTATTGCCGCATTCTATGATTATGAGATATGGCAAATGGACGTCAAAACAGCATTCCTTAACGGCTTCCTCAAGGAAGAGTTGTATATGATGCAACCGGAAGGTTTTGTCGATCCAGAAAACGCTAACAAGGTATGCAAGCTCCAGCGCTCGATTTACGGGCTGGTGCAAGCATCTCGGAGTTGGAATATTCGCTTTGATGAGGTGATCAAAGCGTTTGGCTTTATACAGACTTATGGAGAAGCCTGTATTTACAAGAAAGTGAGTGGGAGCTCTGTAGCATTTCTCATATTATATGTGGATGACATATTGCTGATGGGAAATGATATAGAATTCTTGGAAAATGTAAAGGCCTATTTGAATAAAAGTTTTTCAATGAAGGACCTTGGAGAAGCTGCTTACATATTAGGCATCAAAATCTATAGAGATAGATCGAGACGCCTCATTGGTCTTTCACAAAGTACATACCTTGACAAAATATTGAAGAAGTTCAATATGGATCAGTCAAAGAAAGGATTCTTGCCTGTTTTGCAAGGTATGAGATTGAGTAAGACTCAGTCGCCGACCACGGCAGAAGATAGAGAAAAGATGAGTGTCATTCCCAATGCCTCGGCAATAGGTTCTATCATGTATGCCATGCTGTGTACCAGACCTGATGTGAACCTTGCCATAAGTTTGGTAGGGAGGTACCAAAGTGATCCCGGTACGGAACACTGGACAGCGGTCAAGAACATCCTGAAGTACCTGAAAAGGACTAAGGATATGTTTCTCGTTTATGGAGGTGACGAAGAGCTCGTCGTAAAGGGTTACGTCGATGCTAGCTTCGACACATATCTGGATGACTCTAAGTCACAAACCGGATACGTGTATATTTTGAATGGAGGGGCAGTCAGCTGGTGCAGTTGCAAGCAAAGCGTGGTGGCAGCATCTACATGTGAAGCGGAGTACATAGCTGCTTCTGAAGCAGCGCAGGAAGGAGTCTGGATGAAGGAGTTCATCACCGACCTAGGAGTCATTCCAAGCGCGTCAAGCCCGATGACTCTCTTCTGTGACAACACTGGTGCTATTGCAATTACCAAGGAGCCCAGGTTTCACAAGAAGACCAAGCACATCAAGCGCCGTTTCAACTCCATCCGGAATTATGTTCAGGATGGAGACATAGATATTTGTAAAGTGCATACGGATCTGAATGTAGCAGACCCGTTGACTAAACCTCTTTCACGAGCAAAACATGATCAACACCAGAACTCTATGGGTGTTCGATTCATCACAATGTAACTAGATTATTGACTCTAGTGCAAGTGGGCGACTGTTGGAGATATGCCCTAGAGGCAATAATAAAAGCATTATTATTATATCTCCTTGTTCATGATAATTGTCTGTTATTCATCCTTGAATTGTATTGTACGGAAACAGCGATACATGTGTGAATACATAGACCAAAATGAGTCCCTGGTAGGCCTCTAGTAGCCAGCTCGTTGATCAACAGATGGTCATGGTTTCCTGACCATGGACATGAGATGTCGGTGATAACGGGATCACATCATTAGGAGAATGATGTGATGGACAAGACCCAAACTTGAGCATAACACGAGATCGTATAGTTCGTAATGCATAAGCTTTTCGGTGTCAAGTATTTATTCCTTAGACCATGAGGTTGTACAACTCCCGGATACCGTAGGAGTGCTTTGGGTGTGCCAACCGTCACAACGTAATTGGGTGGCTATAAAGGTACGCATCGGGTATCTCCGAAAGTGTCTGTTGAGTTGGTACGAACCGAGACTGGGATATTGTCACTCCGTATGACGGAGAGGTACCTCTGGGCCCACTCGGTAAGACATCATCATGAGCTCAATGTGACTAAGTAGTTAGTCACGGGATGATGGATTACGGATCGAGTAAAGAGACTTGCCATAACGAGATTGAACAAGGTATTGGGAATACCGACGATCGAATCTCGGGCAAGTACCGTACCGATGGACAAAGGGAATAACATACGGGATTGAGTGAATCCTTGACACGGTGGTTCATCCGATGAAGATCATCGAGGAACACGTGGGAACCAACATGGGTATCCAGATCCCGCTGTTAGTTATTGACCAGAGAGTGGTCTCGGTCATGTCTACGTGTCTCCCGAACCTGTAGGGTCTACACACTTAAGGTTCGGTAACGCTAGGGTCGTAGAGATTAATGCACGTGGAAACCCGAAAGTTGTTCGGAGTCCCGGATGAGATCCCGGACGTCACGAGGAGTTCCGGAATGGTCCGGAGGTAAAGATTGATATATGGGAAGTCCAGTTTCGGCCAACGGGTGATCTCCGGGGGTCACCGGGAGTGTCCCGGGACCACCGGAGGGGCCCCGTGTAATGCCCAGGATGGAATTATACCTCCTACGTGTCGAGGCACGACTTAAAGGCATAAGTCCATCCTAGAATGATCTCAAGTTTGGTAATCTTTGCACAACTCATGTAAAAGAGGGATAGTAAACTGAAAATAGTTGGCTTACAATCGCCACGTCACAGAATAACAGTACAAGTCTCAAACATCATACAATAAAATCACTACAACCCTCTAAGGGCAAAAGCCAAATGTTAAAGTACCAAACTCAGATAAATAAAACAACCACAGGCGGATCGAATCCTAGTAAGAGACTCCACTACTGATCGTCCGGGTAGCGCACGTAGTAACGACTACGCTCCTCGTCGTACTCCCAATCCAGCTCGGTGCCATCACCCGGATAGCTCACAGCTGGACCTGCATCTGGTGTGTGAAGTAACTGTGAGCCACAGAGGACTCAGCAATCCCGTTCCCGGGTAACAGAACTATTTAAGCCTTTAGGTGAGGGAAAGGCTAAAGAAAGAACAAGTCTGCAGCAGCAACTAGCATCTAGCTTACGCAAGTGAGAGCGAGAAGAGAAGGCATCGGCGAGAAGTGATCACTAAGTGATCCTAGCTACAAGCTCACAAGCATAACCCCTCCGTGTTCAACTCCCGAATCCCTATTCGGAAATTGACAGTCACGGAACTCACGCTGGTAGTGTATTAGTAACATTGTGTCAAGTTATCTACAACCGGAATTAACAAGCTCCCATCTGCCACATAACCGCGGGCACGGCTTCCGAAAGTTCAAACCCTGCAGGGGTGTTCCAACTTGACCCATTACAAGCCCACGATCCGCGGAGTCGCAACTCCAAAGTGGGAAGACCCGAGTATCCTCGGAATCCCGTGCTCAAGATATACCGAGCTAAGGTAAGGCTAATCCAGCAAATCCTCCCGGCGTGCCGACACCCTGATAGTAGCCGCGCGTATCTAGTCTCAGGCCACGACCGGATGAGCACAGCGTACAGTGGCCGAAATACCCAAGTTGCCAAGGGGGGCCCCGCACACGACTCTAGTTTGGACCAACACTCAAGTCGAGCACTGGCCCAGGGGGGTTGAATTAATTAAGCCTCGGGTTAATTACTCCCTCGGAAAGGTTTTAGTTGTGTTAGGCGAATAGTACCAATGTTGGGACTTGCTGGAAAAGACTTTGCACTTAGCGGTTTATCGAGGGGGTCCCATACACCCCAACCGTGT
This sequence comes from Secale cereale, assembly GCA_902687465.1. Classification (NCBI taxonomy): domain Eukaryota; kingdom Viridiplantae; phylum Streptophyta; class Magnoliopsida; order Poales; family Poaceae; genus Secale; species Secale cereale. Next base: position 604,275,007 of record LR738709.1, on the reverse strand, counting down.
TAGGAACGCAATATCAAGGAACATAAAACCGGCTTATACGGATCCTAACGGCATGAGTGGAACAAAACACCAAGCAAAAGGCTTAGCCTTCCACCCTTGCCAATATATATGTGATTTCAAATTAAGCATTTATATAGTGTGATATAACCCAACCAAACTTCAACATGGAGCAAGCATCTTCACTTCACCTGCAACTAGCAACGCTATAAGAAGGGCTGAGCGAAGCGTACTTAGCCAAGCAATGGTTTGCATAGGTAGGGTGGTTAAACATGGCAATTGGTTACAAGTAGGAGGCTGACAAGAAGAACATGGGCATCGAGGCAAAACTATAGATCGAGACTACTAGCAATAGGCAAAGATAGTAAAGTTATCGGGGTTCGGTCATCTTGCCTGAAGAGAAGACGTTCGGATCGAAAGAAGGGTCCTCGTGCTCAAACTCGTTGGAAACCTCGTGCTCAACCTCGTTGGAAAACTCGTTCTCAGCTTCCGGCTCTAAACAAGACAAACACACCAAGCACCAATCAACACGATGCAATGCGCACTCGAAAAACATGAATGCATGATGGATGCACTAAAGATGCACATGGAGCATGTAAAACATCACTCAAGCAAAACACCTCAAAACAAGATAACAATCTGATATTATTAATCTACACAGAAAATCACCCAAGTTTGATATAAGACTCGCTGATATCGGAGTTACGGGCTAAAAGTTATGCCCGAAACAAGATATGAGCGAAAACTGCAAATTACAGCAACATAGCATCTTTGGAGCTCAAAATAATTAATCTACAGCACCCAAAAAGCATGGCAAAGGACTTGAACACAAACTAGACATATAGTACAGCAACTAGGTCCAAAGTGCACCCCCAACGGAGTCACGGATCACTAGCAATGATCTTGGACATATTGAACTTTGAAATAAAATTCTGGCAGCAGAATTTTATTGAAAGTTCGGAGCAAAAGATAAACATGCTACAGCCACTCAAATGGACATGTGAGGACATGGATGGAAAGACAACAATATATACTTCAAGGAACAATCAAAATCCACCCCAAAACTATCATGCTTTGTCCTACAACATCACACGAACATGGCATCGGAACGTTACAGATTTCAGACTTAGTGAAATTTCACTAAGTCCTAAAACAGCAATATCATCATAGCACACAAAAGAGCATGTTTAAGACACCTCGAAACTAAACATGGCAAAGGGTAAGCACCTCATCAAAATACATATGACGGTGATCCCGAAACACACAAGCATGCATCAATGTGGTGAACACACCGATTACAACGAGCTCAACAAGATGGCATTTCATAACAAGCGAAAACACAACATGTGAACATGGCACTTTGCAATGAAGATAACAAGGCAACAATAAATCTACCATGCAACCTATCACACCCAACACGTAGTTCGTGGCAAGACGAACATGTGGACATGTCATTTGCATCGTTTGGACAAACGAGCTAAAAGATATCACAAGTCAAAGGTGGCATGAAAATAACACATAACAGCAGTTTATATCATCATGCACTCTTGCAACAGCAAAACAAGCCCCTAGATGACATCTAACATGCATGACTACAACAGGTAAAACGTAGAGGACATCTCCACGAACATCTGGACATGCTACACGCGCAAAACGGAGCATCACAGAGAAAGTTACAGCAGGTCAAAGTATGGATTTCAGAACAGAGAAAACAGAGTCTTAGGGTTTGAAAAAGACCTCTCAGATCAGATCTGAGGAACAGTAGAAGTGGCCCGGTCCGGAAGAACAGTACGGGCCGGCGGCTGCGGTACTGTGCGGCCCAGGGCGGCGCGAGGCCTGGACGCGGCGCGCTGGCGAGGCGGCCCACCGGGGCGCCCGGCGCGCGGGGTGGAGAAGGCGGCCCAGCGGGGCCTCGGCCCGAGCGCGACGGCGATCTGGTGGCCCGGCGGGCGGGGCGCTGAGGCGGAGGCCCACCGCGGTCGAGCGGCGCCTGGTGCACAGGATCGGGCCTCGGAGGGGCGCGAAGCGGGACGGCCCGAGCGCGTCGGTGCGGTCGATCGGGGAAGTGGCCCAGCCCCCGACCGGATCGCTGAGGTGGCGGCGAAGGAAACGGAGGGAGGCAAGCGGCGGCTGCGTCGACTGGGCCTGGACGCGGCCCGGTGATGTGGTCCACGGGATCGGGCGTACGGCCCGTCGCGGCTGAAGCGATCGACGCGGCTCCTGGCGGCGCGCGAGCGGCCAGATGGCGACGGAGGCGTTGACCCCGTGCTCCTCGAGGGGGCTGGATCCTAGCGGCGGCGCTGGCTCTCTCGAGGGATTCGGCTGCGGACTGGCAGATCGAAGGATCCCCTCGGGATCTGAGATGAACAGTGGATTGGATCTGATAAAAGAAAAAAAAAAGGAAAGTGGAGAAGGGGGAAGAAGAAGGAGATGCCCAAATAGACCTAGGGGTCTATATAAAGCAGTTTTAGACTAGGGTTTGGAGACTAGGGGTGTTTAGGAGCCCTCCGATCGCGATCCGACGGATCCGATCGCGGGGATGATTTTAAAAGGACTAGACGGAGATAAAAGAAAGCAGTAGGGGGGTATCTCCGGGACACGAAGTAAGGGCACTTCGGACCCACACGGACAATGGAGGGAAAAGTCAACGGAGTCCAAACGAGACGAGATTTGAGAGGCGGGTTGCACACAACAAAACAACAACACACAACACAACCTCGCGGCACACCGGTAACGAAAAACGCCCGAACAACAAAGTAGGCCTACGGGACGTCACGGACACGTGAGGGAGCTCCGGAACACGAAACGGACAACGGGAAGGAACGCCACGAACCGGATGCAACCCACAACACAAATGCAATGCAATGCACATGTCTACATGATATGAATGAATGCCACACACTCACACGACAAAACGACGAAAGCCCGAAAGACAAAGAACCCGAAATGGAAATAGATGAAGCCGGAGATTTATTATATACCCAAAAGGGAAAGTATTACATCCGGGGCATTACAAACTCTCCTCTACTACAAAAAGATCTCGTCCCGAGATCTAGGACAGGAAAAAGGAAGGGTACTCGGAACGAAGATGATCTTCTCGTTCCCAGGTAGCTTCTCGGTCTGTGTGATGTGACCACTTGACTTTCAGAAACTTGATGGACTTGTTGCGAGTCTTGCGTTCGGTTTCTTCGAGAATTGCAACTGGATGCTCTCGGTAGGAAAGGTCTTGTTGAAGATCAATCTCCTCAAACGGAATCATGCGCTCAGGTGCCTTGAAGCATTTGCGGAGTTGAGACACATGGAAGACATCATGAACATTTGCAAAGTTGGAAGGGAGCTCGAGCTGATAGGCTAGATCGCCTCTTTTGCCAAGAATTTTGAAAGGCCCGACGTATCTAGGTGCAAGCTTTCCTTTGATACCGAATCTCTGGGTTCCTTTCATCGGAGAAACTCGGAGATAGACATGATCACCGATGTCGAAAGCCAGATCACGATGCTTTCCGTCATAGTAACTCTTCTGACGCGACTGAGCGGCCTTGAGATTCTCACGTATGACTTTGCACATTTCTTCGGCTTCAGAGATCAAATCATTGCCAAGAAGTTGGCGTTCGCCTGTTTCAGACCAGTTGAGAGGGGTACGGCACTTTCTGCCATAGAGAATTTCAAACGGTGCTTTGCCTGCACTTGCTTGAAAGCTGTTGTTGTAAGAGAATTCTGCAAATGGAAGACAGTCCTCCCATTTCATGCCGAAGGAGATGACACAGGCTCTGAGCATATCTTCTAGGATCTGATTCACACGCTCGACTTGACCACTAGTCTGAGGGTGAAAGGCAGTGCTGAACCTGATCTTCGTGCCCATGGCGGACTGAAAGGAGTCCCAGAACCTTGATGTGAACAAGCTGCCACGGTCTGAGGATATCACTTGAGGAATGCCATGAAGGGACACAATTCTGGAAGTGTACAACTCTGCAAGTTGAGCTGCATTGATTGATTCTTTGACTGGAAGAAAGTGAGCGACTTTGGTAAGCTTGTCAATCACCACAAAGATAGCATCATTGCCTCGCTTGGATTTAGGAAAACCAGTGACGAAGTCCATTTCAATGTGGTCGAACTTCCACTCAGGAATAGGAAGAGGTTGGAGAAGACCGGCTGGACGTTGATGTTCTGCTTTCACTCTTCTGCATACATCACATTCATTCACGAATTGGGCAATTTCCCTTTTCATGCGTGTCCACCAGTAAGATTGCTTGAGGTCTTGATACATCTTGGAACTGCCAGGATGAATGGAAAGGAGAGAGTCGTGAGCTTCTTCCATTATGAGCTTCCTGAGATCACCTTTGGGAACAACGAGTCTGTCCTCGAAGAACAAGGTATCTCTCTCATCAACACGGAAGCACTTATATTTTGGAGTGCCCTTTGCAATCCCATGTTTCACCTTCTTCACCATGGTATCACTGAGCTGGGCCTCACGGACTTGATCTTCCAAGGTAGGAGCAATTTGGAGATTTGCAAGAAAACCCTGCGGAACAACCTGAAGGTTGAGCTTCCTGAATGCTTCACAAAGCTCAGGCTGGTGTGGCTTGATAAGAAGGCTGTTGCAATATGCCTTTCTGCTCAAAGCATCTGCAATCACATTCGCCTTGCCTGGAGTGTACTCAATGCTGGGGTTGTACTCTTGGATCATCTCTACCCAACGAGTCTGGCGGAGGTTCAGATGCGGCTGCGTGAAGATGTACTTCAAGCTCTTGTGATCAGTGAAGATGTCGACCTTTCTGCCCAACAACAGATGTCTCCACGTAATCAGAGCATGTACCACAGCTGCTAGCTCGAGATCATGTGTGGGATAGTTCTTCTCAGCTGGCTTTAGCTAACATGAAGTGTATGCCACAATTCTCTTCTCTTGCATAAGCACACCACCAAGGCCTTGAAGAGAAGCGTCACAGAACACTTCATAGGGCTTGGATTCATCTGGAGGAATCAGAACTGGAGCTGAGACAAGCTTCTCTTTGAGGGTTTTGAAAGCCACTTCACACTCGGGAGACCAAAAGTATTTGACATTCTTCTGAAGGAGGTTGGAAAGAGGCTTGGCGATCTTGGAGAAGTTCTCCACAAACCTTCTGCAATAGCTGGCAAGACCCAGAAAACTGCGGAGCTGCTTGACGTTCTGAGGAGCTTCCCAGTTGACAATTGCTTCAACTTTCTCGGGATTAACCGCAATACCGTCAGCTGAGATAATGTGGCCCAGGTAAAAAACCTTATCGAGCCAAAACTCGCACTTTGAGAACTTGGCATAGAATTTATGCTCTCGGAGTCGATCAAGAACCAGACGCAAGTGCTTTTCGTGATCTTCTTCATTCTTGGAAAACACCAGAATATCATCCAGATACACTAGCACAAACTCGCCTGTATAGGGGTTGAAGATGTAATGCATCATCCTTGAAAAGGTAGGAGGAGCATTGGCGAGACCGAAGGACATGACGGTATACTCATATGAACCGTAGCTCGTTCTGAAGGCCGTCTTGGGAATGTCTTCCTCGCGAATGCGAATTTGATGATAGCCCATTCGGAGGTCAAGCTTAGAGAATACTTTAGCTCCTTTGAGCTGCTCAAAGAGTTCATTGATGTTGGGAAGCGGATACTTGTTCTTAATCGTCTTCTTGTTCAGTGGCCGGTAGTCAACACAGAGACGCTCCGTGCCATCTTTCTTCTTGACAAATAAGACACCACAGCCCCACGGAGATGTACTAGGCCGTATGAGACCCATACGCTCCTGTTCATCCAACTGTTTCTTCAATTCCTTCAATTCATCTGAAGAGAGCTTGTAAGGACGCCGGCAAACAGGTTCGGTGCCCGGCTCGAGTTCAGTGACAAACTCCACCTGACGGTGTGGAGGCATGCCTGGAAGTTCTTCTGGAAAGACGTCTTGATATTCATTCACCACTGGAATTTGCTCTATGGCATTAATTTCACCCTTATCATTAAGAGAGAAAAGCCGAATAGTATTATCCCTGGAGGCGAAGATAATCACATCTTCATCAGAATGAGTCAACTTGACTTCCTTCTGTGCACAATCAATGTGAGCATCGTGCTGAGAAAGCCAATCCATTCCGAGAATGAGGTCGATATCAGAATGACCAAGAACCACTGGATTAGCCAGAAATCGATAATCACCCATGCGGATAGAAACATTCGGAACAAAGTTGTTGGAGTTCATGAGCAAACCCGGAGAAAGCACAGACATCGGACTCGGCAAAGCTTGCAATGGCATATCATGTGACAATGCAAAAGGTCTTGACATGAAAGAATGTGAAGCACCTGAATCGAACAAAACTTTAGCTGGAAAAGAGTTCACTGAGAGGTTACCCAAAATGACATCAGAAGAGTTCTCTGCTTCAGCTGCATTCATCAGATTGACCCTGGCAGACTTTGGATCATGCTTGACAATAGCTGAACTCATAGGAGGAGGAGGTGGAAGACGCTTCGGATTCGGACATCTGTTGGCATAATGACCCTTCTGGCCACACTTGTTGCACACCACTTCAGAGAGAGGACGGAACTGAGAGCCACTGGACTTGGAGCCTTGAGACTGAAACTGCTTCTTCGACTGGTTGCTTGGGTTGGGTGGGTGGGAGAAACCACGACCACTAGAGTTCTTGTTGTTGGAGTTGTTGAAGTTGCTGGAGTTGTTGTATGGAGCTCGAATCATTGGAGGAGGAGGAAGCCAGAATTTCTGTTGTTTCGCAGCCAACTGAGACGATGAGGTAGAGTGAACAGCATCTCGAATTCTCTTCTTAGAAGCCTCCATCTTAAGCTGAGCTGCTTCTTGTTTCAAAGCCATATTATAGAACTTATCGAATTCGTCTGGCTCGAACAAAGTGAGAGCAAGCTGAAGTTCATCTTTGAGACCTCCACGGAACTGATAGATTTTGCTCTTTGAATCAGGAATGTCTTGCTTTGCATAACGAGCGAGGTTTTGGAACTTGACATTATACTGATAGACTGTCATGGAGCCCTGCTTGAGGTTGCGGAATTGCTCACGCATACCCTCGATGACACTTGTAGGAATGTGATGCGAGCGGAAATCCTTGCAGAAATTCTCCCAAGAGATCACTTGACCCGGCCTTGAGTCTTTGTACTGCTGCCACCAGTCAGCTGCTTGATCTTTCAGTTGGAAGGCTGCAAACTTCACATAGTCATCTTCTTTCACGTTACTGCACTCAAAATGCTTCTTTATGTCGGTCAACCAATCCTCAGCATCAAGAGGGTCGACACAGTAACTGAAAGCTTTAGGATTGTTGGCCAAGAACTGGTTGAGGGTAGCATGGTGCTGCTGGAAGAAGTTGCCTTGGTTCATTGGAACACCCTGATTAGCTTGATTAGCTTGCATAGCTTGCATTTGCTGCATCATCTGCATCATCAACTGAGTGTTCTGAGCTGTAGTCTGCATAATTGCTCTCCAAGCCTCAGGCGGAGGAGGAGGTGAAGGCGGACGTTCTGGAACCTCTTCACCCTCTGGGTTAGCATTCGGAACCTTTTTCGGAGCCATCCTGTAAGAGATGACCACGAATCAGCAATTGATTGACAAAAGGAATAAGCTGAATCAATGGAATGAATTGCAACAAGTCTTCACAATAATCATTCGAACAATAAGAACGAATGAAATCATCCGAACAAGAGGAACGAATGAATTTCTCAGTTAATTGATAACATCAGTCTTCACGAGAAGCCACATAGAGATCAAAAGGATAAAATAATAAAAACAACAAGGTACAGACGGGACAAACACAAGAGAGGAGTTTCGTTCTAACATCTTTGTGCTGAAAGCATATGAACGCGTTACGAAAAGGTTTTGCAATCCCCGGATCAGCATAGCCAAGGACCCTTTAAGATGCAACTCCTGATAGTAACCTCGGTCATATAACTCCTTCACTCAATGTCGAACCCCGAACTCACTAACCTGCATTCGTTGGAAGAATGCCTACGATCTACTGGATAAAACCCACCTATAGTTTTCCGAAAGATTCCAGTTATGCAATCAGGTGTTGGGGATACACGGGAAGCACCGCGCAATCAACTCTAACCTACATCCAGGTGTATCCATCCTTCAACACATAACCAGTCTTTCTCGGAAACTGTGTACCTCGGACCTTCGAAAAGCATCCACTATAACAAGCTATGGCAATACTCCCGAACTACCTCCCCAGTACTGGGTGATGTCGGGGTTATCGTGCCACTGGCCGTATAGGGGAGATTTTCGATGTCGGCCGTCTTAAGTATTTAGAACTGTTGCGATATGCTTGTTACAGTGATACCCCGAAGCTCAACTCCTCGGTAACAGGAGGCATCGGGAACAATATCCTTGTCACAAGAACATCGAAACAATCCCAGAATACTCGCGGGAATCCTAAAAAAAATTTGTGCAAATTTTGAAGATAGGAGAGACAAGAGTAGACGTCAGGAGTCCTCACCAGAGAGAAAGGGGATGAGAAGCAAGAAATCCTACTCTCCGATATAATATAGGACTCAAAAAGTTTTCAGTGTGTGCCTAGACTCAACCGTCAACGGTTCGATCAAACAGTGGGGGCTCCTAGGTCGGAGAAGGCTCTGATACCAACTTGTAATGCCCAGGATGGAATTATACCTCCTACGTGTCGAGGCACGACTTAAAGGCATAAGTCCATCCTAGAATGATCTCAAGTTTGGTAATCTTTGCACAACTCATGTAAAAGAGGGATAGTAAACTGAAAATAGTTGGCTTACAATCGCCACGTCACAGAATAACAGTACAAGTCTCAAACATCATACAATAAAATCACTACAACCCTCTAAGGGCAAAAGCCAAATGTTAAAGTACCAAACTCAGATAAATAAAACAACCACAGGCGGATCGAATCCTAGTAAGAGACTCCACTACTGATCGTCCGGGTAGCGCACGTAGTAACGACTACGCTCCTCGTCGTACTCCCAATCCAGCTCGGTGCCATCACCCGGATAGCTCACAGCTGGACCTGCATCTGGTGTGTGAAGTAACTGTGAGCCACAGAGGACTCGGCAATCCCGTTCCCGGGTAACAGAACTATTTAAGCCTTTAGGTGAGGGAAAGGCTGAAGAAAGAACAAGTCTGCAGCAGCAACTAGCATCTAGCTTATGCAAGTGAGAGCGAGAAGAGAAGGCATCGGCGAGAAGTGATCACTAAGTGATCCTAGCTACAAGCTCACAAGCATAACCCCTCCGTGTTCAACTCCCGGATCCCTATTCGGAAATTGACAGTCACGGAACTCACGCTGGTAGTGTATTAGTAACATTGTGTCAAGTTATCTACAACCGGAATTAACAAGCTCCCATCTGCCACATAACCGCGGGCACGGCTTCCGAAAGTTCAAACCCTGCAGGGGTGTTCCAACTTGACCCATTACAAGCCCACGATCCGCGGAGTCGCAACTCCAAAGTGGGAAGACCCGAGTATCCTCGGAATCCCGTGCTCAAGATATACCGAGCTAAGGTAAGGCTAATCCAGCAAATCCTCCCGGCGTGCCGACACCCTGATAGTAGCCGCGCGTATCTAGTCTCAGGCCACGACCGGATGAGCACAGCGTACAGTGGCCGAAATACCCAAGTTGCCAAGGGGGGCCCCGCACACGACTCTAGTTTGGACCAACACTCAAGTCGAGCACTGGCCCAGGGGGGTTGAATTAATTAAGCCTCGGGTTAATTACTCCCTCGGAAAGGTTTTAGTTGTGTTAGGCGAATAGTACCAATGTTGGGACTTGCTGGAAAAGACTTTGCACTTAGCGGTTTATCGAGGGGGTCCCATACACCCCAACCGTGTTAGGAACGCAATATCAAGGAACATAAAACCGGCTTATACGGATCCTAACGGCATGAGTGGAACAAAACACCAAGCAAAAGGCTTAGCCTTCCACCCTTGCCAATATATATGTGATTTCAAATTAAGCATTTATATAGTGTGATATAACCCAACCAAACTTCAACATGGAGCAAGCATCTTCACTTCACCTGCAACTAGCAACGCTATAAGAAGGGCTGAGCGAAGCGTACTTAGCCAAGCAATGGTTTGCATAGGTAGGGTGGTTAAACATGGCAATTGGTTACAAGTAGGAGGCTGACAAGAAGAACATGGGCATCGAGGCAAAACTATAGATCGAGACTACTAGCAATAGGCAAAGATAGTAAAGTTATCGGGGTTCGGTCATCTTGCCTGAAGAGAAGACGTTCGGATCGAAAGAAGGGTCCTCGTGCTCAAACTCGTTGGAAACCTCGTGCTCAACCTCGTTGGAAAACTCGTTCTCAGCTTCCGGCTCTAAACAAGACAAACACACCAAGCACCAATCAACACGATGCAATGCGCACTCGAAAAACATGAATGCATGATGGATGCACTAAAGATGCACATGGAGCATGTAAAACATCACTCAAGCAAAACACCTCAAAACAAGATAACAATCTGATATTATTAATCTACACAGAAAATCACCCAAGTTTGATATAAGACTCGCTGATATCGGAGTTACGGGCTAAAAGTTATGCCCGAAACAAGATATGAGCGAAAACTGCAAATTACAGCAACATAGCATCTTTGGAGCTCAAAATAATTAATCTACAGCACCCAAAAAGCATGGCAAAGGACTTGAACACAAACTAGACATATAGTACAGCAACTAGGTCCAAAGTGCACCCCCAACGGAGTCACGGATCACTAGCAATGATCTTGGACATATTGAACTTTGAAATAAAATTCTGGCAGCAGAATTTTATTGAAAGTTCGGAGCAAAAGATAAACATGCTACAGCCACTCAAATGGACATGTGAGGACATGGATGGAAAGACAACAATATATACTTCAAGGAACAATCAAAATCCACCCCAAAACTATCATGCTTTGTCCTACAACATCACACGAACATGGCATCGGAACGTTACAGATTTCAGACTTAGTGAAATTTCACTAAGTCCTAAAACAGCAATATCATCATAGCACACAAAAGAGCATGTTTAAGACACCTCGAAACTAAACATGGCAAAGGGTAAGCACCTCATCAAAATACATATGACGGTGATCCCGAAACACACAAGCATGCATCAATGTGGTGAACACACCGATTACAACGAGCTCAACAAGATGGCATTTCATAACAAGCGAAAACACAACATGTGAACATGGCACTTTGCAATGAAGATAACAAGGCAACAATAAATCTACCATGCAACCTATCACACCCAACACGTAGTTCGTGGCAAGACGAACATGTGGACATGTCATTTGCATCGTTTGGACAAACGAGCTAAAAGATATCACAAGTCAAAGGTGGCATGAAAATAACACATAACAGCAGTTTATATCATCATGCACTCTTGCAACAGCAAAACAAGCCCCTAGATGACATCTAACATGCATGACTACAACAGGTAAAACGTAGAGGACATCTCCACGAACATCTGGACATGCTACACGCGCAAAACGGAGCATCACAGAGAAAGTTACAGCAGGTCAAAGTATGGATTTCAGAACAGAGAAAACAGAGTCTTAGGGTTTGAAAAAGACCTCTCAGATCAGATCTGAGGAACAGTAGAAGTGGCCCGGTCCGGAAGAACAGTACGGGCCGGCGGCTGCGGTACTGTGGGCCCAGGGCGGCGCGAGGCCTGGACGCGGCGCGCTGGCGAGGCGGCCCACCGGGGCGCCCGACGCGCGGGGTGGAGAAGGCGGCCCAGCGGGGCCTCGGCCCGAGCGCGACGGCGATCTGGTGGCCCGGCGGGCGGGGCGCTGAGGCGGAGGCCCACCGCGGTCGAGCGGCGCCTGGTGCACAGGATCGGGCCTCGGAGGGGCGCGAAGCGGGACGGCCCGAGCGCGTCGGTGCGGTCGATCGGGGAAGTGGCCCAGCCCCCGACCGGATCGCTGAGGTGGCGGCGAAGGAAACGGAGGGAGGCAAGCGGTGGCTGCGTCGACTGGGCCTGGACACGGCCCGGCGATGTGGTCCACGGGATCGGGCGTACGGCCCGTCGCGGCTGAAGCGATCGACGCGGCTCCTGGCGGCGCGCGAGCGGCCAGATGGCGACGGAGGCGTTGACCCCGTGCTCCTCGAGGGGGCTGGATCCCAGCGGCGGCGCTGGCTCTCTCGAGGGATTCGGCTGCGGACTGGCAGATCGAAGGATCCCCTCGGGATCTGAGATGAACAGTGGATTGGATCTGATAAAAGAAAAAAAAAGGAAAGTGGAGAAGGGGGAAGAAGAAGGAGATGCCCAAATAGACCTAGGGGTCTATATAAAGCAGTTTTAGACTAGGGTTTGGAGACTAGGGGTGTTTAGGAGCCCTCCGATCGCGATCCGACGGATCCGATCGCGGGGATGATTTTAAAAGGACTAGACGGAGATAAAAGAAAGCAGTTGGGGGGTATCTTCGGGACACGAAGTAAGGGCACTTCGGACCCACACGGACAATGGAGGGAAAAGTCAACGGAGTCCAAACGAGACGAGATTTGAGAGGCGGGTTGCACACAACAAAACAACAACACACAACACAACCTCGCGGCACACCGGTAACGAAAAACGCCCGAACAACAAAGTAGGCCTACGGGACGTCACGGACACGTGAGGGAGCTCCGGAACACGAAACGGACAACGGGAAGGAACGCCATGAACCGGATGCAACCCACAACACAAATGCAATGCAATGCACATGTCTACATGATATGAATGAATGCCACACACTCACACGACAAAACGACGAAAGCCCGAAAGACAAAGAACCCGAAATGGAAATAGATGAAGCCGGAGATTTATTATATACCCAAAAGGGAAAGTATTACATCCGGGGCATTACACCCCGGGGGTCCACCGGGTGGGGCCACCCCTCCCGGTGGGGCCCCTAGGCCGCAAGGGGATGCGTGCAGCCCCCTGGGCTGGCGCACCACAAGGGGGCCCCACCTCCCCATGCGCATAGGGATAAACCCTAAGGGGGGGGGCCACCACTTGCCTTGGGGGAGGGGGACTCCTCCCTGGCCGCCGCCCCCCCTTGCAGATTGGATCTGCAAGGGGCTGGCGCCCCCCCTGGCCCCCTATATATATGTGGGGGGGAGAGGGCAGCCGCACCTCAGCCCTGGCGCCTCTCCCCCTCCCGTCACACCTCCCAACTCCTTTGCAGGGCAGCCCGGCGAAGCCCTGCTGCGATCTCCACTGCATCCGTCATCACGCCGTCGTGCTGCCGGATCTCTGACGACTTCTCCTCCCCCCTTGCTGGATCAAGAAGGAGGTGACGTTGCTGCACCGTACGTGTGTTGAACGCGGAGGTGCCGTCCGTTCGGCGCTAGATCATCGGTGACGAAGAACGTGAAGAGTACGACTACTTCATCCTTGCTTCGTTGAAAGCTTCTGCACGCAATCTTCATAACGGTATGTAGATGCACTCTTAGTTACTCGTTGCTAGATGTCTCCATAGATGGATCTTGGTGAAGACGTAGAAAATTTTTGAATTATGCTACGTTCTCCAACACTCCGCACCATGGTTGTCCTCGGCCTCCAGCTACTCGTTCACGCGGAGCGTGCGGGCGCTCTGCACGGACGAGAGCACCGCCCGGTTCAAGTCGAGGACGTCTGGTTCCGCCTGTAGGAGGGCCTCGATGGCGGTGGCATCCGCGCGGTCCGTTTCGAGTCGAGCCTCCGCCGCCCGGTTCATGTCCAGGACGTCTGGTTCCGCCTGCAGGAGGGCCTCGATGAGAGCGGCATCCGCGCGCTCCGCGTCGAGTTGAGCCTCTGCCGCCCGGTTCAAGTCCAGGATGTCCGATTCCGCCTACAGGAGGGCCTCGATGGCAGCGGCATCCGCGCGCTCCGCCTCAAGTTGAGCCTCCGCCGCCCGGTTGACATCCATGACATCCGGTTCCGCCTGCAGGAGAGCCTTGATGGCAGCGGCATGCGCGCGCTCCTGGTCCTCCTTTAGTATCGCCAGGTTGAACCGCTGGTCCGCCTGCACCATGGGGTACTCGGTCACCGGCATGAAGTCGACGTCCATTGTCTCATACCCATCGGGGGCCTTCTGCGCCGCGGCCTCCGCCATGAACATTGGATCGGCTTCCTCCTCCTCGTAGCTTGGCTCCAGAGAATTCGGGGATTGGCCCGCCGCAAAGTGATCTTGGGAATGGAGGTCTCTGGCGCCGACCACCGCCGCGATTTTTGCGCGGCGCTCCGGCGTCAGCATCTTGTAGTACGTGATCTTGCAGCGCACCATGGCTTTCCGGCAAACTAGGGGACGCTTGATGCGGGAGCGGATCGAAAGGTGGGGGAAGGGGCTGGAGTAGGCCGAGCAGCGAAGGTTCTAATGTGAATAGTGGTTCCGGTGACGACCGGTCAATCGGTTTTGATTGTACATCGCTCTTGTCGTGTTCGCATTGCAGCCCGGCACGCTGGACCCTCCATGTCGCTCACCGAATGGAACGCGCTTTGTCTTGTGTTTTCGCTCGCTTGCGGGACCGCAGTTGAGAGCAAACCGACGTCCCTCCCCCTCCCCCGCCCGCGTCATTTTATGCGGAGTATATAAAAACAGAGGGAGTATACTACGGATGAGGATCCCCTGACGTGGCCGAACCCATTGAGTAACTGACATGCGGGGCCTAGCAAGCATGGGGTCCGCCAGTAAGTGACCGAAAGGGAGGGTAAGGCAGGGATACGTATGTGAAAGGAGCTTCCAATGATATAATTTTCACATTATACATCTCATGTACTATTAATCTTGTCAATAGTCAAATGCGGTTTTGAAAAACGCATTAGAGCATGGTTAATAATATAGCCAGGTGATGGCTATAAGGAACTGCCATGTCATCTATCGATCTTGTCAACATGAACCGAATGGGATGTCAAAAATAAGACGCAAAGCGACACGTAGTGGAGGCAAAGTGAAACTTCAAACGAACCGTTTGTTTGTATGCATGTTGGAAAAATTACAAATAAACATTGGAAATACAAGCATGGTCTAGGCCCACATGTGAATGATACTCGGCGGAATGTTCAAATGAGGCATGCGGGAGGATGGACTCGACCGGAGGACGACATGATCGATGGAGAGGAATGAGAAATAAGCAAACGCCACATGATTATACTTGAACGGCTCAAATAAACTATAAGTTGTCTCGCTTGGCCTACATAGTGAAAGGCCTAATGCGCAACACGGAGCACTGATGCTTGAATATGGCCGGGAAAACAGGGAAACTGACATGTGGGGCACACCTGTCGGGACGATGTAGCGCAAACTAGTCCAATGGAGGAGCTGGCCCACTACCTCCTCGCCACTGACAACCGTTCATGTGGGTCGTGGGGGCCAACAACGTGGCGCAGCTCCAGCACCGCCTCTGGACACGGCAACCGTGGTGAGCGACACGCTCATCGTCGCTAGACACGGTCGGTTTCAGTGTGCCGAGGGTGGTGTTGGTGCTGTGGCACGACCAACAGTATGTTTGGTTTGTGCCCAAGGTTGCCCCATCAAAGAATTGGGTAGCCAAAATTTTGGTTGAGGTTTTGGTTGCCCATGATTTGGCCGACATTGGCAAGAAAAATGAACTAGAGTTGGCTAGAGTTCATTGGCATGCCAAAAAATGGCAACCATCCAAACAAAGACCAATCTTTGGGTCATGACCAAAATTTTGGTAAGGTGCACTTTGGACACAATCCAAGCACACGCCAACACCCGGCTCGTCGAGGAGGCACGGGGCGCCGGGACGCGTTCGCGGAGTGGTGTAGCGCGACCAACTGCATCCTCAGGACCTGAGACCATGCCGGGTCGTCTTGCATTTTCAATGACATGCGTCAATCGCATGTGAGCAAAGGGCATCTCCAACGTTGCCACGACCGCAGCTGACTACCCTGGCACACCAAAAATCCTCGTCCCTCGCGCCGTCGTGCGGTGCGTTCCCAGCCAGCGCCAGCTGCCCGCATTCATGTCGTCCATCCGTATGCTGTCGTTAAGAGGCTCGGTGCCCGAGGAACCAACTCCGGTAATTTAATGACGCACCAGGATGCTTGGCCTCACCGGAATGCGCTACTTAAAGCGGCAACACCCAGCTAACGTCCACACCATAGAACATCATCCTCCTACTTGGCACCACATCCGCCATGACCGCAAGCGCGAACGGTCTGCAGGAGAGCTTGTCTTCGGGGATGGAGCTCGAGGTCGCCGCCCTCGCTCAAGTCGCCGCACAAGCGGCGGCCACACTGGCGGCTGACGATGGGAGCACCGTCAGCCACGCGTCCTACTTGCCGCCGTCCAACGTCCGACACCGCCGAGGTCGGGGACTCCTCCGAGGATGAGTAGGGCATGGGAGGCGGCAGGGCATGGTGTGCCAACTGGCCGGTCCGTCTCCCGTGTTCTACTTTTCCTCGCCGAAGACCGCACCTTCACTTCACGGGTCTTGAACCCCGCCCCCGTACATGGAGATCGCAGATGGAGGACGTCGGTCGCCACCGTAGAATAGGTTTAGGGTCGGGTTTATTTTATTTTTCTGTCCTATAAAAGTTCGAAATGTTATGAAAATCTACCGTGTTTGCATTAATCTCGGTCAATGTATATGAACTTTCACAATAATATAGTATATTGTAGGAGTACTAGCAAGATGCCCGTGCGTTGCACGGAAATGGAAGATCAAGATCTTGTGGGAGGAAAGGATGAACGAGGGAAGGCCTTATCTGCAAATGCACATTCACGCATTTCACATCTAGGGGAACCTATGAAAGGGTTAACGTAAATTGCCTCTCTCCTCCCCTGATTTTCATGGTGGTGGGCCCCTCCCTCCCCCCAATCTACAATCAACAGCTCACATGTTTCACATTACGTTAATTACGTAACTGGGACTACGTAGGTGTAGCATTACTTGTCCTAAAAAACCAACTAAGCCAACCTCGCAGCATATCGCGCGGGAAAAGACCCGGCCGCACCGTTTTAGTCGGGATTACCGGATTACTAGTAGTAGTATCGATGGCTCGCGCGAAGCAACAAGTTTTTTTTTGAGGGGGCGAAGCACCTAGTTTAAAAGGAAAAAAGGCGGTACACTCACAGCACCCCTGTCGCGGTCGCATTGCACCCCACACACGTTCGGTCCTGCACACGGCTCACGCAAACGGAACGCGCTTTGGCTTGCCTCTTCACTGACACATGGGACTGCACTTGGAGAAATCGACCATGCGCCAAACTCCCCCCGCCCACCGCACGAAAATCCTCCCCCACCCAAAAATTCCCCCCAAATCCTAGATTCAAACGCCCTTCGGC
>LR738709.1:604185776-604257594 GCA_902687465.1 Secale cereale | reverse complement strand
GCCCTTCGGCCAACTAGCCAATAATATTCCCCAAACCCCCTCCCCACCGCCCCCCTCCACTCCATTCGCTCCGCCAAAGCTGCCCTCCCCGCCACGCCGATACGTCGGTGTCGCGGTTCGTCGAGGGGACGCATGGCGATCCTCTCGCTCCCACAGTACGCTCTCGTAGACTGCCGTCCTCTAGCCGCGCCGCCACCGCTGGCGCCGTTCTTGTGGAGGCACACGGCGGTCAGCACCGCCACCGCTGGCGACGTTCATGTGGAGACGCACGGCGGTCAGCTTCTCCCATGGTACGCGCATTCTAGACTGAGGCCCCGTGCATGTTGGTGTAGCGCTGAATGTTAGCTGATAGACGCCGTTAACCTCACTATTTGCCGAAGTAGTTTACAGTCAATATGCTCTGCTTAAGAAGCTTCCTTGCCCTGTTCTGCACTCAATCTGCTTAGCTGAGATGGCATGCCAAGGCCGATTAGTTGCTAAATATCCTACCATATATTTATTGTGACGTAGATTGCCATGGTCTAGTAGCCAATCTGTTAGGTGAAATAGCTCTACACCATTTTATACTCGATCTTTGTTGCTGCGATGGCCTTCAATAGTTCGATGGCTGTGTGGTCTGTTGGAAATACATAATCCATCATGCTCGGCCTCATTGACTGCTGAAACAGCCTGCCATAATTTAGCACTCAAATCTGTTTGCTGAATTAGCTTTACATATATTTCGTTACTTAGATCTTCTCGTCCAAATATCTTGCCATAGCTTTAGACATCGACCTAGGTATTTTCTTCTGGACTTCATAAAAAAGCATATATGTTTTTCTTGTAATATCTAGTAGAAGAACTAATTTGTATGTCTAACAGATGGACATGACTTGGATAACTTCTGCTCGAAGATTCTCCGTTGCATATGTCGAGGGGGTTGAAAACTTCATGAACTTTATCAGAGCTGAGTACGATGGTCCGAAATCAGATGTGCTCTGCCCGTGTAGCAGCTGTATGAATTCAGTTACAAGACCCCAGTCAACTGTGCAAAATCATCTACACTTGTATGGGATGTCGGTCACATATACTAGGTGGGCTCATCATGGTGAAGCTGTGAACGTCAATGTTATTGACTACGTGGAAGCAGCAGATCACCATCTTGATCTGCCTGATGCTCAGGTGGAAGAGGAGGAGGAGGAGGTGGTGGCGGACCCAGTGAGTTTGACCAACATTGAAACAATGCTATGAAATGCTCATGCATTCCGTGAATTTTCACCTGCAGAAGAAAAACGGTGGGCCCGCATGTTGGAACAATGCAACGTGGCTGTCACCCCAGGAAATAAGCTGTCAGTATTCTCAGCTATGGTCACCTTTCTTCAGGTGAAGACATATGAGCGGATGACCAACAAACCATTCGATGTGATGTTGGCTGCTTTCCGCAAAGCTTTCCCAGATGCGTCTGAGCTGCCACACACCTACACTAAAATGAAGAATTTCCTTCGTGCAGTTGGAATTAGATATGATATGATCCATGTTTGTAAGAATAATTGTGTTCTGTTCTGGAAGGATTATACAAACTAAGTGAATGCCCGAAATGCAAATCATCAGGATGGAAAGATGGTGATGATGTGAAGAGGATTCCTCATAATGTTCTGAGACATTTTCCAATTACACCAATATTGCAGAGGTTGTTTCATGATGCTGAAACAAGAGAGGATGGACTGTGGCATTCTAGGAACCAGGAGTACAGAGATCAGAATGTAATGAGCCATCCATCACATGGTAGTGAGTGGAAAAGCTTCAATCAGAAGCACGAAAAGTTTGCTGCTGACCCGAGAAACATTAGACTTGGCTTAGCTTCAGATGGATTTAACCCATTTGGCCACAAGAGCGCCACATATAGCATGTGGCCAGTGCTTGTTATCCCTTACAACATGCCTCCAAATGTCTGCACCAAAGAATCAAACTACATGATGGCCTTGCTCATCCCAGGTCCAAAAAGTCCTGGAAAGGATTTTGATTTGTTCATGGAGCCTCTTGTGGAGGAACTTCAACAACTTTGGAGGGGTGTTCACACTCGAGACCTATATAGTGGCCCACCAGCAGATTTCTTTCTGCGTGCTGTTATAATTTGGTGCATCCATGATTATCCGGCTTTGGGAACTATGTCAGGGCGAACGACACATGGTTACAATGCATATGTTCGCTGTGACAGGAATCCGCTGTCATACGCAATAGTTAGCAAGATCTGTTACATTGGACACCGCCGTTTCCTTGCCAAGGACAAGCCGCATCCTAGAAAATACCGAAGACATGTGTTCAATGCAAAGCATGAAAACCGTGATGCGCCAAAGAGGATCACCGCCGATGGATTGCAAGTAGAATTAGAGAAGGTCAGGCATATTACGCTAGGAAACCATCATGATAATGGTAGCGGGAAAAGGAAGCGTGGCAGGGCAGAAGAGAGATTATTGTTTACCCGCGGGTCCACTTTGTGGGACTTGGAGTATTGGAAAGATTTAGATCTGCGGCATAATCTTGATGTGATGCACATCGATAAAAAAATATGTGACAGCATTATCGACACACTTCTTAATATTGAAGGCAAGACGAAAGATACCTTAAAATCTAGGATTGATTTGACACACCTGGGTATCAAAGAGGATTTGCAGGTGCAAGATGAAGGTAAACCACGGGATATGGCACCAGCTGTGTACGTCTTGGACAAGGTAAAAAGAAAAGGGTTATGCGAGGTCATGTCACGTGTGAGATTCCCACATGGATTTGCTTCCAACCCTGAAAGGAGAGTCAGTGCAGATGGAAACAAGGTACAAGGGTTGAAAACTCATGACTGCTACGTCCTACTTCAAAGGGTTTTACCTGTTATCCTTAGAGGATTGGGCCGCCCTGACTTATACAGAGCAGTTGCAGAGTTGGGACAATTCTTTAGGGAACTCTGCAGTAGAAATATCAGGATACATGCTTTGGAGCGTCTTAGAGACAAGATACCAACTATCCTATGCGACCTTGAGAAGATATATCCTCCAGCCTTCTTTGATGTGATGGTGCATTTGGCTATTCATCTACCTGATGGGGCTCTACTTAGAGGTCTAGTACAGTATGGCTCGATGTACCCTATTGAAAGGCGGCTAGGCACTTTCAAGGGCTATGTTAGGAACAGAGCTAGACCCGAGGGTTCCATTGCAGAGGCCTACATTGCTACATAAGCGTTGACATTCTACTCAAAATAGATTGAAATAGCTGATCAGCTTAGCAAAGAGGTGGATGAAGACAATCCCACGCTCAATGTTTTCGATTATTCTGTTCGAGTTACAGGGAAGAGTCGACAAGAGGACAAACCTAAAGATTTGGACAAAATGGTTAGGTATGTGTTGAATAACTGTCCTGAGATACTACCCTATATCAAGTAAGTGCTAAGTACTGCAGCTTATACATCGTAATCTACTAAACTTGCAGCACATTCTTATATATTTAGATGTTTGACGCGATCACTATGTTGTGCAGCATCTACAAAAAGGAGTTACTGCCGCAAAATCCAAGAAACATTGACAAACTAGTTATGGCAGGATTTACGAAATGGTTCAAGAGCTATGTAAGCTTTTGAATTGCATTGTCAGTTTTTTTAATATATTGAGTACATAAGATGATCAGCTTGTCTATTTTCTAACCATAGGTTAAGAAGATGCGGGAGGATGGGCAGGCAATTGATGATGCCCTTTACTCACTAGCAATGGGTCCTGATACTCGGGTAAGACATGATGAATCTTGCGTTGTTGGAGATGTGCGCTACAACACCCTTGCATGAGACGAAGGCAGGAAGACAGAAAACAGTGCCATCATGAGCACGGATACGTATGACAAAGAGACAACTGAAATGTATGCTAACATAACATACATTGTTCAGTTGCAGTATATATCTAGTTTCGAGGATCATCGGTGTGTGGTTCTGTTGTGTTGTCGTTGGTATAACCTGTTTTCCAGGATCGCAAAACCCAGAGCTGATGATTATTTCAAATCCATCAGTGTCAAGGTGGCGTACCAGACCAACGAGCCTTTTATTTTGGCAAATCAAGCAACACAGATATTTTTCTTGGAAGACACATTTGCACGTAGCGATGACTGGAGAGTATTGCAAAGGTTTGAGCTAATGAATTCATTTAATGAAGTTGCACAACAAGATGATGCTTACACTGCTCCTGATGTACAAGATAACACAGATGTTCCTAATATCTTTGAGAACCATATTGTCAATGACACCGGCGAAAAGATTGCTTGTCATGCTGTGGACATACAAGAGTTGATCAAGAAGAAGCCAACGTTCGAGGACGTTGAGGACGAAGAAGAAGATGACACCGTGCGGAATTACGATTTAGACTGATACACATGGCGAAGATGTTGACGCTGCTGCTGCGGATGATGATTACATTGCTTTTGTCGTATTTGCCTGTCAGAAGACGTTTTTTATCTACTATGTGAAATTGTGTTTGCTATGACAACTGAAACCTGATGAACATGTTGTTTAGTATTTTCCTGTGAGAACATCACTTGTTATGTATGCTGATTTGTGTTTGGTGATTGTATGATGACTAAAACATGATGACATTGTTGTTTAGTTGTACTCATATTTGGCTGTGAAACTTGAATTTGATGACATAGTTTGATGTTGGACTGCAATTTGCTCGACGTCTTCGAATGAGAACAAAGCTGACCCGACAGGGCCTCTGCTATTTTTTTATTTATTACCAAAAGGGCCTCTGCTATTTCTTTATTTATGAGCAAAAGGGGATACCCCCTGATTTCCGTTAATAGAAGTCATTAGATGTTCACAACACTACGCCCAGCCTGCTACACAGGTTTCATTCATTACTAGTTTCAGCAAAGTGCTCATGTCATAGCCACTGAATACATCACGAGTGCTACATACACTGCAAATAAAGAGACAATCATCCTACAGAGCACATCGATTTTGCCCATTATCTTCACAAGCTCTTTCATCTCCTCATTGCCGTCAAGGCCGTTCAGCAGCTGTTGCTTGGCCATGATCAGAGGAACTACATATTTAACCTTCTTCTCTGCATCTTCCTCTTCTGCCGTTCCTTTAGTTACTTGTCCAACACCCCAACCTGCTGGTATTGGGATTCCTCGGCTAACCAAATAATCAGCGTAGTTGCACTCCCCCACATCAGCAACTTCCCAGAAATACAAATCACACGAATCTTCCCTTTTCTGCATGAATCAAATTGGAAGATCATCAACCAAACTATTAAAAAAACAGCAACTGAAAGCAGCAGAACAACACTTAAACATATTATTACCCCATGATTCGGGCATTTGTAGAAGACTCGGCCAGGGTTGAGGCTTGTGGTTGAGACGCGACGTATGACTTTGCGTGATTTGCAGCAGTGGCACCACACCAACAGTAGCGGGCTGCGATGAGCAACCGGCTGCGATGCGCGTGCCGGCGGGGGTGTGATGAGACCCACAGGCGATGGTACGGGTGGCGACTTGGCGCATATTTGGTTGTTGCCTGTTGAAGAGCAGGTGGATGAGCAGCCAACGGACATGGTTGCTGCGGCCAGAGCTTCTGATGCTAGGCAGAGTAAGTAGAGAAGAGGAGAAGCGAACGTTGGATATGTCAGTTTCATTACTTGCAGAGTAGCATAGCACCATATATAGTCATAGTCTAGGTTTGGATTCGAACCAGCTACAGGAGCACGTCTCTCTTTTTTCTAAAACTCAACATCTCTTTACTGGTAGACTAGCTTGTTCTGTATGCCTTCTCAAGTCTTTGATTCCTCCACCTGACATCTGGGACCCACCGGAAGGGCCTCTGTATTTCGCGAAAAAAACATGCCCCCCGGCCGCTGATAGGTCGGACCCACCAGTTATCTTCGCACGCAAGGAAGTGCCTCCTTATTACGCATGAAAAAATGAATACCCCCTACCAGCTGGAACCCAGCATCGTGGGAGGCTGAATTGTGGGCCTGCCAAGTTGACGGAGACGGAGGGCTTTGTCTACTTAGTCAATATGAACGATTCTAGCTCCAGTTACCGTACGATGTTCATCCAACGGCAGTAGTGCTTCTTCAACCTCTGGTCTTCTTGCTCCAGCCGCCCAAACCAATGCCGGTCGTGCTGCGTGCTCCTGCCTCCCGTGGCCGGTTGTGATGCCGCTGAGGCCTCACCGCCCCCTACTACTCCCACCGCTGGCCAGGGCATCCCTCTACTCACCCACACCCCCTATTATTCTGCGACGACGGCAGACTCACACCGCAGCCGAACCAGTGAACCCTCGTACTCCTTTCCGCGTGAGCATCCACTGCCGCGTCTTCCCCGACTCCGCGTCGTCCCCTTGCTAGGCCTTGCTGTCGTCCACCGCCTTGGTGCTCTCGGCGCGGCGTGGTCAATCTGGTCAACGACCGACTTCCATCGAAAGAGTATTGTACGTGGAGAGGCTGACGGCTGGGTCCATGGCCACAGCCCATTTTTCTTGTGATTTGCCAAATAAGTCACTTTGTCACGCCTGTTGGGCTGCAAATCTTTCAAGACGAGGAGAGCTTCATTCGGCTGGCCGAGAAAATAGCCTATTAGTAATGAGAAATGGGCTGTACATTTTTAAAACACATCAAACCGGCAATTAGTTTCAAATATCTTTTTTTTCATTTCGAGATTTTAAATTGCATTATGCGTGGACACTTTGTTGGATTTTATATTGATATGCATTTATTTTTAAAATCAGTTTGAATGTGACTCGAAATTTCGGGATTAAAAACAGTTCAGACCGCACAGAAATATGCAAAATTTCGTATAATTTTTTAACCGTGGCCACAATATGGGCTGTAATGCTAACAAAAAGAATATGGGCTCCAAAAAAACCTTAAGAATTAGCAAATGGGCTGTAAATTATTAGAAATAATGGCAGATGGGTTGTATGATGTTTTCCACAGATTTGAGGCCTTCCTAAAAAAAGGTTGACGCACAAGCAGTGACTGTTGGATGTCCATCCAACGGCCGTCGTGCTTCTTCAATCTCTGCTCTTCCTGCTCCAGCCGCTCAAACAAGAGCCGGTGGGACTGCCTGCTCCCTCCTCCCCGCGGCCAGCTGTGCTGCCACGCAGGCCTCACCGCCCCACCGTACTCCCATTGCTGGCCTAGCCATCCCTCTACTCACCCACACCTGTTGTTAGTCTCCGGCGACGGCATACGAACCAGTAAAACCTCGTACAATCGTACTCCCCTCCGCGTGGGAAACAACTGCCGAGTCTTCCCTGCCTCTGTGTCGTTCCCTTCCTAGGCCTCGCCATCGTCCACCGCCCTGGTGCTCTCGGCGCGGCGTGGTCAATCTGGTCAACGACCGACTTCCATCTGAAGAGTACTGTACGTGGAGAGGCTGATAGCTAGGTCCACGGCAGCCGCAAGGAAGTGCCTCCTTATTACGCGGAAAATAATTATACCTCCACCTGACAGCGGGGACCCATCGGACGGGCCACCACATTTGGCAAAAAAAAAACGTTTTCCCCCTGATTGCTGGGACCCACCGGACGGGTCACCGCATTTCGCGAAAAAATGTTCCCCCCGCTTTTAGCTCGGACCCACCGGAAGTGCCTCCTTATTACTCACAAAAAATGAATACTTCCCTGCTAGCTGGGACCCAGCATAGTGGGAGGCTGACTTGTGGGCCTACTAAGTTGATGGGGACAGAGGGCTTCGTCAGCTTAGTCAATATGCACGATTCTAGCTCCATTGACCGTACGATGTCCATCCAACGGTCGTAGTGCTTCTTCAACCTCTGGTCTTCTTGCTCCAGCCGCCCAAACCAGCGGCGCTCGTGCCTCATGCTCCTGCCTCCCGTGGCCGGCTGCGATGCCGTGGAGGCCTCACCGCCCCCTACTATTCCCACAGCTGGCCAGGCCCTGCGGCGACGGTAGCCTCACACCGCAGCCGAACCAGTGAACCCTCGTACTCCTCTCCACGCGGGCTTCCACTGCCGCGTCTTCCCCGGCTCTAAGTCCCCTTCCTAGGCCTCGCCGTCGTCCATCGCCCTGGTGCTCTCGGCGCGGCGTGGTCAACGTGGTCAAGGAACGACTTCCATCGGAAGAGTACTGTACGTGGAGAGGCTGACAGCTGGGTCCACGACAGCCCCAAGGAAGTGCCTCCTTATTACGCGGAAAATAATTATTCCTCCACCTGACAGTAGGGACCCACCGGACGGGCCACCGCATTTGGTGAAAAAAACGTTCCCCCCTGACTGCTGGGACCCACCGGACGGGCCACCGTATTGCGTGAAAAAACGTTCCCCCCGTTGTTAGCTCGGACCCATCGGAAGTGCCTCCTTATTATGCACAAAAAAATTGAATACTCCCCCTGCTGGTTGGGATCCACCTTGGTGGGAGGCTGACTTGTGGGCCTACTAAGTTGATGGGGACGGTGTGCTTTGTCAACTTAGTCAATATGAACGATTATAGCTCAAGTGATTGTACGATGTCCATCTAACGGCCAAAGTGCTTCTTCAACCTATGGTCTTGTTGCTCCAGTCGCCCAAAGCAGCGTCGGTCATGCCGCATGCTCCTGCCTCTCGTAGCCGGCTGTGCTACCGCGGAGGCCTCACCGCCCCCTACTATTCCCACCGCTAGCCAGGCCATCCCTCTACTCACCCACACCCCCTGTTATTCTGCGGCGACGGTAGCCTCACACCGCAGCGAACCAGTGAACCCTCATACTCCTCTACGCGTGGGCATCCACTGCCGCGTCTACCCCGTCTCCGTGTCGTCCCCTTCCTAGGCCTCGTCGTCGTCCACCGCCCTGGTGCTCTCGGCACGGCGTGGTCAACGTGGTAAAGGAACGGCTTCATCGGACGTGGACTGTACGTGGAGAGGCTGACAGCTGGGTCCACGGCCACAGCAAGGAAGTGCCTCCTTATTACGCGCAAAATAATTATTCCTCCACCTGACAGCGGGGACCCACCGGATGGGCCACCGTATTTCGCGAAAATAAATGTCTCCCCCTGACTGCTGGGACCCACCAGCTACATCTTCGCACGCAAGGAAGTGCGTCCGGGCAAAAAAAAAGATTCGCCCCCCTGACTGTTGGGACCCACCAGCTACATCTTCGCACGCATGGGAAGTGCCTGACAGTCGGGACCCACCTGGTCGAAGCGTACGTAGCGTTGTCTTTCTGGTCGCGAACGTGTATGTACATACTGGTCGATGTAGAGGCATGCACGTGTCGTAGCAGAGGCGCGCACGTAGCATGTACACGTACGTACATCGGCCAGGGTGCAAGAGAGTAAATACGGCCGCGTACGTACATACGGGCGGGGTCTCGAACGCCGACTCGCGCGTACGAACGGCCAGGGCTCGTGTACATGGCTGGGTCGGAACGGAGAAACATCGTCGTTGTTGTGTTCATGGGGAGCCAACCGGCTGGGTCGGAACGAAATGCGTCGTCGTGTTCATCGGGAGGGCTTGGACAGAACAACCGATGGAAACGAGGCCTGGCGTACCGCAGAACGGAGAAAACGGCCTTGTGTTCGACCGGCCACGTTCGAAACGGGATCCTATTCATCTGGAGGGGTCTGGCGTACCGCAAAACGGAGGAAACGGACCTCCTACGATTGAAATGGGGGTCCTGTTGATCGGGAGGGGTGTGGCGTACCGCAAAACAGAGGAAACGGACTTGTGTTGGAGCGCTACGGTCGAAACGGGGGTCCTGTTCATCGGGAGGGGTGTGGCGTACCGCAAAACGGGACTCCACGGGATATTGTTCATCACCACCGTCGACCCCCTACAGCCTCCACGGGCTACTATTCATCCACCGTCGACCTCCTCCAGCCTCCACCTGCGACTGTTCAGCCTCCACCACACGCTACTCCACCGGCTACTGTTCAACCAGCCCTCTCCACGGGCTCCTATTCAACCACCCCTCCATGGGCTACTTTTCATCCAGCCCTCCACCGTCTACTGTTCATGCAGCCTTCCACGGGGTGGTCCTGTTCATGCAGCCCTCCACGGGGTCCTGTTCATGTAGCCCCAACCGGCTCGATCAAAAGGGGTCCTGTTCATGCAGAGGCAACACCAGGGGGTCCTGTTCAGCCACCCCCACCGGGAACTGTTCATCCAACCCCCCCCCAGCAACGCTCACTGTTCATGCAGAGGCAGCATCGATCGGCTTCAGTTAGCAGCAGTAGTGAATGAATCGCTCGATCGGGTTCAGTTAACAGCCATCGATCGATCGCTCGGGTTCAGTAACGCGTAGCCTACAGTGCAATCGCTTGGATTCAGTTAGAGCCCGATGCCTCGCTCGGGTTTAGTTAGAGCCCAACGCCTCGCACCCATGCGCGTGCGTGTACAAGAGAAATGCGCATCGCTCGGCCTCGACCACCCACCGTAACCGGGAACACCCCGATATTTTCCTCGCCCTCGCTTCTACCACGGTTTTTTCCGTCATGGACGGCCCAAAGAATGTCATGCAGCTGCGTCTCTGGTCCGCCCAAGACGAGAAGCCCATTTTCTGTCATGATTTTTTGTCATAGAAGTAGGACCCCACCACATCTATGATGATACCGTGTTTTGTCACAATTATTATCATAGAAGTGTCATGAGTATGATAGAAAAAGTTTCATTCGGACCAAAATGTCACGGATGTGTCTTTTTTTTTGTAGTGAAAGGAGCAAAATGATATTGGCCATATCATGTCACTATTTGATTGCATGTGATGTTTATCATGTTTTACATCTTATTTGCTTAGAACGATGGTAGTAAATAAGATGATCTCTCATTAAAATTTCAAGAATTGTGTTTCCCCTAACTGTGCACCGTTGCTAAGGTTCGTTGTTCCGAAGCACCACGTGATGATCGGGTGTGATAGGCTCTAACGTTCGCTTACAACGGGTGTAAGCCAGATTTACACACGCAATACACTTAGGGTTCACTTGACGATCCTAGCATGTACAGAGATGGCCTCGGAACACGGAAGACCGAAAGGTCGAACATGAGTCGTATAGAAGATACGATCAACATAAAGATGTTCACCGTTGATGACTAGTCCGTCTAATGTGATGATCGGACACGGCCTAGTCGATTCGGATCATGCATCACTTAGATGACTAGAGGGATGTCTATCTGAGTGGGAGTTCATTAAATAATTTGATTAGATGAACTTAATAGTCATGAACAATAGCCTAAGTTGTCTTCGCAAATTATGTTGTAGGCCAATAGCTTGCGTTGTAGCTCCCTGTTTAATACGATCCTAGAGAAAGACTAAGTTGAAAGATATTGTAAGCAATGATGCGGACTGGGTCCGTAGTCCGAGGAGTGTCCTCACTGCTACACAGAAGGCTTACGTCTTTGATGCACCGCTCGATGTGCAAACCCCTACAACATCGTCTGTGGATGTTGTGAACACCTGACAGACACGTCCTGATGACTACTTGATAGTTTACTGCACCATATTTTACGGCTTAGAATCGGGATTCCAATGACGTTTTGAACGCCATAAGACATATGAGATGTTCCAAGAGCTGAAATTGGGATTTCAGGCTCATGCCCGTGTTGAGAGGTATGAGACCTCTGACAAGTTCTTTTGCCAACAAGATGGAGGAGAATAGCTCAACTAGTGAGCATGTGCTCAGAATGTCTGGGTGCTAAAATCACTTGAACCAAGTGGGAGTTAATATTCTAGATGAGATAGTGGTTGACGGAATTCTCTAGACACTATCACCAAGCTACTAGAACTTCGTGATGAACTATGACATGCAAAGGATGGAGATGATCCTGGAGCTATTAGCGGTGCTTAAGACCGCAAAAGTAGAAATCAAGAAGAAGCATCAAGTGTTGATGATTTAACAAGACCACTGGTTTCAAAAAGGGCAAGGGCTAGAATGGAAACTTCATGAATGGCAAACCAGTTGTCGCTCTAATGAAGGAACCCAAGGTTGAACCCAAACCTCGAGACTAAGTGCTTCTATTGTAAGGGGAACGGTCACATGGTAGCAGAACTACCCCAAATACATGGTAGATAAGAAAGCTGGCAACTTCAACAAAGTATATTTGATATACATGTTATTGATGTGTACCTTACTAGTACTCCTTGTAGTACCTGGGTATTGGATACCGGTTCAGTTGCTGTTATTAGTGACTTGAAGCAAAAGCTACGGACTGAACGGAGACTAGCTAAGGGCGAGGTGACGATGTGTGTTGGAAGTGCTTCCAAGGTTGATAAGATCACCATCGCACGCTCCCTCTACCTTCGGGATTAGTGTTGAACCTAGATAAATGTTATCAGGTGTCTACGTTGAGCATGAATATGATTAGATCATGTTCATTGCAATACGGTTATTCATTTAAGTTAGAGAATAATGGTTATTCTATTTACATGAATAATACCTTTATGGTCATGCACCCAATGGTTTATTGAATCTCGATCATAGTAATACACATGATAATAATATTAACGCCAAAAGATGTAGAGTTAATAATGATAGTACCACTTTCTTGTGGCACTGCCGCTTAGGTCATTTTGGCATAAAATGCATGAAGAAACTCCATGCTGATGGATGTTTGGAGTCACTTGATTTTGAATCGCTCGACACATGCGAGCCATGCCTCTTGGGCAGGATGATTAAGATCCCATTTTCAGGTATAATGAAACGGGCAAGTGACTTGTTGGAAATCATACATGTTGATGTGTGTGATCCAATGAGAATTAAGGCGTGTGGTGGATATCGTTATTTTCTCATCTTCACTGACGATTTGAGTAGATATGGGTATATTTACTTAATGAAGCAAAAGTCTGAAACGTTTGAAGAGTTCAAGCAATTTCAGAGTGAAGTTAAGAATCATCATAACAAGAAGATCATGTTCCTACGATCTGATCAAGGGGAGATTTTCTGAGTTATGAGTTTGGCAATCACTTAAGACATTGTGGAATTGTTTCGCAGTTGAAGCCACCTGGAACACCACAATGTAATGGTGTGTCTGGACGTCGTAATCGAACCTTATGAGATATGGTGCGATCTATGATGTCTCTTACCAATCTACCGCTATTATTTTGAGGTTATGCATTAGAGACAGCTGCATTCACTTTAGATAGGGCACCATCTAAGTCCGTTGAGATGACGCCGTATGAACTATGGTTTGGCAAGAAACCAAAGTTGTCGTTTCTTAATGTTTGGGGCTGCGATGCTTATGGCTTCAGCCGGAAAAAGCTCGAACCCAAAGCAGACAAATACATCTTCGTAGGATACCCAAAGGTAACAGTTGGGTATACCTTATATCTCAGATCCAAGGGCAAAAATGTTTGTCACTAAGAACGGGTCCTTTCTCGAGAAGGAGTTTCTCTCGAAAGAATTGAGTGGGAGGAAGATAGAACTTGGTGAGGTTGTCGAACCCTCACTTCAATCGGAGAGTAGTGCAACACAGAAAGATGTTTCTGTGGAACCTACGACTGTTGAAGAGGAAACTAATGATAGTGATCATGAAGCTCCGGATCAAGTTGCTATCGAACCTCGTAGGTCGACAAGGATATGTACTACTCCTGAGTGGTACGGTGATCCTGTCTTAGAGGTCATGTTGTTGGACAACAATGAACCTACGAACTATGGAGAAGCGATGGTGGGCCAGTATTCTGACAAATGGTTAGAAGCCGAGAAATCCGAGATAGGATCCATGTATCAAAACAAAATATGGACTTTGGTGGACTTGCCCGATGATCGGCAAGCCATTGAGATAAATGGATCTTTAAGAAGAAGACGGGCATGGACGGTAATGTCACCGTCTATGAAGCTCGACTTGTGGCGAAGAGTTTTTCACAAGTTCAAGGAGTTGACTAAGATGAGATTTTCTCAACCGTAGCGATGCTTAAGTTTGTCGGAATCATGTTAGCATTAGCTGCATTTATGAAATCTGGCAGATGGATGTCAAAACAAGTTTCCTTGCCAGTTTTCGTAAGGAAAGGTTGTATGTGATACAATCAGAAAGGTTTTGTCGATCCTAAGGATGCTAAAAGGTATGCTGGCTCCAGCGATCCTTCCATGGACTAGAGCAAGCATCTCAGAGTCGGAATATACGCTTTGATGGAGTGGTCGACGTTTTTGGGTTTATACAAAGTTTGTTAGAAACTTGTATTTACAATAAAGTGAGTGGGAGCACTACAACATTTCCGATAAGTATATGTGAATGACATATTGTTGATCTGAAATGATGTAGAATTTCTGGAAAGCATAAAGGGTTTTTCAAAGGAAGACCTGGATAAAGCTGCTTACATATTGGGCATCAAGATCTATAGAGATAGATCAAGACGCCTGATGATACTTTCAGAAGAACACACACCTTTGACATGATTTTGAAGGAGTTCAAAATAGATCAGTCAAAGAAGGATTTCTTACCTGAGTTGTAAGGTGTGAAGTTGAGTAAGACTCAATGCTTGACCACATCAGAAGAAAGAGGAAGGACGACGGTCGTCCCCTATGCTTTTGTCATAGGCTCTATACGGTATGCCAGGCTGAATACCGCACCTGATGTGTGCCTTGCCACATGTCCGCCAAGAGGGTACAAAGGTGATCCAGGAGTGGATCACTAGATAGCGGTCAAAATTATCCTTAGAGGAATAAGGAAATGTTTCTCGGTTATGGAGGTGATAAAGAGTTCGACGTAAAGAGTTACGTCGATGCAAGCTTAACACCTATCCGGATAGCTATGAGTAGAGATACCGGATACATATAATGTAGCAACAATTTGGAATAGCTCCAAGTGGAACGTGGTAGCAGCATCTACGATATGACATAAAGTTTTGCGAAATACATAGGGATCTGAATGTTACAGACCCGTTGAGTACAACCTCTCTCACAAGCATAACATGATCAAACCCAGAACTCATTGAGTGTTAATCACATAGTGATGTGAAGTATATTATTGGCTCTAGTAATGTTAGTCACATGGCGATGTGACCTGTGAGTGTTAATCACATGGCGATGTGAACTAGATTATTGACTCTAGTGCAAGTGGGAGACTATTGGAAATATGCCCTAGAGGCAATAATAAATTGGTTATTATTGTATTTCCTTGTTCATGATAATTGTTTATTATCCATGCTAGAATTGTATTAATAGGAAACTCAGATACATGTGCGGATACAAAGACAAACACCATGTCCCTAGTGAGCCTCTAGTTGACTGGCTCGTTGATCAATAGATGGTTGCGGTTTCCTGACCATGGACATTGGATGTCGTTGATAACGGGATCACATCATTAGGAGAATGATGTGATGGACAAGACCCAATCCTAAGCCTAGCACAAGATCGTGCAGTTCGTATGCTAAAGCTTTTCTAAATGTCAAGTATCTTTTCCTTAGACCATGAGATTGTGCAACTCCCGGATACCGTAGGAATGCTTTGGGTGTACCAAACGTCACAATGTAACTGGGTGGCTATAAAGGTGCACTACGGGTATCTCCGAAAGTGTCTGTTGGGTTGGCACGAATCGAGACTGGGATTTGTCACTCCGTGTGACAGAGAGGTATCTTTGGGCCCACTCGGTAGGACATCATCATAATGTGCACAATGTGATCAAGGAGTTGATCACGGGATGATGTGTAATAGAACGAGTAAGGAGACCTGCCGGTAACGAGATTGAACAAAGTATCGAGATACCGACGATCGATCTCGGGCAAGTACTATACCGGTAGACAAAGGGAATTGTATACAGGATTGATTGAATCCTTTACATCGTAGTTCATCCGATGAGATCATCGTGGAGCATGTGGGAGCCAACATGGGTATCCAGATCCCGCTGTTGGTTATTGACCGGAGAGTTGTCTCGGCCATGTCTGCGTGACTTCCAAACCCGTAGGGTCTACACACTTAAGGTTCGATGACGCTAGGGTTATAGGGAAAGTATGTACGCGGCTACCGAATGTTGTTCGGAGTCCCAGATGAGATCCCGGACGTCATGAGGAATTCCGGAATGGTCCGGAGGTAAATATTGATATATAGGAAGTGAGGTTTGGCCATCGGAAGTGTTCCGGGCATCGCCGGTAATGTACTGGGACCACCGGAAGGGTCCGGGGGTCCACCGGGAGGGGCCACCAGCCCCGGAGGCCTACGTGGGCCAATAGTGGGAAGGGACCAGCCCCTAGGTGGGCTGGGGTGCCTCCTACCAAGGTCCAAGGCGCCTCCAAGAGGGGAGGGGGCAAACCCTAGGGCAGATGGGCCCTAGGGCCCATCCTGGTGCGCCCCCTCTCCCTCTTCCCTTTGGCCGCCACCCTAGATGGCATCTAGGGCTGCCGCCCCCCTAGGGAGGGAACCCTAGAGGGGGCACAACCCCTCCCCTCCCCCTATATATACTTGAGGTATGGGCGCTGCCCAACATATGATTTGATCTCTCTCTTGGCGCAGCCCTACCTCTCTCCCTCCTCGTCTCTCGTAGTGCTTGGCGAAGCCCTGCTGGAGTCCCGCGCTCCTCCACACCCACCACGCCGTTGTGCTGCTGCTGGACGGAGTCTTCCCCAACCTCTCCTTCTCCCCTTGCTGGATCAAGGCATGGGAGACATCACCGGGCTGCACGTGTGTTGAACGCGGAGGCGCCGTTGTTCGGCGCTTAGATCGGAATCAACCGCGATCTGAATCGCTACAAGTACGACTCCTTCATCCGCGTTCTTGTAACACTTCCGCTTAGCGATCTACAAGGGTATGTAGATGCACTCCCCTCTCCCTTGTTGCTAGTTTACTCCATAGATTGATCTTGATGATGCGTAGAATTTTTTTGATTTATGCTACGATCCCCAACATAAAGGCCTACTCGAATAAGTGTTTTTCAATGAAGGACCTTGGAGAAGCTGCTTACATATTAGGCATCAAGATCTATAGAGATAGATCGAGACGCCTCATTGGTCTTTCACAAAGCACATACCTTGATAAGATATTGAAGAAGTTCAATATGGACCAGTCCAAGAAATGGTTCTTGCGTGTATTACAAGGTGTGAGATTGAGCACAGCTCAATGCCCGAACTCGGCAGAAGATAGAGAAAAGATGAGTGTCATCCCCTATGCCTCAGCCATATGTTCTATTATGTATGCCATGCTGTGTACCAAACCTGATGTCAACCTTGCCATAAGTTTGGTGGGGAGGTACCAAAGTGATCCCGGAATGGAACACTGGACAACGGTCAAGAACATCCTGAAGTACCTGAAAAGGACTAAGGATATGTTTCTCGTTTCTGGAGGTGACTAAGAGCTCGTCGTAAAGGGTTACGTCGATGCTAGCTTCGACACAGATCCGGATGACTCCAAGTCACAAACCGGACACGTGTATATTTTGAATGGTGGGGCAGTCAGCTGGTGCAGTTGCAAGCAAAGCGTCGTGGCGGCATCTACATGTGAAGCGGAGTACATAGCTGCTTCCGAAACAGCACATGAAGGAGTCTGGATGAAGGAGTTCATCACCGACCTAGGAGTTATTCCAAGCGCGTCCGGCCCGATGACTCTCTTCTGTGACAACACTGGAGCTATTGCCATTGCCAAGGAGCCCAGGTTTCACAAGAAGACCAAGCACATCAAGCGTCGTTTCAACTCCATTCGTGGTTATATTCAAGACGGAGACATAGATATTTGTAAAGTGCATACGGATCTAAATGTCGCAGATCCGTTAACTAAACCATTTCCACGAGCAAAACATGATCAACACCAGAACTCTATGGGTGTTCGATTCATCACAATGTAACTAGATTATTGACTCTAGTGCAAGTGGGAGACTATTGGAAATATGCCCTAGAGGCAATAATAAAATGGTTATTATTATATTTCCTTGTTCATGATAATTGTCTATTGTTCATGCTATAATTGTATTATCAGGAAACCTTAATACATTTGTGAATACATAGACCATAACATGTCCCTAGTGAGCCTCTAGTTGATGATAACCCTCAACCGTAAGGGATCGAGATAGTCTTCGCGGGTAAGAATAACCCAATTTATTGATTCGACACACGAGGAGCCAAAGAGTATTTATAAGCTTTGACAGTTGAGTTGTCAATTCAACCGCACCTGAAATATACTTACTTGCAACAAAAGATAAGTGGTAACAGTGATATGATAGTGATGATAGTAATAGTAAAAGTAAACAGCAAAAGTAAATAGCAGTAGTAAATGGCAAAAGTAGCAACTAGTGACAAGCAAGGTTTAAAATACTATAGGCTAGGGAGATGGATGGTTGGGCGCTGCATGGATGAGATAGATTCTAACTTGGGGCACGGCACACGGAAAAGCAATGATCATCTAGGCAAATATCAAACATTAGGCATGTATCCCGTAGGTAGTTGTACGTGCTTGCAATAAGAACTTGCACAACATCTTTTGTCCTACCATCCCGCTACGAACGGGGCCAAAAGGAACTAATGGATATTAAGGTGCTCATGTCAAAGAGCACCGGAACAAAGCAATGAACTCAATGGATACATGTAATCCTCAAACTACGGACCGTCCCCTTTGGTGTCCCAAGCTGTCACTTTTGGGATCGCCGGTTCCGAACCGTAACAGGTGCAAACAACTCATAGATAGGATCACGAACACAAATATATTCATACAAACACATATGGTTCAGATCTGAAATCATGGCACTCGGGCCCTAAGTGTCAAGCATTAAGAATAACAAGTTGAAACAAAGATGATAAACACCATAGTAGATGATAGGCAACATGCCCCCAACGATCTGATAAACTATTAAATGCTCTAACTCATCCAATCCCTACCATCCCCTTCGCCTACAGCAGGGGAATTACTCACACATGGAGGGAGAAGTCATGGAGGGATGATGGAGTGGTGATGATGATGACGATGGCGACGATCTCCCCTCTCCGGAGGCCAAATCAGCCTCCAGATTAGCCCTTCCGAGGAAGAACAGAGGGTGGCAGCGGCTCCGCGATGAAAAACTGCGAAAGAACTTCTGATCTGGGGTTTCTGCGTCGGGAGTAAAAATACGGGGTAAAGTAGGGCACCAGGGGGTGTGGGCCCCACCCAGGCGCCCCCCCCCCCGGCGCGGCCCGGGGGGGGGGGGCGCGCCCACAGGGCGCCTGGGCACCCCCTGGCCCCCCTCTGGCCCCACTTCTGGCATCTGGTTCCTTCGGGTGCGTGGATTTTCTGTGATTTTTCGTGGATTTTTCTGAGATACTTAAAAATCCGTTTTCCTGCACACAAATAAACCATACAGGCAGCTCTGCTGAAAACAGCGTCAGTCCGGGTTAGTTTAGTCCAAATCATGCAAGAATGAGGTCAAAACAATATCAAAAGTGTTTGGAAAAGTAGATACGTTTGGGACGTATCAACTCCCCCAAGCTTAGCATATTGCTTGTCCTCAAGCAATTCAGTTCAACGAACTGGACGCGACAAAGAAAACTTTGACAAACTATTTTGCTTCATTAGATGTATATAAGCATGTACTACGAAAAGAGTTTAGCAAGTATTGAAACAATACTTATGAGGACAATGCAAGGAGCAATCCTTCTTTCAAGTGACCAGTCACAAATACTTAAAAGTAAATAATATATTACTGAAAATCAAGACAAGATCACATTGCACATAGCTTGAGCATATTAGGGTGGTATCTCGCTAGCCTCCATGAGTGAAGCAAAACATAAATGCAAAGACTCCTCCAGAGTTTTAAAGGAGACTAGAACTAAGAATTTCAGAATAGATCATATCACAAGTATGTAGAAGACAATGTAATACTTTGGGACAATGCACATTACACTCAGAATGACAATTATGCTCTCCTAGTCGGTGCTTTGAAGAAAGAAGGTGAGACTCTCGAACCGTGGCTTTTATTGGCAAGGTTGAAAACCCGTGGTCGGAAACAAAAACTAAACATGTACCAGAGCTCTTGGTTTTAAAAACAGAAGTAAACATGTTTTGAGAAGTGCATATTTCGTCAACGAATGCTAGCAGATAACTCAATCACTTTTTAAGCTAGACAAGTCTCAAGGAACGGCTCCCGCATGAGGACGATTACATCCTCTTAATCTCCTTTGTTTAACACTGCCAAAGTTTTCTGATTTCTCATGAACAAAGCGTGAAGGAGGGTTTGTTTGTTATATTATCTTTTCGAGCCGGGCGCACTCAATGCCAGTTCCTTTTCATATTAGGGGTTTGCACATTATACATGCAATCCAGGGGTGAAACTTGTCCAACTTAAAGAGATCATGAATTAACTACTACTTCCTCATGAGCTAAAACATAGGCACAAAAAGAGAAATGCTTTTGATTAATTTCGAGATGGTACATGAAAGTCTTCGTTAGGAATGGCAGGTAAATACCATGTATAGGAAGGTATAGTGGACTCATATGGCATAACTGGTTTTAAGGATTTTGGATGCACAAGCAGTCATTCCGCTTAGTACAGGTGGAGGTTTAGCAAAAGACTGGGAAGCGACCAACTAGAGAGCAATAACGGTCATAATCATGCAGAGCGACAAAGCAACATTGAATCGGGCATGAAAGTGATATAACTATTCTAAAACTCAAAGATCATCAAGGCAAAGTAGACTTTTTAGTCTTAAACATGTGTAAGCATGTGCCAAGTCAATCCAAAAATTCTCTAAAGGAAAATACCACCTTAGTATACCAGACTATGAACAGTGCAATGCATGTAGATCATTTCAATAACACATTATATACTCTAGTTATTCGGGACTAGCCACAAGGAAAGCATGAACCACTGGAAGAGCATTGTAAACATAGCACTATGTCGCTACAAGCTGGTCTCTAGATCATAAGTACAGGCATATGTACAAAAGTAGAAACAATAAGAGTTCATACCGGTCTTCCTTGTTGCTTCCTTTCAGTCGATCTTCGTCATTACTGCTTGTCACTTGCACGATCGAACGTAGGAAATATAATCAAATGCCATCACGGACTCGAGCTGATCTCTGAAAACAAAGCAAACTAAAGAGAGAAAGGAAATCTTTTTGGATTTTTCAAAGGTTGAATAAAAAGCAAAAGAAAGAGAAAATCTTTTTGTTGTTTTTGCAAAGAGAGAGACAAAGAAGAACGGGCAAAAACTTCGAAAAGATCAAAGCGAATAAAATGGATAATACAATGGAAAAGTGAGAAGGGCACATACTCCCCCAAGCTTAGGCTTTTGGCCGAAGTTGGTTAGCAGCTACTGCCCCCAGGAGCCTCCTGCTCCGGGGGTGTGATGGTGAGTCCACGGGTCGTAGAAGGATGCTGGCGCGTACACCGAACTCCTCGGAGTCTCCCACGAGGAAGGTTTCGAACGCCAAACAGAGGAAGACCCTTCACCAAACTCGGTGGCGGTCTCTTCCTGAAAATATGGTATCTCACCGTGCCTCTCCTCGTCGGGCACAACCCCCTCCATGGGGTTATGAAACTGATGCTGGACCATGAACTCATCGAACTGGACAACATCAAAGGACCATCCGTTCCTGCGAGAAAAATCAAACAAAAGAGGTGCAGGTAGACGGATCTCGCGTTCCGCGGTAGTTCCGAAACGCAAGATATAAACAAGGTTATCAAGCTCAGAACCCATGGTAACAAACTTATGCCTTTTCATAGCAGCAAGATCAAAGCTTAAATAAGTAAAAGGAGTATCATCAGGGTGTGGGGTGCCTCCAAGATGCTCTAAGATAAGTGTGGCATAAACGCCACCATATAAGTCCCCCTTGTTACCATTCATAGCAAGGCGTCGAGCAATTAAGGCACCCAAATTATAATCAGACCTCCCTGAGAGGGCTGCTGCCAGGATAGCAATATCCGCAGCAGAAATGTTGCTCGTGTTGTCACGAGCTAACACCCCTCTAGCAATATAATATGCAAAATACCTAAGGTGAGGAAACAAGATGCTGGAGATCTTCGACCGATGAATATCCCTCGTACCCATGCTGCAGAGGGAGTAGATGACGGTTTTCAGCTCGGATGGTTGAGTGGCCATCCTAGCCGTCCTCCCAACGTTCGGCACACCTATTATTTCACAAAAATTTCCCAAAGTCATGGTGATAAGATCATTATAAATTTTAAACTCAATAGCACCTGAATCAGGATTATATCTAAAACTGTTAATGAAACTGGAGGTGAGTTTTTGATACTGGGTAACACGGCTCGTGACGAGTCGTGTCAAACCTGCATTAGCACAAAGATTATAAAACTCATCCTTGATTCCCGCAGCTTCCATGATTTCATCACATGGAAATGTCATCGCACGTGCTGGACTTGTGTCTTCCAACAACTCCAGGGGCACATGATCTTCATTATAGCTCACCTTAGCAGTCGATGGTGAAGCTGCGGCTCTAGTAACTCGATCGGAGTGTGCGGGCCTCCTCTTCTCAAGCCATCCTTTTGCCCTTCCTAACAAACTCATTTCTGAATTTTTTTACAATTTACAAAAACGAGGATTAAAACAAAGTGAGCTAAGGCAAACTACTCAACTCACTTGCCCAAGGCATAAACTTGCATCAAAACTTGGAAAATAACTTCCTACACATGCATGCAAGCTCATCTCTACAGCACCAAGAACTACTAAATACTCACAAATGAGGCCACCAATCAAAAATCTAATTGGAGGGGTGGAGGAGTCACATACCAGGGAGTATTTGCTCAAAATTTAAGCTCAAATGATGGGTTGTAGAGAGAGATCGAAGAATCGCCTCCAAGAACAGCAAGAACACAAGAACAAGACCAGAACTCATGTTTTTGGAGAAAGAGAGAGAGGAAGGAAGAAGACATACCTGGAGGGGGGGTCCCGTGGGCCCCAGGCGCCCTGTGGGCGCGGCCAGGGGCTGGGCCGCGCCAGCTGGCCGCCTGGGCCACTGGTGGCCCCTCCTGGCTGGCCCCAGGACTTTCTGGGTCCCTCCCGTTGTGGAAATTTTTATTATAATTTTTCTGGAATTTTTCTGAAAACTTCACTGTTGAAATTTTTTCGAAGTTCAAAAAGCTGCGAAACTCTCTGAAAACTTGAAGCAGTTAGTAGTATTGTGAAGCTTCAAAAACATAAATACTTGGTACAGCAAGTAGGACAAAACTAAAAACAAGTGAAAACATAACAAGCTCAACTTTTTATCCATATAAAACATGTTTACTAGTAAGGTTGATCAAGTCTTACCAACAAACAAGCGATATATAGAGCAAAAAGTCTCACCTCTTATGAAGTAATCACTGAACCTTTACTTTGATGGACATTGTCCCCACCATGATAGTTTTGTATTTGTGAGGCACATGTAGTGGACAGTCCCATTCTCCAATTTTCACGGTCTCGATATTCTCTATAGAGTTGAGGGCATGCCTCCTGTCGGTCTTCTTCGGAAAATATACCGTGTGTTCTTTATCATTCACATGGAAGGTAACCTTCCCTTTATTGCAATCAATAATAGCACCTGCGGTGTTAAGAAAAGGTCTACCAAGAATAATGGACATGCTCCCATCCTCGGGCATGTCAAGCACAACAAAATCAGTAAGAATTAAACAATTAGCAACTTCTACGGGAACATCCTCACAAATACCTATCGGAACAGCGGTTGACTTGTCAGCCATCTGAAGGGAGATATCTGTAGGAATTAGTTTCTCTAAACAAAGCCTCTCGTAAAGAGAGAGAGGCATAACACTCACTCCTGCTCCAAGATCACATAAAGCAGTTTTGACATAATTATTCTTTATGGAGCAAGGAATGGTGGGTATACCTGGATCACCGAGCTTCTCAGGAATCTTTCCACTGAAAGAATAGTTAGCAAGCATAGTAAATATTGCATCATTAGGAACTTTTCTTTTGTTAGTGACAATATCTTTCATATATTTTGAATAAGGAAGTAACTTAATAGCATCAGTCAAAGGGATTTGAAGAAAAAGAGGTTTAATCCACTCACAAAACTTATTATAATGCTCTTCTTCTTTGGATTTGATGGACTTACCTGGAAAGGGCATGGGTTTCTGTACCCATGGTTCTTTTTCCTTCCCATGATTTCTTGCGATGAAGTCTTCTTTAGTGTACCTCTTACGTTTGTCAGGTGCTTCTTCTTCTCGAACTTCAGGCGGATCATTCTTCTCATTATCATTACCTTCAGGTTCAGCACCGTCTTCAGTCTCAACATCGGAAATAGATACACTGTTGGGATCAATAGCTGGCTCTTCATCTGCAATAGGATCATTAGAATTGTCAGTCTCTTTATGTTTCTTCTTCTTATTTGGAGAGACAACAATTTCTTCTTCCTGCATTTGAGAATCCTGCTCGATTCTCTTCGGATGTCCCTCTGGATAGAGAGGATCTTGAGTACTAGTTCCTCCTCGGGTCTTAATCCCAAAAGCCTGCAAATTATCTTGTTTGGCATTGTTAGCAAGCAAATCTCTTTGCACATTAGAAATTTGATCAAGCTGAGTTTGAACCATATGAAAATGCTTCACAAGACATTGATCATCATTAACTGTTCTATCTAAAACATCAAGCAGTCTTTTGATAGCTAGGGAATTATCATGCAACTGGCTTTCTATCCTCTCATTAAAATGGTTCTGTTTCATAATAAAATTATCAAACTCATCTAAACATTGATCAGGAGGCTTACCATGAGGGATGTCACTTGCGTTGAAATCTAAAAGAGAGTGTACCTCTGCCATAGGAGGGTGAGTGGTAGGCTCACACAGCTTCTCAATAGGGGGTAGATTCTTCACGTCTTCAGCTTTAATACCTTTCTCTTTAATAGACTTCTTTGCTTCTCGCATATCCTCGGGGCTCAGAACAAACATGCCCCTCTTATTTGTTGGTGGAGGTGGTTCAGGGACGGACCAATCTTCATGGTTTTTGGCAATCCTGCCCATTAAATCTTCCGCATCGTCCGGTGTTCTTTTCCTGAAAACACAACCAGCACAACTGTCCAAATAGGACCTGGATTCATCAGTTAGACCTGCATAGAATATATCGATTAATTCATTATTAGGGATTTCATGTCCTGGTCTAGCCTGAATCAGACCGCAGTACCTCCCCCAAGCTTTAGGGAGGGACTCATCCTGCAACTGTTTAAAGTTATAAATTCTTTGTAAAGCAGCATGTTGCATGTGAGCAGGAAAGTACTTATCAAC
Organism: Secale cereale; assembly: GCA_902687465.1. Lineage (NCBI taxonomy): Eukaryota > Viridiplantae > Streptophyta > Magnoliopsida > Poales > Poaceae > Secale > Secale cereale. The sequence continues at coordinate 604,232,526 of LR738709.1, read as the reverse complement.
AAAAGAGTGAGCTAAGTCCTGAGGACTCTTAATGGAACCGCATGGGAGTGAATCATACCATGCTTTAGCACCTTCCTTCAACGAGAAAGGAAGAAGCTTGGTCACATAAAAGTATCGTATCTTTTCATCTGTGGTAAACATGCTACCTAGCTCACCGAGTTTAGTTAGGTGTGCAATAGCATCATCATTTTCTCTGCCATAAAAAGGGTCAGCTTCAACCATAGGTATAAGTGAAAGATCAACAGAGAAATCAAAATCAGGATCATCAATGCATATAGGAGATGTAGCAAATTCAGGATTAGGAACGGTTTTGTTCTTCAGAGAGTGTTTTTCAAACAGTTTCTTAATAGCTTCAGGATCAGAGCCAGAAAACTCTGTCAGTTCCCTGCATAAATCTTCATCTAGTATATAGTAATCATCATCAAGGAGACTCTCCTTGAGTTTACTCAAATCAGGATAATCATAAGTTTCACCAATAGGGTAGCGACTAACAGGGAGTTCAATTCCAGACTTTTTAGCAGCAGCAGCAATTTGTTTCTCAAGAGCATAACCAAGCGAACTAATATCATCAAAAGTAGTAGAAGCATCATCAAGAGTATCAGACATAGTAACAGATTCAGTAGGAGCATCATGTGGTGGTGGTGAGGCAAACTTACTCATAACGGAAGGTGAATCAAGTGTAGCACTAGTGCTCAGAGCAGTACCTCTTCTTGTAGTGGATAGTAAGATCGGAACCTTGGGGTCTCCTTTCTTACCCATAGTGGATAAAGTGCAGCAGGTAGGATACCTCAAGTAGACTTGTAAATATTGCTATGCTCCCCGGCAACGGCGCCAGAAAACGGTACTTGATAACCCTCAACCGTAAGGGATCGAGATAGTCTTCGCGGGTAAGAATAACACAATTTATTGATTCGACACACGGGGAGCCAAAGAGTATTTATAAGCTTTGACAGTTGAGTTGTCAATTCAACCGCACCTGAAATATACTTACTTGCAACAAAAGATAAGTGGTAACAGTGATATGATAGTGATGATAGTAATAGTAAAAGTAAACAACAAAAGTAAATAACAGTAGTAAATGGCAAAAGTAGCAACTAGTGACAAGCAAGGTTTAAAATACTGTAGGCTAGGGAGATGGATGGTTGGGCGCTGCATGGATGAGATAGATTCTAACTTGGGGCACGGCACACGGAAAAGCAATGATCATCTAGGCAAATATCAAACATTAGGCATGTATCCCGTAGGTAGTTGTACGTGCTTGCAATAAGAACTTGCACAACATCTTTTGTCCTACCATCCCGCTACGAACGGGGCCAAAAGGAACTAATGGATATTAAGGTGCTCCTGTCAAAGAGCACCGGAACAAAGCAATGAACTCAATGGATACATGTAATCCTCAAACTACGGACCGTCCCCTTTGGTGTCCCAAGCTGTCACTTTTGGGATCGCCAGTTCCGAACCGTAACAGGTGCAAACAACTCATAGATAGGATCACGAACACAAATATATTCATACAAACACATATGGTTCAGATCTGAAATCATGGCACTCGGGCCCTAAGTGTCAAGCATTAAGAATAACAAGTTGAAGCAAAGATGATAAACACCATAGTAGATGATAGGCAACATGCCCCCAACGATCTAATAAACTATTACATGCTCTAACTCATCCAATCCCTACCATCCCCTTCGCCTACAGCAGGGGAATTACTCACACATGGAGGGATGATGGAGTGGTGATGATGATGACGATGGCGACGATCTCCCCTCTCCGGAGGCCAAATCAGCCTCCAGATTAGTCCTCCCGAGGAAGAACAGAGGGTGGCGGCGGCTCCGCGACGAAAAACTGCGAAAGAACTTCTGATCTGGGGTTTCTGCGTCGGGAGTAAAAATACGGGGTAAAGTAGGGCACCAGGGGGTGTGGGCCCCACCCAGGCGCCCCCCGGCGCGGCCCAGGGGGGGCGCGCCCACAGGGCGCCTGGGCACCCCTTGGCCCCCCTCTGGCCCCACTTCTGGCATCTGGTTCCTTTGGGTGCGTGGATTTTCTGTGATTTTTCGTGGATTTTTCTGAGATACTTAAAAATCCGTTTTCCTGCACACAAATAAACCATACATGCAGCTCTGTTGAAAACAGCGTCAGTCCGGGTTAGTTTAGTCCAAATCATGCAAGAATGAGGTCAAAACAATATCAAAAGTGTTTGGAAAAGTAGATACGTTTGGGACGTATCAGTTGGCTAGCTCGTTGATCAATAGATGGTCACGGTTTCATGACCATGGACATTGGATGTCATTGATAACGGGATCACATCATGAGGAGAATGATGTGATGGACAAGACCCAATCCTAAGCATAACACAAGATCGTGTATTTCGTCTGCTAAAGCTTTTCCAATGTCAAGTTTCTTTTCCTTATACCATGAGATTGTGCAACTCCTGGATACCGTAGGAGTGCTTTGGGTGTACAAAACGTCACAACGTAAATGGGTGACTATAAAGGTACACTACGGGTATCCCGAAAAGTATCTGTTGGGTTGGCACGAATCGAGACTGGGATTTGTCACTTCGTGTGACGGAGAGGTATCTCTGGGCCCACTCGGTAAGACATCATCGTAATGAGCTCAATGTGACTAAGGAGTTGGTCACGGGATGATGTGTTACGGAATGAGTAAAGAGACTTGCCGATAATGAGATTGAACAATGTATCGGTATGCCGACGATCGAATCTCGGGCAAGTACCATACCGGTAGACAAAGGGAATTGTATACGTGATTGATTGAATCCTTGACATCATGGTTCATCCGATAAAATCATCGTGGAACATGTGGGAGCCAACATGGGTATCCAGATCCCGCTGTTGGTTATTGGCCGGAGAGATGTCTTGGTCATATGTGCATGGTTCCCGAACCCGTAGGGTCTACACACTTAAGGTTCGATGACGCTAGGGTTATAGGGAATGTATGTACGTGGTTACTGAATGTTGTTCGGAGTCCCGGATGAGATCCCGGACATCACGAGGAGTTCCGGAATGGTCCGGAGGTAAATAATTATATATAGGAAGTGAGGATTTGGCCACCGGAAGTGTTCCGGGCATCACCGGTAATGTACCGGGACCACCGGAAGGGTTTCGGGGGTCCACCGGGAGGGGCCATCAACCTAGGAGGCTTGCGTGGGCCAAGAGTGGAAAGGGACCAGCCCCTAGGTGGGTTGGTGCGCCTCCCACCAGGGCGCAAGGAGGAGAAGAGGGGGGAAACCCTAGGCGCAGATGGGCCTAAGGCCCACCCTAGGGCGCGCCCCCTCTCTCCCCCTCTGACCGCCCCCAAAACCAATCTAGGGCTGCCGTCCCCCTAGGATGGGAACCCTAGAGGGGGCGCACCCCCTTCCCTTATATATAGTGGGGTTTTTTGGGGCTGCCACACACGTGAGTCCTTCTCCCCCTCGACGCAGCCGTACCTCTCCCCCTCCTCGTCTCTCGTAGTGCTTGGCGAAGCCCTGCTGGAGAACCACGCCCCTCCACCACCACCACCACGCCGTCGTGCTACTGCTGGACGGAGTCTTCCCCAACCTCTCCTTCTCTCCTTGCTGGATCAAGGCGCGGGAGACGTTACCGGGCTGCACGTGTGTTGAACACGGAGGCGCCGTTGTTCGGCGCTTAGATCAGATTCGGGCGCGATCTGAATCGCTTCGTGTACGACTCCACCAACCGCGTTCTTGCAACGCTTCCGTATCGCGATCTTCAAAGGTATGAAGATGCACTCCCCTCTCTCGTTGCTAGTCACTCCATAGATTGATCTTGGTGATGCATATAATTTTTTTGAATTTCTGCAACGATTCCCAACACCTTCACGTTGTCCTGTGTGCATGGCATGCATGGTCGTTGGGAGGAGGTGCTCCGATGGGTGGTGGATGAGGCATCGAGGACGGTAGCGCGAAGGAGGAGAAGTAAGACGAGGACGAGAAGTAGAAGCGAGGTGCTATCCGCAAGCGTTGAGGTGGGAGAGACAACTACGTGGATGACCGACGTCTAGAGATAGGCCGGCGATGATGCCTCCCTCAGGGAGGGTGAGTCGGGACTCGAGAGTGTTCGAGCATGAAGTTTTTTCTCTGCGCTATTGCGTCGCCGGAATCACTATGCCCACGACACCTTGGGGGGGAGGCGATTTTTGAACGAAGCCGTTGTTAATGGCACTAACCCATGGAGCCAAAGTGATGGATGGCTGCTACTACGTGCCGTGCATACAATCAGTCGTCATGATGTCGTCTGTGTAGCAGTGCTCTTGTGTCGGGCGGGGAAGGGGGCTTAGGGGGAATTTTGAGATTTTCACTAGTTTTCTTTTCATCTTTAGCCAATGACAGCCAGGTCCCGGGTGTGATGACATATATATATATACTCCCATCCTCAATGTACCTCATATACGCATTAATTATACCTCTTTATCATTCTCAATATACTTCATGAAATATTCTAAGATACCCCAATACGAGTTTTGTTGAAAAAATATCATATGCGACGTATTTTTTGTAATATACATTTTTGACGTACAAACACATCAGTATATACGTAAATATTTAAAATATGTAGACTCGCATGAATTTTTTCATGAAAATCATTTTGGGGTATCTAATAATTATTAATGAAGTATATTAAAAATAATAAGGAGGTATAAAAGATTCATCTATATGGTATATGAGGAGCGGGAGTACGTACTCTCAGGAGTACACAACCATTTTCCTATATATATATATATATATATATAGTTGGGTATGTGTATACGCGCGTACTAGTTCTGCCGTTTAGTACTCGTACATGCTTTGTGTGATGGGTACAACTTTTTTACATTTATATACCCATCAATATTTTTTTCACATACCCTTGTTAATTGGAGTTTTTTTTTTCCGTCACGCATACGGGTATCGAGTACCCATTGCCCCGTCGAGATTATAGTCGCGTGCTGCAAACCCCGGTGCTCCAAGCGACGTCCCACGGCGTGTTGAGCCAGCCATGACGGAGATGGACGGCGAAGCTGCAACTGTGGATTGGCAGAGCTGCGAGCCGGACGTGACGGAGATGAGAGGTGAAAGAAGCCGATCCAATGGTGCAGAGAAGCCTGATCGTACGGCTAGCTGGGGTGGCCGACCGCAAGCTGCGAACGATCGACCGACGCAGAGCATCTCGACCCGTGTGGTAATTTCTCTCCCCAGACGTGCGACCCCATTACCGGAGAGAGGCAGAGAGCAGCTGAACTGCCCAACACAAATCGGCCCGGCGATGGAGATCCCCACCGCCACCATCCATCGCCTCCTATCCTCCATTCGGGAGGGCACCACCGCCGCGCCCCCTGTCCCTCCCTTCCCCTCCGTCGCCGACGCCGTCGCCGCCTTCGAACCCGACGCCTCACCGGAGCTCCTGTGCGGGCGCTGCGGCGCAGCGGGCGGCCTCCTCCGTGGCGCTCAGTCCGCCGTCTGCGTCTACTGCGGGTCCCCTAGGCGGGGGGAGGGCGATGGTATCGCCTTCCGAGGCAGTGCGGCCTACCAGTGGTTGCTCGGCTCGCTCCGGCTTGATGGATCTGTGAGCTCTTTTCCTGGCTTCGTCTCTTTCCATCGATTTGTTATTGTTGTACTAATTGGCTACTCTAGTGGAATGCCGTTCCTTCGTAGTGGAAAGCCGTAGATTTGGCATTTCGGTCTCTAAGCTTAAGATCTAGTGGCAGGGTTCATGTCGAAATAGGGAAGCACTAAGTTGAAAAAAAATTGGATGCTTGTTTATAAAGCTGAGCCATGGAAATGAGGCTTTCTTTTTATGTGGATCTTAGATAAGAACATTTTGGCTCCATGGCGCTATTCCTGTTTCTTTTTCTTCCACAGAAGAAACTAGTAGAAGTTTAAAAGAGAAATTGAGGAATTGCAAACAGGTCTTTGTTAGTAGCAGACAATGTGGCTTAGGCCTGTGGAATTGGATTTCCCAATTTATGAGAAGTCATGAAAGAAATTCTCCGCCAGGCGCCTAGGCCACTAGGAGATTAGCTTCTGAGCAAGCTGATAACTAAAAAGAAAGAGATTTCATACTATCAAGCACAGGACATGTTGTCCAACATGCGTATTGTAGTTTAATCTGAGTTTTTACAACTGCAATGCAATTCCTCTTTTTCTACGGTTATTAGCTTATTATGTAGGATATTTTTTCGTTGTTGTGAAGAATGTGTAATGTAAATAATGCATTTGAAATTAATCATTTTATGGTATAATAGGTAAACGATTGCCAGGTCACCACTTTCCAGTTTCTTTTTTCAATACAACCATTCCTTATGTTAATACTCCCTCCAATCCATATAATAGAAGTAACTTTTTGCATGTTTCTTCCACAAAATAATTCATAGAATTGAAAAACTGGTTGCTTCACAAGGCTGTAGCAATGGTATCTTAGCAATCCTTCCCTAACTCGGTTGATTCATGATGCGACGGTTGAGCCTCTCACTGGGTTTTAGTACCCGTTCTGTGGAATTTATTTTTGCGTGATCTGAGTAGCCTAATTGGAAATTTCTTGCTTGTGGTCTGCTCTCCTAGAAGACCACTGCATTACTTTAGGTGAATTATTGATCTAGAAGTTCCATAGTCCTTATGATATATACCTTATGTGTTTGCCAACAATGTGATGAGGTACAATATAGAAAAGAAAAGTAAAAAACCATAAGCTTCTACCCCATTCTAGATAATTTGGTCCTTAAGTCATGTGTTCTTGTATTTGTTTGTTTTCTTAATCTTTAAATAATGGTTTTGGAGTGTTCTAGCTACGAGTAGAAGCTGAACCTCAAGTAATGTTTTCTCGGATCTTCTATTTATGAGTTTAAGTTGAGATGTGAAGGCTTCACAAAGCCTATAAATATAGGTCCTCACTTCTAGTTTGTAACTCAACCCATGTACCCACTACCTATGAACTTGGTGTTCTTATCTAAGATCTTTTACTAGAACTTGTGTTCTAGGAATTTGGAGTGAACTCCTCCTGCAGTATCAGCCTATATTTGCCTCTAGAGCGATATCTAGCGCATCACGTCGAAGTAGTTCCTTCAACACTAGTGCTGTACACTTTGTAGCAGCAAGGTGGAGCTGTTCCTCCACAACCTTGTGCTGCTTCACAATGATCTTATAACAGCATATTCTCTAGAATGTGAGAAACCTCAATTACATCAAGTTGGAAACTAGAAGCTTTTCTTATTAAGCTGCAGCTTAATTTGGAGAGCTGTTGGGAAACTGTTTTGCGCAGCTTCAGTTCCCTAAAGTATATGCATGTCTAGTATCTAATGAGTCTTGGTCCTGCCGTATTTACTAACCCGGGGTTTTAGTTTGTTAGCACTTGATGATTTGTAGACCCAAAGATCGTCCAAGGGAGGAATCTATACCTCTCAGATACGATTGCTTGACTATTACAACAAGTTCTGCCTTATACTACACCAATGGAGAAGGTTTTTTTTTTTGCTTGCAAAAGCAACAGAGAAGCTGCCCTAGAAAGCTTCGTCAAACAGGCCCTAGGGCACATATTTTCTGACCGAGAAGCTGAAACTATCTAGATTTATCTCCATTGTGCCCTAAGTGAATCTGTATTATCACATATTTCTCAAAGTTATTAAATCTAGATCTATATTGATTTATTAAGATTTATAACATATAACAGTGGTTCAATTGACACAGTGTTTGATGTCACGCCCGATGTTGAATGACACAAATGTCTAAAAAACCATGCATTGGTTGTCTCAAATGCTGTCTAAAGTATGATTCGTATTTTAGTAAATCTGACAACATGCTTATCTAGATTTATTGTGACTAATATAGTTATAGAGGTTTGCTATTTCACATCTAGATGTGATATAGACAGACCCATAGTTATATACCATGTAGTTTGGGTGCTTACTCGGTCACTCACCACATGGACCATTTAAAGCCATTTCTAGAGCATGTGCTGCATGTGCCATCGAGAGCATGGCTCTTACTACCTCCGTCCTGGTTTATTGGTCCCCATCGTATTTTGTGTCAAATTTTGACCGTAGATTTAACTAACAAAATGTTAATGCATGTCACCAAAAATTATATCGTTGGATTCGTATTTGAACATAGTTTCCCATGGTATAATTTTTCATGACATGCATTGACATTTTGTTAATTAAATCTATGGTCAAAATTTGACACTAATTGCGAAGGGGACCAATAAACCTGGACGGAGGTAGTACTTACCATTGTAATACTGGAATCTGTATTGTTTCAGTAAGCTCGAGCTCCCATTAAACTCGGTTGATCTTGTGGAGTCTAGACCAATGAAAGTTAAGGCATCTCTGTTGTTGGTATTTACCTATTCAAGATTTGCACTAGACTTCCATTCTGTCTTTACACTGTATGCAGGATACATAGTCTGATATCTGAATCTTAACCCTGGTGCTATCTGTAGCTGATGGTTGTTTTTGCCCCTCATTCAGGCTCTCGTAGAATTTGATGGTGACTCTACGGATTCAAATAAAAGCAAGGAGACACCAAAGAGTGGGTTGGTCTTATCTGATCTTCTGGACTTAAAACTTACTTTCCCCCCAGAGAATAGGGAAATATCTGGAAGTTCCACAAGCAACAAACAGCCATCAGTTGCATGCACACTAGATTTGCCTGGTGTTAACCTGGACTCATTTTCCATTGAAAGGAAAAAGGAGATAGCTGCCACCGCTGCTGCTTTTCCTCCAACTCATACTATAGTGCAGGAAAAGCATAGAAGAAGTCATGAATCCAGTAGCTCAGAGATGCATATTACATCGAAAGGCTTTGATTCCTTTAGGACAAAAACAGGTTCTCAAAGCACAAATCAAATGGAAGCTACTACAGCATTTGCAAATTGGGATGCTCACTTTCAGTCTACTGGCTCAGAAAGTGCTGTTGGAGACTCCAAGCAACCGGACCTATTTAAGAGCGCCTCAGTTGCCGAGCCTTCTAATTTTCCAGTTTCTGGGACTGCCATCAGACCGGTATTAGCTGGAAATCAAACAAACATAGGATCAGAAGATTTAGCTTCAGCATTAAATGTAGACAACCTTTCCATTCAAAAGGCTGTCCCAGCTAATGAAGAGACTAACGTTAGGATGGTTGCTGGAAACAATGTTGCTGAGTTCACTGGGTCCTCCCTTGACAAGAATTCAGTTGAGAACAGTGAATTGTCTGGAAGGAGTGACATCGGAGTCAGTACTGATGAAGCTTTTGATGACTGGCAAGAATTTACAGAAGGTGGAAATCAGGGCACACTATCAAATGTTGGAGAGCATACAGAGAGGCCTTTAGTGAGCGACTCCTCACAAATAAAAGGAGCGGACCCCTTGCCCATAGGAAGCATGGAATCATCCAACAATGTTGCAGAGTCTGATGATTGGCAAGCTTTTGCACAAAGTTCTGCTCAAGGAGATTCAGTGAAACTGGTGGAAGAATCATCGAGTGGTCAAGGAGGAGATGGTTTGAGAAATCCAGTTGCAGAGCTAGAACATTCTTTAGAAGCTCATGCTGTTGATTTATGGCCTGCTGGTAATGTCAAAGAACATAATTCTACAGAAATTGTTGAGCAAACTGATGATTCTTTTGATGACTGGCAAGATTTTACCAACCCTGGTCAAGCACGGGTTGCTTCATTCAATGAAGCTGGAAAATTGACGGAAGTTTCACCTGTGAGTCACAGAGAAATAGATGTGGACTCATGGTTCACAGAAAATACTAGGGAATCAAGTAATACTGGCTTGGTGAATGGGAATAATATCATGCTGGATGATTGGCAAGGTTTTGCTGGTTCAGATCAAACACAGCAGAGTTCATATAATGTAGGTGGTGAACTGATGGATAGTTCATTTGAGCAGCTTGATGGAACTGGCCCTGTGCAATTACCGGCAAATGTCAGCAGTAACAAAACTACGAATATAGTTTCAACAAATATGGAAGACAATACATTTGATATTTGGCAAGATGTTGCCGCACCACGCCACCAACAGAAAAACATATCTAATCTTGGGAGAGAAACGACTGGTGTCTCGTCTGTGCCTGCTAAAGAAATTGACTCCATGGATTTGTGGCTAACCAAGGAATCTAACAGCTGCAGCAAAGATGTTAGTGGAATTCATGACTCAACCGATGCATGGCAAGATTTTGCTAGTTTTGGTCAAGCACAGGGAAATATGAAAATTCCTGTGGAAGGACAGTTCGTCAAAGATCCTTCAGGAACTGAACATGTGGACTTGTGGTCTTCAAGCCATACAGAGCAGTTTAAGAACCTTGAGCAGATAAATGCAAATAATGACCCATTTGATGACTGGCAGGATTTCAAAAACTCTCCTGAGCTGGAAACAAGCTTACAAGGTCGGCCAGGTGCTCCATTGTCTGATAAACCCCCAGTATTGACGGCTGATATGACAGGGCTGGAATTTGGAAGCTTTGCACAGTCTGCTCCATCCCAACGCCAAATACATAATAAACAAGATAGTTCTAATGAAGCAAATGCAGCTCCACCTGGTGAACACGAAAGGTTAGTGATAGTGTACATTTTATAAGCTGAGCGCATATTCTTTTGTTCATTGATTGGGGATAACTGTATACTTGATTAATTATGCTTGATGCTTCTAAAGCAATATAGAAATGATCAAATAAATGTGTAGTTTTTAACTTGAGGACCAAAGCTAGACAAGCCCAGATCTTTATTTATGCATTATAGCTGGGCACCGTAAGTGTTTTTTTTTTTGGCGAAAGGTTGGCACCATTTTTCTTGTTATTTTTATGACAAAGCCCAAATTTCGGCACAGGTAGCCAACTAGTCATGTCGTAATCCCCAAGTTTGATGATAGGCTAAAATACAGCATATCTGATCTAGTAGCGCGAGGTTACCCATGTTCGGCGTCAGCTGTCGACGGTGTTTCGCGATGTACTTAACATAAATATGGTGAACACACGTGGATTTGTATGATGTCACCTCAGGTTACTAGATGGACAGGGGGCACAACCGCACAAGTTTTACCCAGGTTCGGGCCTTTGCGTGGCGAGTAACAAGCCTACTCATGCTTACATGGGTTATATCAAAGATGGATTACAACGGAGATGCACAATGGCGCGTATCTGGCGAGTTGAGGGTCAAGCCGCCAGAGATGGAGATGGATGATCTTGGCGGGATGTCAGGATCAGATCTAATAACATGCTAAACTACATTTCCAGGGTTTTCGAAGAGGTTGAAGGTCCTACATCATTTCATGGGGACACCCTTATATAGGGGTCTTGGTTGGTGGGCACCGTCCTCCATTTTTCTTCTAGGCCTGCAAGTCCTGGACTTCTCCATCTTTGGTAACGGCATGACTTCTCTTAAGAAAACCTGGAGTGCATGTCTATGGGAACCGGTCGTGCAGGCATGGGCCGTTCGTATCGCACGTATATGCGCAAATGGGGCCCAAAACGTAATATGCGTGGCACAGGAATATGGTGAAACCACTTCCCCTTGACATTTAGAACACACATTTTCTTTCCACAAAATTCAGAAAATTTTGAACTGTTTTTTTTTTCTTTCTAATATCCCGTTTCCTGGGTTCAAAATTCGTGTTATTTCGCAATGGTAGACCATTTGAAGCCACACTACCAATAATCCACTTCATAATCTGGTTCCGAATTTCTGACCAGCAAGCAGCACCCTTAGTCGCATGCGTATTTGTGTTGCATTTTGCTCCTTTTTTAGGTCAATTCATCCTTACAATTGCCAGAACGAAGTAGGTGAATGATTGGTTTTGAGATATATTGCAGGCCATGTTGTATAATGTTTAGTATCTCACACAATCCTGTTCGTGATATATGATTGATCACATATTACACGTTTTCACCATGTGCAGGATGGGCGTAATGCAGCAGATGGGTGATGTTGATGCATTGCCTGCAACAAGTCATGACAGTAACTCCAGACCAAAATCAGAATCTGGCAACGCAAATGTGGAGAAATTGCTGTCTCAGATGCATGATCTCTCTTTTATGTTGAAGGACGAACTTTCTGTCCCTGCTAAGTCAGCAGATCACTCTGAGTCCTGAAAGTTTCTGAGGTTCACAGCAACAGCAACAATGTGCTATTTGTTATACCAGGACGAACAGCATGGTGGAGCTCCAGCCTTTCGCTTGTAGAACCAACCACATCAAGTATCTCATGCTGTAAATTTACGTGGCGAATAATCCTGTTTTTCCAACGGAATGTTTGTTTTATATATCAATACACACTGATCGGTGGAGAATTCTAGCAATTTTCTCTGTTACATTGATTGTCAGTGGATTCTTGCAATCCCCCCTGTCTTATTAGTTAGGAGGGAACCCAGATCCCGAAGCCCCACTGTGATAAGTTTTTTCTTCTTACTGCTGAGTTGGTGCTTGATCGTTGGTTTTGTTGTGTATGTATCATTTCCAAGCCTGTATATGTTGTATACAAAGACTGAAAACAAGATGTCCAGCCTATTCTGCGTTTTTCTTTTCTTGAAACCGTTTTGCTCTTTTTCTTGATTGTCTGCAAGACTCATGCTTCCATATTGCTGTCGCTTATGTATCGTGAACCATGTCTTTGCATCAGTATACTAGGGAACAAGGGATCTGTTCCTTTTATATGTTCACCCTGCCAAGTGTAAAACTGTCAATGGAAGGGAATGAATGTTCCTGAATTTTGACTGATCCACTGAATCCCTATCTGTAAATATATTTTGCTGGGATACTACTGAACTAAGACAGGAATATCATATATACCAGATTTATTTGCTAAAAAAACTGTTTAATTTCAATTAAGCATATTACTACAAAGGCCAAACTTGGCTTTATTTTCCCAAGTCAGGATTAATGTACTTATGTACATAAAATGAGAAGGTATGTACACTTGTTTTACTCTGTAATCTGTGTTATTAGCCTATTAGGCGACTCGTTATTACTGCATTATCAGTGGTAAAGAGTAAGTAAAAATAGCTAAGTATTAAACAACTTTTCTGCCAGCGAGGACACTATAGTTATCTTCAGTTGTGTTTGTAATTATGAAGCATCGTTTTACTTTATTGGGTCAAGTATCTTTCTTAAGCATTAACAACCGAGGGCGTGTTTGGTTGCTTGCATGAGGCCCAACCAGGCCCGCGCGGGAAGAGAACAGGTTGTTTGGTTGGCTGCATATACTGTTGGGCCTGCATGGCACGATGTTTAAAGCACTCCTGGGTTTGGCTCCATAGGAACGCTCGAATCGGCAGTTTCTCCAGAGCCAGGCCGAGCGGTAGACGTGGGCGGCGGCGGTTGCACGCGCGTGGCCACGCTCGAGAAGCCGCGTTTCTTCCCGAAGCGTCGACAGTTATTAGCCTCACTGCCCTCACCGCTCCCTCTCGCCACTCTTCCCCACTCTCCCAACTCTCACCGGCGGTGGCGGATCGGAGGAGAGCAAGAAGACCACCAGACTCCATCACCAGCGAGCGGATCATCACCTGGCCCGCGACAATGGCGGTAAGGACTTTTTGTTCGTCATGCACTACTTTTTCGCGTTCGATCCGGTGGTAGATTCGATCCACGACAGAGAGGGGAATGGGGAATATAGGTAGATAAGCATGGCAGTTCATACTAGTTCATACGAGTTCATGCAATATCGGAATAGAGGTAGATGCGGATGGAGTAGATGGGGGATTGAGGGATTGAGGGTACACAACAGACACTGGCTAACCGTGGCGGCCGTTGAGGCATGTGGAGCGGCGGGTTGAGGGGCTGGCCTTCATCTTCTTGTCCATCGTCGTGTGAGGCGGTGGGTTGTCGTCGTCCTAGGCGGAGTCGAGGTTGATCTGCCAGGTACGAGGGCCTGGCTCCGGCGCCCTCACTGGCATCTGCACCGGTTCTTCCTCCTCCTTAGGCTCCCCACCGATGACCGCCGCCGGCACGATTGCTGTCTCCCAGTACACTATGGCATGGCGGTCATTAGGAGCCGAGTAGTTCTTGTACTTGGACCTCATGAGCATTGCATCAGATTCCTTCTGCATGTCAGGCATGGAGCCGAAGTTCGAGCACACCTCCATGGTAACTTGGTGCCGTCACCAGCCGACCACCCGAGGAAGAAGGCCCTCCAGCCAATACCCCAAGGGAAGGGGTTGGCGTTGGAGCTGGAGCTAGAGCTCATGGCGATGGAGAGGAGTGATACGTCTCCAACGTATCTATAATTTTTGATTGTTCCATGCTATTATTTATGAAGTCTTGGATGTTTAATGGGCTTTATCATTCACTTTTATACCATTTTTGGGACTAACCTACTAACCCAAAGGCCCAGTCCAGATTGTTTTTTTTGCCTATTTCAGGGTTTTGCAGAAAAGAATATCAAACGGAGTCCAAACGGAATGAAACCTTCGCGAGAGATATTTTTGGAGGAAATTACGCTCGGGAAACGTCAGGACCAAGTCAGGGGACGAAGGGCCAGCCCTCGAGGGTGGGCGGGCGCGCCCCCCTGCCTCGAGGCTGGCCCACACGGCCCCCGGTGCCCTCCTTCTTCCTATATATACCTACGTACCCCAGAAACTCCATACACAGAGAGAAAACCCTAATTCCACCGCCGTAGCTTCTGTTCCCGTGGAGATCCCATCTTGGAGCCTGTTCCGGGAGGGGGATCCATCACGGAGGCCTTCATCATCATCATCATCGCCCTCACCATGAGTTGTGAGTAGTTTACCACACACCATCGGGTCCATAGCTAGTATCTAGATGGCTTCTTCTCTCTCTCTGGATCTCAATACAAAGTTCTCCTCGGTCTTCGAGGAGATTTATTCGATGTAATCTCTTTTTGCGGTGTGTTTGTCGAGATTCGATGAATTATGAGTTTATGATCAAGGTTATCTATGAAAGATATTTGGTTCTTCTCTGAACTTTTTATGTGTGCTCATAATATCCTTGCAAGTCTGTTCGAATTATTGGTTTGGTTTGGCCTACTAGATCTATAGTTCTTGCAATGGGAGAAGTGCTTGGCTTTGGGTTCAATCTTGCGGTGTCCTTTCCCAGTGACAGTAGGGGCAGCAAGGCACATATTGTATTGTTGCCATCGAGGATAAAAAGATGGGGTTTACATCATATTGCTTGAGTTTATCCCTCTACATCATGTCATCTTGCTTAAAGCGTTACTCTGTTCGTATGAACTCAATACACTAGATGCATGCTGGATAGTGGTCGATGTGTGGAGTAATAGTAGTAGATGCAGGCAGGAGTCGGTCTACTTGTCTCGGACGTGATGCCTATATACAATGATCATGCCTAGATAGTCTCATAATTATTCGCTTTTCTATCAATTGCTCGACAGTAATTTGTTTACCCGCCGTAGAATATCGCTGTCATGAGAGAAGCCACTAGAGAAAACTATGGCCCCCGGGTCTATTCTCAACATATCAATCTACATCTACTTTACTTTTACCGCTTTTATTTGCTGTTTTATTAAACTAAAAATACCAAAAATATAATTGTCATCTCTATCAGATCTCACTCTCGTAAGTGACCGTAAAGGGATTGACAACCCCTTATCGCGTTGGCTGCGAAGTTCTTATTTGTTTGTGCAGGTGTGAGGGACTGGCGCGTGGTCTCCTACTGGATTGATACCTTGGTTCTAAAAAACTGAGGGAAATACTTAC
This sequence comes from Secale cereale, assembly GCA_902687465.1. Classification (NCBI taxonomy): domain Eukaryota; kingdom Viridiplantae; phylum Streptophyta; class Magnoliopsida; order Poales; family Poaceae; genus Secale; species Secale cereale. Next base: position 604,216,884 of record LR738709.1, on the reverse strand, counting down.
ACTACTGTGCTGCATCTCCCTTTCCTCTTCGAGGGAATACAACGCAAGCTCAAGAGGTAGCAAGAAGAATTTCTGGCGCCGTTGCCGGGGAGGCTTACGCAAAAGTCATATACCAAGTACCTATCACAAACCCTTATCCTTCGCATTACATTTATTTGCCTCTCGTTTTCCTCTTACCCACTTCACCCTTACCGTTTTATTTGCCCTTCTTCTGCCGTGTGTTTATCGTTCGCTTGCCTTCTGTTTGCTTGTGTGCTATGTGCCCTTTATTAGCTTGCATCTTCGCTTGCTAAAGTTTGGATCCTCATCCACTTGCCAATCTCTTTAAGATATCCAATTATGTTGAACCTATTGCTAGTGAGCTGCGTGCACTAGATTATCTTTGTGGGGTTTTGCTTGAAATTTATGAATCTGAAAATTGTGAGGAATTGTTAAAAGAAAAAGTGATTCATGATAGCTTGTTAAATAAAAATCATGATTGCAATGATGTTATTGTAAACTCTATTAATGTCAATTGTGCTAATGATATGCAAAACCCCAAGCTTGGGGATGCTTATTTTGCTATGCCCACTACTTGTTGCAATGATCATGATTGGGGTAGTGATTCTTACGATCTTGAAAATTTATTTAAACCCCATCATGAATATGAGGTTGATAATAATGTTTGCCATAATATTGAAAGTGGGCTTGAAAGAGTGTCAACTTTTAATCCCACTATTTTGGAAGAGTGTCAACTTCGCATGCATGTGGATCGTGTTGAGAATATGTTATGAGATAGCTATATTGTTGAATTTTCTTATGATCCTACATGCAATTATTATGAGAGAGGAAATTATGGTCATAGAAATCTTCATGTTACTAAATTACCTCTCTTCATGTTGAGATTGATCTTGTTTCTTTCTTCTTCCTTGCATATGCTAGATCTTGCTTGTCTTGGTAATTTGTTTTCCTATAAGATGCATATGCATAGGAAGTATGTTAGACTTAGATGTGTTTGCCACATGTCTTATGATGCTCTCCTTGTGCTTCAATCCTTGTCCTTTATGTGAGCATCATTGAATTATCGTGCCTAGCTAGGGGCGTAAAACGATAGCGGTTGTTGGGAGGCAACCCAATTTTTTGTTTTTTGTTTTTGTTGCTGTTAGGGAATAAATATTGCATCTAGCCTCTGATTAGATGTGTTTTCATGTTTTGTTTAGTGTTTGTGCCAAGTAGAACCTTTGGTAGGACTTGTGTGAAGTTTATACGATCTTGCTGTGAAAAACAGAATCATTAGCACTCGCTAAAGTAGTCTTCAGATTTTACTGGAGCGTGATTTTTAGTTGATTATTTTTGCTGCTGATTGGTAGACAAATTGCGCAAATTTACCAATTTAGTTTGAATTTTTTGAGGTTCCAGAAGTAGGCGAACCCAGCAGATTACCACAGACTGTTCTATCTTTGACAGATTCTGTTTTTCGTGTGTTGTTTGCTTATTCCGATACATCTGTGAGTAATATTGGAGGATATGAACCATAGAGAACTTGGAGTACAGTAGGTTTAACACCAATAAAAACAATGAATGAATTCCTTGCTGTACCTTTGAGTAGTGGTTTGTTTTCTCTTACTAACGGAGCTCACGAGAATTTTTGTCTAAGTTTTGTGTTGTGAAGTTTTCAAGTTTTGAGTATTGCTTTGATGGACTATGGAACAAGGAGTAGCAAAGGAGTAAGCTTGGGGATACCCATGGCACCCCAAGTAAATTCAATATAATCAAAAGCCTAAGCTTGGGGATGCCCCGGGAAGGCATCCCCTCTTTCGTCTTCATCCATCGGTAACTATACTTGGAGCTATATTTTTATTCGCAACATGCTATGTTTTTTGCTTGGAGCGTCTTGTATAATTTGAGTCTTTGCTTGTTAGTTTGCCACAATCATCCTCGCTGGACACATCTATTTGAGAGAGTTAAATATGGCCTAGAAATTGTTAGAACACTCTATGTGCTTCACTTATATCTTTTGAGTTGAATAATTTTTGCTCTAGTGCTTCACTTATATCTTTTAGAGCATGGTGGTGGTACTATTTTCTAGAAATTGTTGAACTCCCGTGCTTCACTTATATCTATTTGAGAGTCTATTAAAACAGCATGGTAAAGTGTTTAGGCTAAAGAAACTAGTCTTCACATGATAAACATCCAATGTCAATGTAGTAAATTTTTTCACATCAAGTGCATTGAATAGAAAGAGATGTTGGATGCTTGATAATTGTTTTGAGACATGAGGATAGTGATATTAAAGTCATGCTAGTGGAGTGATTATGAAATTGAGAAATATTTGTGTTAAGGATAGTGATTCCCATAGCATGCACGTATGGTGAACCGTTGTGTGACTAAGTTAAAGTATGAGGTATTTGTAGAGTGTCAACCTTTGTGTGGAGGTCGGGGGCGCGCGATGGTTAACTCCTACCAACCTCCCCCCTAGGGTCATGCGTTGATTGCTTTGTTTTGATGACTCGTAAATTTTTGCAATAAGTATATGAGTTCTTATGACTAATGTTGAGTCCATGGATTATACGCACTCTCACCCTTCCACAATTGCTAGCCTCTCTTGTACCGCGCAACTTTCGCCGGTGCCATAAACCCACTATATATCCTTCCTCAAAACAGCCACCATATTGTTCCTCTAAACAGCCACCATACCTACCTATCATGGCATTTCCATAGCCATTCCGAGATATATTGCCATGCAACTTTCCACCGTTCCGTTTATATGACACACATCATATTGTCATATTGCCATGCATGATCATGTAGTTGACATCGTATTCGTGGCAAGGCCACCATGCATAATCTTTTCATACATGTCACTCTTGTTTCATTGCACATACCGGTACACCGCCGGAGGCATTCATATAGAGTCATACTTTGTTGTTGTAGTATCGAGTTGTAATTTCGTGTTGTAATGAAAGTGTGATGATCATCATTATTAGAGCATGTTCCCATGGGAGGAAAGGCTAAATCTATAGAACCCCTCCGCGAAAAAAAAGAAAGGCCAAAAAGAGAAAAAAAAAGAAAAAAAGAAAGAAAAAGAAAAAAAAGGGACATTTGCTACTATCTTTTTCCACACTTGTGCTTCAAAGTAGCACCATGTTCTTCATTGTAGAGAGTCTCATGCTTAGTCACTTTCATATACTAGTGGGAATTTTCGTTATAGAACTTGGCTTGTATATTCCAACAATGGGCTTCCTCAAATGCCCTAGATCTTCGTGAGCAAGCAAGTTGGATGCACACCCACTAGTTTCTTTTGTTGAGCTTTCATTCATATTTAGCTCTAGTGCATCCGTTGCATGGCAATCCCTACTCACTCACATTGATATCTATTGATGGGCATCTCCATAGCCCGTTGATACGCCTAGTCGATTGGAGACTATCTCCCTCTTTTTGTCTTCTCCACAACCACCTCTATTCCACCCATAGTGCTATATCCATGGCTCACGCTCATGTATTGCGTGAAAGTTGAAAGGTTTGAAAATATAGAGTATGAAAACAAGTGCTTGGCTGAAATCGGGGTTGTGCATGATATGAATATTTTGTGTGATAACAAGGCAGCATAGCCAACACTATATGATTTTGTAGGGATAACTTTCTTTAGCCATAGTATTTTGAGAAGACATGATTGCTTTGTTAGTATTGCTTGAAGTAGTGTTATTTCTTATGTCAATATAGACTTTTATCTTGAATCCTTCAGATCTGAACATTCATGCCACAACTAAGAGAATTACATTGAATAACTATATTGGTTAGCATTCCACATCAAAAATTCTTTCTTTACCATTTACCTACTCGAGGACGAGCAGGAATTAAGCTTGGGGATGCTTGATACGTCTCCAACGTATCTATAATTTTTGATTGTTCCATGCTATTATTTATGAAGTCTTGGATATTTAATGGGCTTTATCATTCACTTTTATATCATTTTTGGGACTAACCTACTAACCCAAAGCCCAGTCCAGATTGCTGTTTTTGCCTATTTCAGGGGTTTGCAGAAAAGGAATATCAAACGGAGTCCAAACGGAATGAAACCTTCGCGAGAGATATTTTTGGAGGAAATTATGCTCGGGAAACGTCAGGACCAAGTCAGGGGACGAAGGACCAGCCCTCGAGGGTGGGGGGCGCGCCCCCCTTCCCAGGGCGCGCCCCCTGCCTCAAGGCTGGCCCACACGGCCCCCGGTGCCCTCCTTCTTCCTATATATACCTACGTACCCCAGAAACTCCATACGTAGAGAGAAAACCCTAATTCCACCACCGTAGCTTCTGTTCCCGTGGAGATCCCATCTTGGAGCCTGTTTCGGGAGGGGGATCCATCACGGAGGCCTTCATCATCATCATCATCACCCTCACCATGAGTTGTGAGTAGTTTACCACATACCTTCGGGTCCATAGCTAGTATCTAGATGGCTTCTTCTCTCTCTGGATCTCAATACAAAGTTCTCCTCGGTCTTCGAGGAGATCTATTCGATGTAATCTCTTTTTGCGGTGTGTTTGTCGAGATCCGATGAATTGTGAGTTTATGATCAAGGTTATCTATGAAAGATATTTGGTTCTTCTCTGAACTTTTTATGTGTGCTCATAATATCCTTGCAAGTCTCTTCAAATTATTGGTTTGATTTGGCCTAGTAGATCTACAGTTCTTGCAATGGGAGAAGTGCTTGGCTTTGGGTTCAATCTTGCGGTGTCCTTTCCCAGTGACAGTAGGGGCAGCAAGGCACGTATTGTATTGTTTCCATCGAGGATAAAAAGATGGGGTTTACATTGTATTGCTTGAGTTTATCCCTCTACATCATGTCATCTTGCTTAAAGCGTTACTCTGTTCGTATGAACTCAATACACTAGATGCATGCTGGATAGCGGTCGATGTGTGGAGTAATAGTAGTAGATGCAGGCTGGAGTCGGTCTAATTGTCTCAGACGTGATGCCTATATACAATGATCATGCCTAGATAGTCTCATAATTATTCGCTTTTCTATCAATTGCTCGACAGTAATTTGCTTACCCGCCGTAGAATATCGCTATCATGAGAGAAGCCACTAGAGAAAACTATGGCCCCCGGGTCTGTTCCCAACATATCAATCTACATCTACTTTAGTTTTACTGCTTTTATTTGCTGTTTTATTAAACTAAAAATACCAAAAATATAATTATCATCTCTATCAGATCTCACACTCGTAAGTGACCGTAAAGGGATTGACAACCCCTTATCGCATTGGCTGCGAAGTTCTTATTTGTTTGTGCAGGTGTGAGGGACTGGCGCGTGGTCTCTTACTGGATTGATACCTTGCATCTCAACAGCTGAGGGAAATACTTACGCTACTGTGCTGCATCTCCCTTTCCTCTTCGAGGGAATACAACGCAAGCTGAAGAGGTAGCAAGGAGGAAGGTTGATAGTGAGGGAAGAGAGGGGGTGGGTAAGTAGTGGTGGTTAGGGTGAGTAAATATAGGCGTGATGGAGAGGAGGAAGAGTGACAGTGATGCCGTTTAACTACATGATCTTCAATAAGCCATGAACTTTGTGCTGTGCCTGACTCCATGTATTGTGTGCAGATCGAGGAGAGCAATAAGATGGGCACGGAGGTGCTCCCGGCCGTTGACAAGAAGGGAAGGAGGCGATTCATCCAATGCCCGAGGTGGTGCTGCGGCCCACCGTCGAGGAAGAATCGAAGACACCAATGGTTGGTGATGACGAGAACATGGAGGAGCCCCCCAGCAGCAAGCACCGAAACTACAACGACTACCATGAGGAGGGTAGCCCAACTCACTTCTGCAAGGTCATCCTTGCACCGAAGCTTGAGTGCATCCCCATGCCCCTGGACTTCACCAAGCACTTCGCCGCAGTGCCGACGGAGTTCAAGCTGAGGAACAACACCGACTGTTCCTAGAGGGTGACGGTGAAGCTGATGAATGGCAAGGTGACCCTAGATCAGGGTTGGACCACCTTCGCCGCCGTTCATCAGATCAAGATCAGCTACATGGTGACGTTCAAGTTCCTGACTCCCAACACCCTCAAGGTCATCATCTTCGACGATGATGGCATTGAGGTGGTCAACAAGTGCGGGAAGCACGACGAAGCCTTCGCCGCCAGGGACTAGGGCCGGGGCACCTCCTTCCTAAGTACTATCGAGTCTGCTTTATGGTTTATGCGTTGAACTGTTTGAACTATCGTTATGATGTGTGGTACTATGTTATCTGAACTATGCTATTAAGTAGTTGATGCTCTCCTCTGCTTATGAGCCTAAGTGTGCTGGTAACCTCACCAACTAGCCAAAGAGGTTACCACACACCAGGCGTTGCATACAACCAAACACCATGCCTTGGGTTTGTCCACTAACATGCAGGCAACCAAACACCAGGCAGTGTGGTTCAGCCCATGCATGCAAGAGGGCATGCAGGCAACCAAACAACTTGCTGATGGTGCATTTGAGGCTGCATTTGCATAGCCAGGCTGAGTTGAGAAGGCTATGCAATGCAGCTACTGTAGACTACGGCAACCAAGCACGCCCTGAGAGCACGAGTTATTCTTAGGGTTATATGCATTTCGAACAATCATTATTTAGTAAGTAATGTAATGTTGGGGATCGTTGCAGAAATTAAAATTTTTCTATGCATCACCAAGATCAATCTATGGAGTGACTAGCAATGAGAGAGGGGAGTGCATCTTCATACCCTTGAAGATCGCGATGCGGAAGCGTTGCAAGAACGTGGTTGGTGGAGTCATACACGAAGCGATTCAGATCGCGGCCGAATCCGATCTAAGCGTCGAACAACGGCGCCTCCGCGTTTAACACACGTACAGCCCGGTGACGTCTCCCACGCCTTGATCTAGCAAGGAGAGAGGGAGAGGTTGGGGAAGACTCCGTCCAACAACAACACGACGGCGTGGTGGTGGTGGAGGAGCGTGGTTCACCAGCAGGGCTTCGCCAAGCGCTACGAGAGATGAGGAGGAGGAGAAGCAGGGCTGCGCCAAGAGGGAGAAAGACTCATGTATTGAGTAGCCCCAAAACCCCCCACTATTTATAGGGGAAGGGGAGAGGGGGCCGGCCCCCTCTAGATGGGATCTAGAGGGGGCGGCGGCCAGGAGGGGGGGGGGCTTGCCCCCCAAGCCAAGGGGGACGCCCCCTTAGGGTTTCCCCCCAAACCCTAGGCACATGGGCCCTAGGGGGGAGGCGCCCAGCCCACTTAGGGGCTGGTCCCTCTCCATATACAGCCCATAGGGCCCTCCGGGGCAGGTGGACCCTCCCGATGGACCCCCGGAACCCCTTCGGTGGTCCCGGTACAATACTGGCACCCCCCCGAACCTTTCGAGTGACCGTATAATGACTTCCCATATATAAATCTTCACTCCCGGACCATTCCGGAACTCCTCGTGACGTTCAGGATCTCATCCAGGACTCCGAATAACATTCGGTAACCACGTACATACATTCCCTATAACCCTAGCGTCATCGAACCTTAAGTGTGTAGACCCTACGGGTTCGGGAACCTTGCAGACATGACCGAGACATCTCTCTGTCCAATAACCAACAGCGGGATCTGGATACCCATGTTGGCTCCCACATGTTCCACGATGATCTTATCGGATGAACCACGATGTCAAGGATTCAATCAATCCCGTATGCAATTCCCTTTGTCTACCGGTATAGTACTTGCCCGAGATTCGACCGTCGGCATCCCTATACCTTGTTCAATCTCATTACCGGCAAGTCTCTTTACTCGTTCCGTAACACATCATCCCGTGACCAACTCCTTAGTCACATTGAGCTCATTACGATGATGTCTTATCGAGTGGGCCTAGAGATACCTCTCCGTCATACGGAGTGACAAATCCCAGTCTCGATTCGTACCAACCCAACAGATACTTTCGGGGATACCCATAGTGCACCTTTATAGCCACCCAGTTACGTTGTGACGTTTGGCACACCCAAAGCATTCCTACGGTATCCGGGAGTTGCACAATCTCATGGTCTAAGGAAATGATACTTGACATTGGAAAATCTTTAGCAGACGAACTACATGATCTCGTGCTATGCTTAGGATTTGGTCTTGTCCATCACATCATTCTCCTAATGATGTGATCCCGTTATCAACGACATCCAATGTCCATGGTCATGAAACCGTGACCATCTATTGATCAACGAGCTAGCCAACTAGAGGCTCACTAGGGACATATTATGGTCTATGTATTCACACATGCATTACGGTTTCCGGTTAACACAATTATAGCATGAACAATAGACGATTATCATGAACAAGGAAATATAATAATAACCATTTTATTATTGCCTCTAGGGCATATTTCCAACATGTAATACATGACACTTCCCTTAGTGTTGTGTGGTCGCTTACTGATGGTCGTTTGGTAGGGATCTCCGAATGAGTCCAGTGGTGAAGCCACTGTTTTGCTGCGTCCTTTCCTCGTGCTATGATGCAACGATGGTGTTAAGGGTTAGTGTTTATGGAGATTCTGTTCTTCATCTCCTCCAAACAAAGGTTTCATCCATGGAAGTTCTCGCTTCAATGCAGGAGGATGTAATTTCCGGGGCTTCTATTTTGACACAAGAGGGTAGCGGAGGCGACAATGTTGATTGCATGACATTGTTCCGTCGATTCCCTCCAGGGCAACTTGATCATCCTCAGGTAGTCTTACTTCTCTACCCCTTTGTATATGCACCATCTTGTAATGAATAAGATGCCAACCACATTATCTTGTAATTAAGGGGAATTGTTGCACCTCTCGTAATAAAATGTTCATTGCTACACTGTATTGTAGTGAAAATTTGTCCTTTACGCCTTTTTATGGAGAAAAGTTTTATGCTTAAGAAGTCTCATCGCAAAGCAGCCTGGCAAACCATGGTGGTTCCATCCCTATGCGACTCTATCTGTTGTACCTGTCATTCCAAGCCATGTTCCTCAATTTCAGGTGGCAAGGGCGGTGTGCTACTTTGATACGTCTCCAACGTATCTACTTTTCCAAAAACTTTTTCCCTTGTTTTGGACTCTAACTTGCATGATTTGAATGGAACTAACCTGGACTGACGCTGTTTTCAGCAGAACTGCCATGGTGTTATTTTCGTGCAGAAATAAAAGTTCTCGGAATGACCTGAAAATCAACGGAGAATATTTTTCGAATATAAAAAAATACTGCAGAAAGAATCAAGACCAGGGAGCCCACACCCTGTCCACAAGGGTGGGGGGAGCGCCCACCCCCCTGGGCGCGCCCCCGTCTCATTGATGGCTTCTCGCCCCTCGTTGGTTACCCCAAGTGGAAGGTTTGAGATGCAGTGTAGCGGTAGGTTTCCCTTGGCAAAGATACCAAGGATCGATTTCCCCTGAGACTCCTAGTTTCAACAAGAAGGTGTCAACTGCTAACGGCGCCAGACATTAGCAATCAACTTGGACCTGCACACAGATACAAATAACTTTGCTCCCAACGAGTACAGAGAGGTTGTCAATCGCTCCGGCCTTGTCGTTTACAAAGGATCAAACACAAGAGATAATAGTGATAGGTATTGCTGCAAATAGTAAGTAAAAACAGAAAGTAAATAGCGGATGTGATCAGTGATGGTAATATGGACCGGGGTCCCATGATCTTCACTAGCGATGTCTCTCTCCCAAAAGACGATAAAACAGCTATGTGAGGTAAACGAATTACAGCTGGGCAATTGACAAAATTATGTGCGCAAACCAATGCTAACTATGTTGCAAGAAAGGTAGAGGTTCAAAGCATGGGCGGTACGCCAAGGCAAGTAGACCAAAAGCCATCTGCATCTACTACTAATCATCCACCTTGAGATATCTATCCAGAACATCTCGCTGATATTAAGTTGCGAGTCCCACCCATAGTGTAAACTCAAAGCAACAGACAACTGCATTAAAAGAACTTTGCGTAAAGTAAACAATCCTTGCACCCGCGGGCACAAGCACCGTTGTTTTCCCCCTTGTGGCAACAACACATCCCCTAGACTCATGTTTCTGTCACTCAAGCTAGTCATCGAGGGGCATGAACCCACAATCAAGCATAACGTTCCCTCTTGGAGTCACTACCTACTACTTGGCCAAAGCAATAAATAGCAACGGAGAACATGCAAGAATTACTTACGAACATAAATATAAAAGAGGTAAATCAAATATATTACTCAAACACAATCTGAACATAATCTCACAATCCATCGGATCCCAGCAAACTCAACATAGCAACAGCATAAGGATTACATATGTGCCTCGATCATGTAGGGCAGCTCACGAGGTCTAATTAGTGAAGCACAAGAAGGGGAGGAGAACATCACATAGCTACTGGTCATGGACCCATGGTCCAAGGGAGACTACTCACAACTCATCCGGGAGGCGTCCATGGTGGTGGAGAGGCTCCCGGTGGTGATCCTCCCCTCCGACAGGGTGCCGGGAAGAGTTCTCCTGGTGCTCCCGATCTTGGAAGCGCGGCGGCGGCGGAACAGAGATGAGATCGCGAAAAAGGGTTCCGTCCTCGAGGGTTTCGGGACGCGTGTTAAATATATGCCAAAGGGGGGCATCAACGGAGGCCTGGGGGGCCCAGGCGCCCCCCCGGCGCGGCCAGGAGGGGGGCCGCGCCACCAGGGCGCCTGGAGCCCTGGTGGCCCCCCTCCGGCCCTACTTCGACCGTGTGGAAGCTTTCGGAACGCTGATTTTTTATATAATTTTTCCGGGATTTTTCTGGCAGTTTACGTGATGGGAAAACCTGAAATACAAAAACAGCAGAAAACAGAAACTGGCACTGGGGTGCACTGAGTTAATAGGTTAGTCCAAATATGATCAGAAGTGTATGGAAGTGTATAAATATCATAGCAATATCACCCAAAAGAGGCATGGAGCAAGCAGAAATTATAGATACGTTTTGGACGTATCAACATCCCCAAGCTTAATTCCTGCTCGTCCTCGAGTAGGTAAATGATAACAAGAATAATTTCTGTGGTGACATGCTATTTACCATATAGGACTTTTCATAGTCATATGACAAAAGCTTACTGAGACAATAAATCTGTAGTAATTAAGTTGCCTCATGAGAGAATCACAAAGAACTGAAAGTTTTATAATATGATACTGAAACATCAAATAGATTTGTAATGAGCATGATGTGCAAATATGATAAGGTGATATCTCGCTTTCCCCCTTTAGTGAAGCAAAACATAAATGCAGGGGCACCTCCAAGGTTTAAGTGATGACTAGATACAATGATTTCAGAATAAACGATATCATAATCATGCAAAAGACAATGCTACTTTGGGACAATGCACATTACACTCAGAATGACAATCATGCTCTTAATTGTTGGTGCTTTAAAAGAAGGTGGAGACTCTCGAACCGTGGCTTTTGTTGGCAAGGTTGAAAACCCGTAGTCGGAAACAAAGACAGAACATGTACCAGAGCTCTTGGTTTTAAAAACAGAGGTAATAATTATTTTTTTAGATTATGCATGTTCCGTCAACGAATGCTAGCAGACAACTCAATCACTTCTTGAGATGGACAAGTTTCGAGGAACAGCTCCCGAATGAGGACGATCACATCCTCTTAATCTCCTTTTTTTATCACTGCCAAAGTTTTCTGATTTCTCATGAACAAAGCGTGAAGGAGGGTTTGTTTGTTATATTATTTTTGAGCCGGGCGCACTCTTTGCCAGTTCCTTCTCGTATTATGGGTTTGCACATTAGACATGCAATCCCGGGGTGAAGCTTGTCCAACTTAAAAAGATCATGAATTAACTACTACTTCCCCATGATCTAAAATAGAGGCACATAATAGGAATGCTTTTTTTTGAATAATTTCGAGATGGTACATGAAAGTCTTCGTTAGGAATGGCAGGTAAATACCATGTATAGGAAGGTATGGTGGACTCATATGGCATAACTGGTTTAAAGGATTTTGGATGCACAAGCAGTCAGTCCGCTTAGTACAGGTGGAGGTTAGCAAAAGACTGGGAGCGACCAACTAAAAGAGCAATGACGGTCATAATCATGCAGAGCGACAAAGCAACATTGAATCAGGCATGGAAGTTATATCGCTACTCAGAAACAAAAGATCATCAAGGCTTGACAGACTTTCTTTACAGTCTTAAATATGCGTGAGCATACGCCAAGTCATTCAAAATAAATTCTTGAAGGAAGATATTACTAAACCATACCACATCATAGGCAAACAAATCATGTTGGCACTCCAATAACACATTGGGAACCCCCCAGCTATTTGAGACTAACCATAAGAAAACATGAATTACTAAGCACCATTATGCACGTAGCATTTTTATCATAGACATATCAACCAATGCAACAGAAGCAAACTCTCTTAATAAGATAAGCATGATAAGTAAAGAGAGTTCAAGCAACCAACTAAACAAAAGCTCTTTAAAAAGATAAGCATGAATACTAAGAGCTGAACATGATAGTAGCTATTGAAAGACCAAGAACATACACAGCAAAGATAGACATGAAAATTCTATGTTGTGTTCTAGGTTGAAGTGGAGCGTGTTTCTCTCCCACACAAAGAAAGCTGAGTTCCGACTCGTTATGAAAAGCTAACAAAGCTAAAAAGGAAACTAAAAGCAAGATGCTCCAAGCATAGCACATAACACATGAAGTGATAAAAATATAGTGGAACGAAAGACGAACTGATAATGTTGATGGAGAAGGGGATGCATGGGGGCATCCCCAAGCTTAGACGCTTGAGTCTCCTTGAATATTTCTTGGGGGTGCATGGGGGCATCCCCAAGCTTGAGCGTTTGACACTCCTGAATCTTTTTATCATCTTCCCTCGCACACTTGAAAACTCCCTTCATACATAACTCATCATAATCTGATTAGCGAGGTTAGTACCCATAATAAAATAATTGTTCCCTGCTGGAAATAAGGATAATCATGAAGAGCTACTGTTTCTCAAGATTGCCAAAAGGTTTTTGCAAAGAAAAAGCAAGCTCAAGGTTTGCAAAACGAAGAAAAGGCCAAACAGGACAGAATATGTGAAAAACAGACCAGCAGGTAGTAAATAATTTTTTCGGGGCACTTCTGCAACTCAAATCAAAAAACTCAGAACAGACGCCCGAAAGCCAATTGTATAGAGGACGCTGTAAAAAAAAATTCAGCCCAAAAAGATGATCTGGTGATTGTATACGAATTTTTCTGTCCAAGGACAGAATCTGTTTTCTGGACTGCACGTCACAACTTTTGAACTTTCTTGCAATCGGAGGCTAAACTTGGCACAAAGCTGAAAAGTAAAGATACAATGATGTTGCTACAGTAGTAACAAACATCAAGACCACTAAAACTGAAAGAAGAAACTGAAAGCAAAGATAACAAGGGTTGTCTCCCTAGAGCTCTTTCTTTATAGCCATAAAGATAGGCTTAAGACTTTAATGATGCTCTCGTAGGAATAAGAGTTGAAGAACAAAAGAGAGCATCAAGAAGCAAATACCAAACACATTTAAGCCTAACATGCTTCATATGCATAGGAATATTGCAATACAATAATTCATTGAAGCACAAAGCAATAAGCATAGGAAGACAAAACAAGTGCAGCTTCAAAACCTTCAACATAAAGAGAGGGAACTTGATATTATTGAAATATCTATAAGCATATGTTCCCTTCTTATAATAATTTTCAGTGGGATCACAAATAAACTCAACAATATAAGCATCACATAAAGCATTGTTACCATGATCCACATGCAAAAAGGTATCATTACTCTTCATATAAGCAAAATCTTTCTTATTAGGAATAGTGAGAGTAAAGCAATCATAACCATCATGGTAATCATTGTATTTAGGAGGCATATCATAATCATAATAAATTTTATCCTCAATAGTAGGTGGACTGAAAACATCATATTCATCATTGTAATCATCATATATAGGAAGCAAAGTATCATCAAAGTAAATTTTCTCTTCAAAAGTTGGGGGACTAAAAATATCATGTTCATCAAACGTGTCATCCCCAAGCTTAGAGCTTTCCATGTCATTAGCAATATTGATATTCAAAGAAAGCATACTAATAACATCACCACCATCATGATTGTTATGCAAATAATAAAGTTCCATAGGTTTTTTAATTTTCTCTTCAAACACATCATGTCCCAAAGCAAGGTAGAGCTTATAAAGCTCTCTCATATTTTTGTTGTTTTCCATTAAGCAAAACTAGTGAAAAGACATAAAGAAAACTGAAAGGTAAACTAACAAGACTAAAAAGCAAAGATAAAAGATAGCATGCAACTCCCCTATCTTGAAGAGTGGAGTCCCCGGCGACGGCGCCAGAAAACTTTGCTTGATGGCTTCTCGCCCCTCGTTGGTTACCCCAAGCGGAAGGTTTGAGATGCAGTGTAGCGGTAGTTTTCCCTTGGCAAAGATACCAAGGATCGATTTCCCCTGAGACTCCTAGTTTCAACAAGAAGGTGTCAACTGCTAACGGCGCCAGATATTAGCAATCAACTTGGACCTGCACACAGATACAAATAACTTTGCTCCCAACGAGTACAGAGAGGTTGTCAATCCCTCCGGCCTTGTCGTTTACAAAGGATCAAACACAAGAGATAATAGTGATAGGTATTGCTGCAAATAGTAAGTAAAAACAGAAAGTAAATAGCGGATGTGATCAGTGATGGTAATATGGACCGGGGTCCCATGATGTTCACTAGTGATGTCTCTCTCCCAAAAGACGATAAAACAGCTATGTGAGGTAAATGAATTACAGCTGGGCAATTGACAGAATTATGTGCGCAAACCAATGCTAACTATGTTGCAAGAAAGGTAGAGGTTCAAAGCATGGGCGGTACGCCAAGGCAAGTAGACCGAAATCCATCTGCATCTACTACTAATCATCCACCTTGAGATATCTATCCAGAACATCTCGCTGGTATTAAGTTGCGAGTCCCACCCATAGTGTAAACTCAAAGCAACAGACAACTGCATTAAAAGAACTTTGCGTAAACTAAACAATCCTTGCACCCGCGGGCACAAGCACCGTTGTTTTCCCCCTTGCGGCAACAACACATCCCCTAGACTCATGTTTCTGTCACTCAAGCTAGTCATCGAGGGGCATGAACCCACAATCAAGCATAATGTTCCCTCTTGGAGTCACTACCTACTACTTGGCCAAAGCAATAAATAGCAACGGAGAACATGCAAGAATTTCTTACGAACATAAATATAAAAGAGGTAAATCAAATATATTACTCAAACACAATCTGAACATAATCTCACAATCCATCAGATCCCAGCAAACTCAACATAGCAACAGCATAAGGATTACATATGTGCCTCGATCATGTAGGGCAGCTCACGAGGTCTAATTAGTGAAGCACAAGAAGGGGAGGAGAACATCACATAGCTACTGGTCATGGACCCATGGTCCAAGGGAGACTACTCACAACTCATCCGGGAGGCGTCCGTGATGGTGGAGAGGCTCCCGGTGGTGATCCTCCCCTCCGGCAGGGTGCCGGGAAGAGTTCTCCTGGTGCTCCCGATCTTGGAAGCGCGGCGGCGGCGGAACAGAGATGAGATCGCGAAAAAGGGTTCCGTCCTCGAGGGTTTCGGGACGCGTGTTAAATATATGCCAAAGGGGGGCATCAGCGGAGGCCTGGGGGGCCCAGGCGCCCCCTCGGTGCGGCCAGGAGGGGGGCCGCGCCACCAGGGCGCCTGGAGCCCTAGTGGCCCCCCTCCGGCCCTACTTTGACCGTGTGGAAGCTTCCGGAACGCTGATTTTTTATATAATTTTTCCGGGATTTTTCTGGCAGTTTACGTGATGGGAAAACCTGAAATACAAAAACAGCAGAAAACAGAAACTGGCACTGGGGTGCACTGAGTTAATAGGTTAGTCCAAATATGATCAAAAGTGTATGGAAGTGTATAAATATCATAGCAATATCACCCAAAAGAGGCATGGAGCAAGCAGAAATTATAGATACGTTTTGGACGTATCACTCATGGGCCCCCTGAGGCTCCACCGACCTCGACTCCAACTCCATATATTCACGTCGGGGGAGAAAAAAAATCAGAGAGAAGGATTCATCACGTTTTATGATACGGAGCTGCCGCCAAGCCCTAATCTCTCTTGGGAGGGCTGATCTGGAGTCCATTCGGGGCTCCGGAGAGTGGAGATCGTCGTCGTCGTCATCATCAACCTTCCTCCATCACCAATTCCATGATGCTCACCGCCGTGCGTGAGTAATTCCATCGTAGGCTTGCTGGACGATGATGGGTTGGATGAGATTTACCATGTAGTCGAGTTAGTTTTGCTAGGGTTTGATCCCTAGTATCCATTATGTTCTAAGATTGATGTTGATATGACTTTGCTATGCTTAATGCTTGTCACTAGGGCCCGAGTGCCACGATTTCAGATCTGAACCTATTATGTTTTCATGAATATATCTGAGTTCTTGATCCTATCTTGCAAGTCAATAGTCACCTACTATGTGTTATGATCCGGCAACCCCGAAGTGATAATAATCGGGACCACTCCCGGTGATGACCGTAGTTTGAGGAGTTCATGTATTCACTAAGTGTTAATGCTTTGGTCCGGTACTCTATTAAAAGGAGGCCTTAATATCCCTTAGTTTCCAATAGGACCCCACTACCACGGGAGGGTAGGACAAAATATGTCATCCAAGTTCTTTTCGATAAGCACATATGACTATATTTAGAATACATGCCTACATTACATTGATGAACTGGAGCTAGTTCTGTGTCACCCTAGGTTATAACTATTACATGAGGAATCGCATCCGACATAATTATCCATCACTAATCCAATGCCTACGAGCTTTTCACATATTGCTCCTTCTTAGTTACTTTACCGCTGCTACTGTTACAATCACTACAAAACTGCTACCGTTACTTCCATACTACTTTGCTACTAAATACTTTGCTGCAGATATTAAGTCTTCCAGGTGTGGTTGAATTGACAACTCAACTGCTAATACTTGAGAGTATTCTTTGGCTCCCCTTGTGTCGAATTATTAAATTCGGGTTGAATACTCTACCCTCGAAAACTGTTGCGATCCCCTATACTTGTGGGTTATCAAGACTATTTTCTGGCGCCATTGTCGGGGAACATATCTATATTCTTTGAGTCACTTGGGATTTATATCTATTAATCACTATGAAGAACTTGAGAGATGAAAAAACCAAGATCTTTTCCTCAACTACGAGGGGAGGTAAGGAATTGCCATCTAGCTCTGCACTTGATTCACCCTCTGTTATGAGTAAATTTGCGACACCTACACCTGCTATTGAATATGATACGTCACATGTTCTTGATGATGCCACTTTTGCTATGAGTTATACTTATGATGAAACTACTTCTATGCTTGATAATACTGTGCCATTAGCTGAATTTCTTGATGAAAAATTTGCTAGGGTTAGAGAGAATGAAATTATTGAAACTGATGACATTGATGAAAGTGATGATGAAGATTCTCCCCGTAGTTATGAATTTCCTGTTGTGCCTGAGGGTTATGTTATGGATGAAGAAACTGCTAGAGATCTTTTAGCTTGCAATGATAGGTATGATCTTAAGAAACTGTTAGCTAAGCTGAAAGAAAAGTCTTTGAATGCTAGAATGAAATATGACCCTCCTTTCTGATACGTCTCCAACGTATCTATAATTTTTGATTGTTCCATGCTTTTATATATGATGTTTTGGATGTTTAATGGGCTTTATTATACACTTTTATATTATTTTTGGGACTAACCTATTAACCCAAAGGCCCAGCCCAGATTGCTATTTTTTTGTGCCTATTTCAGGGTTTCGTAGAAAAGGAATATCAAACGGAGTCCAAACGGAATGAAACCTTCGGGAGAGATATTTTTGGAACGATATCTTCACGATAGACTTGAGAACCAAGGCAGAGGGCACACGTGGCGTCCACCAGGGTGGGGGGGGGGGGGCGCCCCCTCCCCCTCGGCGCGCCCCCTGCCTCGTGGGCCCCATGTTGCTCCCCCGATGCCCTCCTTCCTCCTATATATACCCATGTACCCTGAAAATATCAGAGCAACAGAGAAAACCCTAATTCCACCGCCGCAACCTTCTATTCCCGTGAGATCCCATCTTGGGGCTTGTTCCGGAGCTCCGCCGGAGGGGGGATCTTCCACGGAGTCCTTCTACATCAACACCATCGCCTCACCATGAGTTGTGAGTAGTTTACCTCAGACCTTCGGGTCCATAGTTAGTACCTAGATGGCTTCTTCTCTCTTTTTGGATCTCAATACCAAGTTCTCCTCGGTCTCCGAGGAGATCTATTCGATGTAATCTTTTTTGCGATGTGTTTGTCGAGATCCGATCAATTGTGGGTTTATGATCAAGATTATCTATGAGAAATATTTGGTTCTTTTCTGAATTCTTTTATGTATGATTATAATATCCTTGCAAGTCTCTTCGAATTATCGGTTTGGTTTGGCCTACTAGATCTATAGTTCTTGCAATGGGAGAAGTGCTTGGCTTTGGGTTCAATCTTGCGGTGTCCTTTCCCAATGACAGCAGGGGCAACAAGGCACGTATAGTATTGTTGCCATCGAGGATAAAAAGATGGGGTTTATATCATATTGCTTGAGTTTAGCCCTCTACATCATGTCATCTTGCTTAAAGCATTACTCTCTTCTTATGAACTTAATACTCTAGATGCATGCTGGATAGCGGTCGATGTGTGGAGTAATAGTAGTAGATGCAGAATCGTTTCGGTCTACTTGTCACGGACGTGATGCCTATATATAATGATCATGCCTAGATATTCTCATAATTATTCGCTTTTCTATCAATTGCTCGACAGTAATTTGTTCACCCACTGTAGAATTCTGCTATCATGAGAGAGGCCACTAGTGAAACCTATGGCCCCCGGGTCTATTCTCAATATATCAATCTACCATCTACTTTACTTTGCTGTTTTTACTTTCTGTTTTTATATCCAAAAATATCAAACTATCCTATCTATTAGATCTCACTTTCGTAAGTGACCGTAAAGTGATTGACAACCCCTTATTGTGTTGGCTGCGTAGTTCTTATTTGTTTGTACATGTGCGAGGGACTCGCGCGTGGTCTCCTACTGGATTGATACCTTGGTTCTCAAAAACTGAGGGAAATACTTACGCTACTGTGCTGCATCACCCTTTCCTCTTCGAGGAAATACAACACAAGCTCGAGAAGTAGCAAGAAGAATTTCTAGCGCCGTTGCCGGGGAGGCTTACGCAAAAGTAAAATACCAAGTACCTATAACAAACCCTTATCCTTCGCATTACATTTATTTGCCTCTCTTTTTCCTCTCCCCCACTTCACCCTTGCCGTTTTATTTGCCCTTCTTTTTGCCGTGTGTTTATCGTTCGCTTTCTTCTTGTTTGCTTGCGTGTTGGATTGCTTGCTTGTCACCATGTCTAGCACTCCTATCATTATCAATACTCCCGAGAGTGAGGTTCTTAATTTTAAACAAAGGGGGGAGGAAAATTTAAAAGATGCCTGGTATAGAATTTGCAATGCTCAAAATAGA
The DNA here is from genome assembly GCA_902687465.1 of Secale cereale. NCBI lineage: Eukaryota > Viridiplantae > Streptophyta > Magnoliopsida > Poales > Poaceae > Secale > Secale cereale. The sequence continues at coordinate 604,197,362 of LR738709.1, read as the reverse complement.
TATACTAGGAAGCTTTCCACTTCCGTGCTTCTTTGCAATTTTTATGTTGGCATAACTCCGCGGAATAGATATATTTTAGATACCATCACCGGAGGGAATTTCTTGGGTAGTCATACTTTTGATTCTTATAATGCAATGACTGAAGTTTTTGGCTCACCACCTCTTATGGTTAATGGGACTGTTTTAACTCTGGAACATGTTATGCAAAGGCTTGAAATCATTGAAAACAAAGTTGCTACTGTAGAGTTGGTTGAGAATTTGGATAGGAAGATCCACAATCAAATTACCCAATATGGATCCAAGGTAGGGATTATTCTGATTTTTTAAGGAAAAGGAACCCATAGTTAAAGAGCAAATAGATCAAGATTCCACTAGAATCGATAAACTTGAGGATATTATTATTAATGCAGGGTCTGCTCTTTCTGCTATGAAAACTACTTCAAATCCTTCTACCACTAAATTGGCTAAGCTTATGTATGTTCCTAAAAATAAGGATGAATCATCTAGTAAGGGAATCGTGGATCTTAAATCTATAAGTGTTCATCCTAATTTTCTCACTTTCACAAGAGAACCTTTTGATACGAATGAATTTCTTGATTTCTTGCCCAAAAGTTTGATTATCAATAGGAATAAAGAAGTTCCTAAGAATTATAAGTGCTTAATTAAAGAATTGCCTTCCAAAGATGGCAATACCTAGTTCTATCTTTGTATTATGCCTAGCTAGGGGCGTTAAACGATAGCGCTTGTTGGGAGGCAACCCAATTTTATTTTCTTTGTTTTTTGCTTATGTTTCAGAATAAATATTGCATCTAGCTTCTATTTAGATGTTGTTTGTGTTTTAACTAGTGTTTGTGCAAAGTAGAACCTTTGGGAAGACTTGTGTGAAGTTTATATGATCTTGCTGTAAAAAATAGAAACGTTAGCGCTCACGAGAATAGTCACCAGATTTTACTGGAGAGTGCTATTTAGTTGATTCTTTTTGAAGATGATTAATAGACAAATTCCTCACGTTTACCAATTTATTTCAATTTTTTTGGAGTTACGGAAGTATGCGAAAGTTATAGATTACTACAGACTGTTCAGTTTTTGACAAATTCTGTTTTTCGTGTGTTGTTTGCTTATTTTGATGAATCTATGAGTAGTATTGGAGGATATGAATCATAGAGAAGTTGGAATACAGTAGGTTTAACACCAATATAAACAAATAATGAGTTCATTACAGTTCCTTTGAGTGGTGGTTTGTTTTCCTATACTAACGGAGCTCACAAGAGTTTTGGCTAAGTTTTGTGTTGTGAAGTTTTCAAGTTTTGAGTATGGCTTTGATGGACTATGGAACAAAGAGTGGCAAGAGCCTAAGCTTGGGGATTCCCAAAGCACCCCAAGGTAAAATTCAAGGACAACCAAAATCCTAAGCTTGGGGATGCCCCGGGAAGGCATCCCCTCTTTCGTCTTCATTTATCGGTAACTATACTCGGGACTATATTTTTATTCACCACATGATATGTGTTTTGCTTGGAGCGTCATGTATGATTTGAGTCTTTGCTTGCTAGTTTGCCACAATCATCCTTGCTGGACACACCTTTTTGAGAGAGATAAATATGGCCTAGAATTTGTTAGAACACTCTATGTGCTTCACTTATATCCTTTGAGATAAATAGTTTTGCTCTAGTGCTTCACTTATATCTTTTAGAGCACGGTGGTGATTTTATTTTGTAGAAATTGTTGATATCTCATGCTTCACTTATATCCTTTTGAGAGTCTTTTAGAACAACATGGTAATGTGCTTTGGTTATAAAACTAGTCCTAATATTATAGGCATCCAAGATGAATGTAGTAAAAACTTTCATACAAAGTGCGTTGAATATGTAGAGAAGTTTGATACTTGATGATTGTTTTGAGATATGAGGATAGTGATATTAGAGTCATGCTAGTGGAGTTATTATGAATTTTAGGAATACTTGTGTTAAAGTTTGTGATTCCCGTAGCATGCACGTATGGTGAACCGCTATGTGACAAAGTTAGAGCATGATGTATTTGTAGAGTGTCATCCTTTGTGTGGAGGTCAGGGGCGTGCGATGGTTAACTCCTACCAACCTCCCCACTAGGAGCATGCGTTGATTGCTTTGTTTTGATGACTCGTAAATTTTTGCAATAAGTATATGAGTTCTTATGACTAATGTTGAGTCCAGGGATTATACACACTCTCACCCTTCCACCATTGCTAGCCTCTCTTGTACCGCGCAACTTTCGCCGGTACCATACACCCACTATATACCTTCCTCAAAACAGCCACCATATAGCTTCCTCAAAACAGCCACCATACCTACCTATCATGGCATTTCCATAGCCATTCCGAGATACATTGCCATGAAACTTTCCATCGTTCCGTTCATATGACACGGTTCATATTGTCATATTTCCATGCATGATCATGTAGTTGACATCGTATTTGTGGCAAAGCCACCATGCATACTTTTTCATACATGTCACTCTTGATTCATTACACATCCAGGTACACCGCGGGAGGCATTCATATAGAGTCGTACTTTGTTCTAGTATCGAGTTGTAATATCAAGTTGTAAATCAATATAAGTGTGATGATCATCATTATTAGAGCATTGTCCCAAAGAAAAGAAAAGAAAAGAAAAGAAAAGAAAAGAAAAGAAAAGAAAAGAAGGAAAAGCCAAGAAAAAGAAAGGTCCCAAAATAAAGAAAAAAAGAAAAGAAAAGAAAAGAAAAGAAAAGAAAAGGGACAATGCTACTATCTTTTTTCGACACTTGTGCTTCAAAGTAGCACCATGTTCTTCATGATAGAGAGTCTCATGTTTAGTCACTTTCATATACTAGTGGGAATTTTCATTATAGAACTTGGCTTGTATATTCCAACGATGGGCTTCCTCAAATGCCCTAGGTATTCGTGAGCAAGCAAGTTGGATGCACACCCACTTAGTTTCTTTTGTTGAGCTTTCATACATTTTTAGCTCTAGTGCATCCGTTGCATGGCAATCCCTACTCACTCACATTGATATCTATTGATGGGCATCTCCATAGCCCATTGATACGCCTAGGCGATGTGAGACTATCTTCCTCCTTTTTGTCTTCTCCACAACCACCACTCTATTCCACCTATAGTGCTATATCCATGGCTCACGCTCATGTATTGCGTGAAAGTTGAAAGGTTTGAAAAAATTGGGTATGAAAACAATTGCCTGGCTGAAACCGGGGTTGTGCATTATATGAATATTTTGTGTGATGAAGAGGGAGCATAGCCAGCCTATATGATTTTGTAGGGATAACTTTCTTTGGCCATGTTATTTTGAGAAGACATGATTGCTTTGTTAGTATGCTTGAAGTATTATTATTTCTAATGTCAATATAGACTTTTGTCTTGAATCTTTCGGATCTGAACATTCATGCCACAATAAAGAGAATTACATGAAAATTATGTTGGTTAGCATTCCACATCAAAAAATTGGTTTTTATCATTTACCTACTCGAGGACGAGCAGGAATTAAGCTTGGGGATGCTTGATACGTCTCCAACGTATCTATAATTTTTGATTGTTCAATGCTATTATATATGATGTTTTGGATGTTTAATGGGCTTTATTATACACTTTTATATTATTTTTGGGACTAACCTATTAACCCAAAGGCCTAGTCCAGATTGCTGTTTTTTGGCCTATTTCAGAGTTTCGCAGAAAAGGAATATCAAACGGAGTCCAAATGGAATGAAACCTTCGGGAGAGATATTTTTGGAACGATATCTTCACGATAGACTTGAGAACCAAGGCAGAGGGCACACGTGGCGTCCACGAGGGTGGGGGGCGCGCCCCCCTAGGCGCGTCCCCTGCCTCGTGGGCCCCACGTTGCTCCCCCGATGCCCTCCTTCCTCCTATATATACCCATGTACCCTGAAAACATTGAAGCAACAGAGAAAACCCTAATTCCACCGCTGCAAGCTTCTATTCCCATGAGATCTTATCTTGGGGCCTGTTCCGGAGCTCCGTCGGAGGGGGGATATTCCACGGAGTGCTTCTACATCAACACCATCGCCTCAGTATGAGTTGTGAGTAGTTTACCTCAGACCTTCGGGTTCATAGTTAGTACCTAGATGGCTTCTTCTCTCTTTTTGGATCTCAATGCCAAGTTCTCCTCGGTCTTCGAGGAGATATATTCGATGTAATCTTTTTGCGGTGTGTTTGTCGAGATCCGATGAATTGTGGGTTTATGATCAAGATTATCTATGAGAAATATTTGGTTATTTTCTGAATTCTTTTATGTATGATTATAATATCCTTGCAATGGGAGAAGTGCTTGGCTTTGGGTTCAATCTTGCGGTGTCCTTTCCCAGTGACAACAGGGGCAGCAAGGCACGTATAGTATTGTTGCCATCGAGGATAAAAATATGGGGTTCATATCATATTGCTTGAGTTTATCCCTCTACATCATGTCATCTGGCTTAAAGCATTACTCTGTTCTTATGAACTTAATACTCTAGATGCATGCTGGATAGCGATCGATGTGTGGAGTAATAGTAGTAGATGCAGGATCATTTCGGTCTACTTTTCACGGACGTGATGCCTATATATAATGATCATGCCTAGATATTCTCATAATTATTTGCTTTTCTATCAATTGCTGCACAGTAATTTGTTCACCCACCGTAGAATTCTGCTATCACGAGAGAAGCCACTAGTGAAACCTATGGCTCCCGGGTCTATTCTCAATATATCAATCTACCATCTACTTTACTTTGCTGTTTTTACTTTCTATTCTTATATCCAAAAATACCAAAAATATCAAACTATCCTCTCTATCAGATCTCACTTTCGTAAGTGACCGTAAAGGGATTGACAACCCCTTATCGCGTTGGCTGCGAAGTTCTTATTTGTTTGTGCAGGTGCGAGGGACTCGCGCGTGGTCTCCTACTGGATTGATACCTTGGTTCTCAAGAACTGAAGGAAATACTTATGCTACTGTGCTGCATCACCCTTTCCTCTTCGAGGGAATACAACGCAAGCTCGAGAAGTAGCACTTTCGCTACTTCACCTATCTGTATTTCTGATAAGGATTATGATTTCTCTGTCGATCCTGAGTTAATTACTTTGGTTGAATCTGATCCTTTCCATGGCTATGAATCTGAAACTGTTGTGGCACATCTTACTAAACTGAATGACATAGCCACCCTATTCACTAATGAGGAAAAAATCGTTACTACTATATCCTTAAGTTATTTCCGTTCTCATTAAAGGGTGATGCTAAAACATGGTTTAATTCTTTTGATCCTGGTTGTGTGCATAGTCCCTAGGATATGATTTATTACTTCTCTGCTAAATATTTTGCCGCTCATAAGAAACAAGCTGCCTTAAGGGAAATATATAATTTTGTGCAAATTGAAGAAGAGAGTCTCCCACAAGCTTGGGGGAGGCTTCTCCAATTACTTAATGCTTTGCCTGATCATCCTCTTAAGAAAAATGAAATACTTGATATCTTTTATAATGGACTAACAGATGCTTCCAGAGTCCACCTGGATAGTTGTGCTGGTTGTGTTTTCAGGGAAAGAACTGTCGATCAAGCTGAATTGCTATTGAATAATATGTTGAGTAATGAAAATAATTGGACACTTCCTGAACCAACTCCTAAGCCAACTCCGAAGAAAAGGGTATTCTATTTCTCAGTCCTGATGATATGCAAGAGGCAAAGAAATCTATGAAATGAAAAGGTATTAAAGCTGAAGATGTTAAGAATTTACCACCTATTGAAGAAATACATGGTGTTGATAACCCGACATAGGTAGTAAAGGTAAATTCTCTCTATAGATTTGATGAAGGTGATATTCCTCGTTATAAGTATGCTAGCCAATGCTTAGATGAGTTTGACAATTTTATTGTTAAACAAGAAAACTTCAATGCTTATGTTAGTAGACAATTCAAACGTAATGCTTATATGATTGAACACTTGAGTGATTATATGTCTAGATTTAAAGGTGAACTTAAACTCATTAGTAAACATGCTTCTATGGTTACCACTCAGGTAGAACACGTACTTAAAGCACAAAATGATTTGCTCAATGAATTAAATAGTAATAAAAATGATAATGCTGTTAAAGTTGTGACTAGAGGGGGTAGAATGACTCTGGAACCTCTGTATCCTGATGGTCACCCTAAGAGAATTGAGCAAGATTCTCAGAGAACCAATGTTGATGTGCCTAGTCCTTCTAAGAAGAAGAAAAAGAAAAATGACAGGACTTTGCATGCTTCTAGTGAACCTATTGTTGACGCACCTGAGAATCCCAATGATATTTCTCTTTCTGATGCTAAAGCACAATCTGGTAATGAATATGAACCTAGTGATAATGTTAATAATGATGCTCATGATGATGCTCAACCTAGCAATAATGATGATGTAGAGGTTGAACCTGTTGTTGATCTTGATAACCCACAATCAAAGAATCAACATTATGATAAGAGAGACTTTGTTGCTAGAAAGCACGGTAAAGAAAGAGAACCATGCACTAGTAGAAAACAGGGCTTTGGTCCAGACCTGTCCAGCCCATTAGCCCCGGTTCAATCTAGAACCGGGTCCAATGGGGGCACTGGACCCGGTTCGTGAGCCCAGGGGGCCGGCCGGGCCACGTGGGCCATTGGTCCCGGTTCGTCTAGACCTTTTGGTGCCGGTTAGAGCAACAAACTGGGACCAATGGGTCTTGCTCCTAGCCCACCACCATTGGTCCCGGTTGGTGATATGAACCGGGACCAAAGGCACCCCTTTAGCCCCGGTTCGTAGCACCAACCGGGACCAATGAGGTGCCTATATATACCCCCTCACTCAAGAGCAGAGCACACTGCTCTGTTTTTTTTTCTGGCCGAGGGGGAGAGGGGTTAGTGGTGCTCTAGCTCACCTCCTATGCACACAACGTGTTCGATGGAATGCCCGAGCCACACTAGTTAAGCTTTTCTCCTCTCGAAGCTCTATTTTCTCCGAGATTTGTCTAGGTTTAGCGGTCCGTCACGTCCCGTCCCCGTCTTCGCCGCCGTCGATCGCCCCCGCCGATCTCGTCACCGGCACCACCGTGGTGAGCCTCTTGTTATGTCCATGCTTTTCTTACTTTTATTATTGCTTGTTATTATTGCTTTAGATAGATATTTGTCTAATTTTCTTACGTTTATTATTGCTTGTTATTATATAGTGCGATGATTTTGATATCCGCCCATGTGGGCCCTCGTCCTGTCTACGATTCGGATGTGGTATATTATCTTTAGTTTATAACTATTTGTTTTAGTGTTTATGATAGTTATGCCGACCAACCTGACATGCATAGATGTTTTATTATGTCTAGGAGGTAGTTGAACCGGAAATTCCAACCGACCCTCTTGTGGAGAGGTTAAATTTAGTTGAAGAGGAAAACATTTCCTTAAAGAAAAAATGGAAAAAATGGAGGAGGAGAAGATGGAATTGGAGTTGCATGTTGCGGAAGTCATCGATGATCACAAGATCAAGATGGACCCTATTGTCGAGAGGTTAAATTTAGTTGAAGAAGAAAACAAATTCTTGAAGGAAAAAATAAAAAAAATTGTGGACGAGAAGATGATATTGGAGTTGCATGTTGCGGATGTCGTCGATGATCACAAGATCAAGATGGATGCAATGCGGTTGAAGATTAGAAAGATTAGAAAATATGCCATTCATACCGAGGCTTGGTATCATTATGCCGTTGGATCAATTGTTACCTTGGTTGCGATTATGATCGCATTTGTTTTCGCATTGAAATGTTTTACATAGTTTCGATGTGTATGGAGAGCTATATGTTGTTAGATGAGAACTATATATGTATGTACTTTGGTTTTAATGTGATGATGAACTTTTATCCATTTGGTCACTTAATTATCTATTTATGATGTTCTGCAATGGTTTTTGACACACTTAATTATATATAATGCACGCAGATGAACCGGCAATGGATGTACGGTGACAGACACACCTCCGAGTACATTAAGGGCGTGCATGAGTTTCTAAATGCGGCTGAGGCAAACAAGCAGAATGGTTTTATGTGTTGTCCATGCACTAAATGTGTGAATACGATGTCTTACTCTAACCGGAAAATCCTTCACTCCCACCTGCTTTACAAGGGTTTCATGCCACACTATAATGTTTGGACGAGGCACGAAGAAATAGGGGTTATGATGGAAGACGGCGAAGAAGAAGAGTACGATGACAACTATGTGCCCCCTGAATACGGTGATGCTGCAATGGGGGGAGCTGGTAAAGATCAAGAGGAACCAAACGATGTGCCCAATGATGCTGCAACGGGTGAAGCTGCTGAAGATCAAGAGGAACCAAATGATGATCTCCACCGGGTCATTGTCGATGCAAGGACACAATGCGAAAGTCAAAAGAACAAGCTGAAGTTCAATCGCATGTTAGAGGATCACAAAAAAGGGTTGTACCCCAATTGCGAAGATGGCAACACAAAGCTCGGTACCGTACTGGAATTGCTGCAGTGGAAGGCAGAGAATGCTATGGCTGACAAAGGATTTGAGAAGCTACTGAAAATATTGAAGAAGAAGCTTCCGAAGGATAACGAATTGCCCGATAGTACATACGCAGCAAAGAAGGTCGTATGCCCTCTAGGATTGGAGGTGCAGAAGATACATGCATGCCCTAATGACTGCATCCTCTACCGCGGTGCATACAAGGATCTGAACGCATGCCCGGTATGCGGTGCATTGCGGTATAAGATCAGACGAGATGACCCTGGTGATGTTGATGGCGAGCCCGCCAGGAAGAGGGTTCCTGCGAAGGTGATGTGGTATGCTCCTATAATACCATGGTTGAAACGTTTGTTTAGAAACAGAGAGCATGCCAAGTTGATGCGATGGCACAGTGAGGACCGTAAGAAAGACGGGAAGTTGAGAGCACCCGCTGACGGGTCGCAGTGGAGAAAAATCGAGAGAAAGTACTAGGAGGAGTTTGCAAAGGACCCAAGGAACGTATGGTTTGCTTTAAGCGCGGATGGCATTAATCCTTTCGGGGAGCAGAGCAGCAATCACAGCACCTGGCCCGTGACTCTATGTATGTATAACCTTCCTCCTTGGATGTGCATGAAGCGGAAGTTCATTATGATGCCAGTTCTCATCCAAGGCCCTAAGCAACCCGGCAACGTCATTGATGTGTACCTAAGGCCATTAGTTGAAGAACTTTTACAGCTGTGGAATGGAAACGGTGTACGTGCGTGGGATGAGCACAGACAGGAGGAATTTGACCTAAAGGCGTTGCTGTTCATGACCATCAACGATTGGCCCGCTCTCAGTAACCTTTTAGGACAGACAAACAAAGGATACCACGCATGCACGCACTGTTTAGATGACACTGAAAGTATATACCTGGACAAGTGCAGGAAGAATGTGTACCTGGGCCATCGTCGATTTCTTCCGACCAACCATCAATGTCGAAAGAAAGACAAGCATTTCAAAGGCGAGGCAGATCACCGGAAGAAGCCCGCCATGCGTACCGGTGATCACGTACTTGCTATGGTCAATGATTTACACGTAATCTTTGGAAAGGGCCCCGGCGCACTAGCTGTTCCGAATGACGCTGAGGGACACGCACCCATGTGGAAGAAGAAATCTATATTTTGGGACCTACCCTACTGGAAAGACCTAGAGGTCCACTCTTCAATAGACGTGATGCACGTGACGAAGAACCTTTGCGTGAACCTGCTAGGCTTCTTGGGCGTGTATGGAAAGACAAAAGATACAGCTGAGGCACGGGAGGACCTGCAACGTTTGCACGAAAAAGACGGCATCCCTCTGAAGCAGTATGAAGGTCCTGCCAGCTATGCTCTTACGAAAGAAGAGAAAGAAAGCTTCTTTGAATGCCTGCTCAGTATGAAGGTCCCGACTGGCTTCTCGTCGAATATAAAGGGAATAATAAATATGGCAGAGAAAAAGTTCCAGAACCTAAAGTCTCATGACTGCCATGTGATTATGACGCAACTGCTTCCGGTTGCATTGAGGGGGCTTCTACCGGAAAACGTCCGATTAGCCATTGTGAAGCTATGTGCATTCCTCAATGCAATCTCTCAGAAGGTGATCGATCCAGAAATCGTACCAAGGCTAAGGAGTGATGTGGCGCAATGTCTTGTCAGTTTCGAGCTTGTGTTCCCACCATCCTTCTTCAATATCATGACACACGTCCTAGTTCATCTAGTCGACGAGATTGTCATTCTCGGGCCCGTATTTCTACACAATATGTTCCCCTTTGAGAGGTTCATGGGAGTCCTAAAGAAATATGTCTGTAACCGCGCCAGGCCAGAAGGAAGCATCTCCATGGGCCATCAAACAGAGGATGTCATCAGGTTTTGTGTTGACTTCATTCCTGGCTTTAATAAGATAGGTCTCCCTAAATCGCGGTACGAGGGGAGACTGACTGGAAAAGGCACGCTTGGAAGGGACTTAATAATATGCAGGGACGGATATTCTTGGTCTCAAGCACACTACACAGTTCACTCTACATTAGTGACCCCGTATGTCGATGAACACAAGAACAATCTGCGCTCCAAACACCCGGAGCAGTGCGACGACTGGATTACATGTGAACACATCAGGACTTTCAGCAGTTGGTTGGAAACACGTCTCAGAGGTGACAACACTGTTTGTGATGAGTTGTACTTGTTGTCCAGGGGACCTTCTTCGACTGTATTGATTTACAAAGGATACGAGATAAATGGGAATACATTTTACACGATTGTCCAAGATCAAAAGAGCACCAACCAAAACAGCGGTGTCCGCTTTGATGCAACAACCGAGAGGGGAAAGGACACATATTATGGTTACATAGTGGACATATGGGAACTTGACTACGGACATGATTTTAAGGTCCCTTTGTTTAAGTGCAAATGGGTCAATCTGTCAGGAGGCGGGGTACAGGTAGACCCACAGTACAGAATGACAACAGTGGATCTGAAAAATCTTGGATACACTGACGAACCGTTCGTCCTAGCCAATGATGTGGCACAGGTTATCTATGTGAAGGACATGTCTACCAGACCGAGAAAAAGAAAAGATAAGGAAGCGAATACATCATACGATGAGCCAAAGCGCCACATAGTTCTTTCGGGAAAAAGGGACATCCTGGGAGTGGAGGGCAAGACAGACATGTCTGAAGATTATGAAAAGTTTCATGAAATTCCTCCCTTCAAAGTCAAGGCTGACCCAAGCATCCTGATAAACGATGAAGATTATCCATGGTTGCGGCGCAATAAGCAAATGACACAAGCGAAGAAAAAGTGAAGACTTTTTTCCGCAACTATTATGATGATACCATGCCAACTTTGTAACAAACGAGTATGATACCATTGTCCGTTTGTACTATTCAAATTTCAATACTACTTGCACTAACAGAAAGTTTGTAATTGGTTTTACCAGAAAGAATTAAAAAAAAGCAAAAAACAAAAGAAAATAAATAATGCAGAAAACAAAAAAAAACTTGCAAAAAAATAAAAAATAGCAACAATAAGTATTTCGTTGTAAGTAGAAACAAAATAAAATAAATAAAGCAACAAAGAAAACAAATAATTTCAAAT
>LR738709.1:604166538-604185122 GCA_902687465.1 Secale cereale | reverse complement strand
TCTCCTTCCCCGCCCCCGTCGCCCCGGCCGTCGCCCCGTCGCCCCGTCGCCGTCGCCCCGTCGCCGTCGCACCGTCGCCGTCGCCCCCGACGCCGCCCCGTCGCCGTCGCGCCGTCGCCCCGCCCCGTCCCGCGCAGTCGCCCCGCCCCGTCGACGTCGCCCCGCCGCCGTCGCCCCCGACGCCGCCCCGTCGCCGTCGCGCCGCCCCGCCCCTCGCCGTCGCCCCGCCCCGCGCCGTCGCGATGTGAGGGATTTTTTTTGTATGTTTATAGTTGATGTATATATATAGTTGCTGTATATATATATATGTGTATATATATGTGTATATGTGTTATGTGTATATAGTTGCTGTATATATATTTTGTATGTGTATATATATATTTTTTATTTTTCTTAGGAATTTGCTAAATATATATGTTAAAAATGTTTTTTTTCATAGAATGTTTTTTGTTTATATATAGATAGGTACAATTGTGATGTATATATAGTTGCTGTATGTGATGTGTATGTGATGTATATGTGTATGTGGCTATATAGTTTTTTGTTTATATATGCTAAATATATATAGAAAGTTTTATATATGCAAAAGTTACAAATTTAGGAAAAGAAGGATAGGAAAGAAGAAAATAAGAAAGAGGAAAGAAAGAAGAAGAGGAGAGGAAGAAGAGGAGAAATAAATAAGAAGAAGAAAAAAGAAGAAAAAAAAGAGGAGAAGAAGAAAGGAATATAGGAGAAGAAGAGAAATTTCTCTTCTTCTCCTCTATTCCTTTCTTCTTCTCCTTTTTTTCTTTTTTTTCTTCGATCTTCTCCTATAGCGGTTCCTTTTTTCTTCTTCTTCCTCTTTTTTTATCGGATATGTCGTTGTCGATATACACCCTCCCCGATAACTTCGACATTAGGGGGGGGGTTGAGGGTCGTCGAGGGACAGAGGGTCGTCAAGGGTCGAGAGATCGCCGAGGGGCTGAGGGTCGTCGAGGGGTCGAGAGGCCGAGGGTCGAGGGGTCGAGAGGCCGAGGGTCGTCGAGGGACCGAGGGTCGAGGGGTCGAGAGGTTGCCTAGCTAGTGTCAAAGTATTGAAGAAATCCATGACTTCATCATTTGCCAGAAGTAACCGGGGCATGTTGGTACGAAGTTATGCAAAGTTGTTCTGGAACGAAGTTCCTGATAGGATAATCCGTCTTTTGTTACAAATTATCCTTTCTGGGACTCCGTTTCAAAACCACTTTGGAGAGCTTCGTACCATCATGCGACTGTTACTTTCGCCTAATGATGAAGTATTGGTTTTGTTGAATCCTTTGACACTAGACAAAATGTGACATGAGGGGGTCTAGGGTTGTGGATCGCCGAGCAGTCGAGGGTCGAGGGGTCGAGAGAGGTTGCCTAGCTAGTGTCAAAGTATTGAAGAAATCCATGACTTCATCATTTGCCAGAAGTAACCGGGGCATGTTGGTACGAAGTTATGCAAAGTTGTTTTGGAACGGAGTTCCTGATAGGATAATCCGTCTTTTGTTACGAATTATCCTATCTGGGACTCCGTTCCAAAATAACTTTGGAGAGCTTCGTACCATCATGCGACTGTTACTTTCGCCTAATGATGAAGTATTGGTTTTGTTGAATCCTTTGACACTAGCCAAAATGTGACATGAGGGGGTCTAGGGTTGTGGATCGCCGAGCAGTCGAGGGTCGAGGGGTAGAGAGGTTGCCTAGCTAGTGTCAAAGTATTGAAGAAATCCATGACTTCATCATTTGCCAGAAGTAACCGGGGCATGTTGGTACGAAGTTATGCAAAGTTATTTTTGGAACGGAGTTCCTGATAGGATAATCCGTCTTTTGTTACGAATTATCCTATCTGGGACTCCGTTCCAAAATAACTTTGGAGAACTTCGTACCATCATGCGACTGTTACTTTCGCCTAATGATGAAGTATTGGTTTTGTTGAATCCTTTGACACTAGACAAAATGTGACATGAGGGGGTCTAGGGTTGTGGATCGCCGAGCAGTCGAGGGTCGTCCAGGGGTCGAGGGTCGAAGCTAGTTCTACGTTTGTCATTAATATATCCATCTATCATGTTTGAATAATAATTGGCATGTTGTAAATATTTGTAGAAAATATGGACGACAACACCCGAGACCTAGCACAAGAAGCGATGTTGATGGACATAATCGCAGACGGACAAGATGTCGTCTTGTCGTTTCTCAACGACACCAATGAGCAGGTGGAAAGAGAGCTGCAGCTGGAAGATCTAGGCTATGATATTGATGGCTTCGGTGACCCAATGCACATGGAAGAAGTAGACCGTGAGGACGGCTCCGGTGACCCAATGCCGGTGCAAGAAGGAGACCGTAATGCTGGCTCCGGTGACCGAACCGAGTCCGGCCAGGAGGTATATATGTTAGTTAAGCCTGTGCTGACTAGTTAATTGATGAATTCATTAACTCTCGTCTTTGTTCCTTTTTCTAGCCCTCCGGATCGAGCAAATCTTCGGTAAAGAGACGAGGCGCGAAGAAAAAGTTGAGGCCGGATGAAAAGTTTGAGATCTCAGAAATCTCGCGCTCCGGCGAGCCGATTGAACCCATCCGGACAAAGAACGCATTTGTTAATCAGTGCGGGGTTCTGGTTAGGGACAAGATCCCGATCAGCATCCATCAATGGTTAAAGCCGGCTGCAAAAGATGCTCAGGTGTCTTATGTCACTGATATGCAGAAAGAAGATCTTTGGACTGAGCTGAAGTCAAATTTCATCCTACCGCCAGAGGATGATCCGGCGAATCCAGTTAAAGAGGACTTAATCAAGTCTGCTGCTCTTTCGAAGATGGCAGACCAATTCAGGGCATGGAAGAAAAAAATGAATAAGTTTGTCCGCGATAAAAAGACTCCAGAATTCGTGGGCATATATGAGAAGATCAAAGATGACTGGCCCGCATTTGTGGCCTATAAGACATCGGAAAAGAGTAAGAAGATGTCGGCGACAAACCAGATAAATGCTGCGAAGAAGAAGCATCACCATCGCACGGGGTCAGGTGGCTACCTCAGAGCCCGGCCTAAGTGGGCCAAGGCTGAGAATGATCTGCTTGAGAAAGGGATCGAACCCGAGACAACGCAATGGCCAGACCGTTGCCGGACTTGGTTCTTCGGGGCTGGCAGAACCTTGGACCCTGTATCAGGGAGGTGCATTTGGACGGACAAGCAATTGGAAACACCACTCAAGAAGATGTGGCAGTATATCAAAGCAGCGCATGAAGGGACGTTCTTCCCCGACAGAGAGAACGACGAGCTGACAATGGCCCTCGGGAATCCTGAGCACCCTGGACGGACACGAGGTACACCAGGCTCCCTTCCGTGGCGTGCTGGGTTTCCGGACGCAGGCGGCTACAAAAGCCACGAGAGAAGGAAGAAAATGGAGCAGACCGAACTGCAGGCGCTGCGGGCCAGAATACAAGCGATAGAGGAACGGGAAGCAAATCGGGACAAAAGAATTGCCGAAGCTTCCCCCGAAGCTACCCCGCCATCTCAGCGGAGAAGCAGCGTTGCTTCCATCGAGCTGCTTCAGCCGGAGCCTGTCTTGACGGCTACTGCCAGGTATCCCATGGATGCTATCACGGAGGCACAAAATTGCCACCTTATGACGCAGTGGATAAATCTGAAGGTCAAGGCGGCTGCTGGCTCTGTTTATCCTACTGGACCCGGCGACACTTTTCACTGCCGGCCGATTCCAGAAGGATATGCTAGGGTGATGGTGGATGAAATTACGGAGGGATTTGAGGAGCTCCAGCTTGACCACCCTACCGGTGAAGGGGAGACTCGGCTGGGTTCTTCACTGAAGACTCCATGCCTATGGCGGAAGGACCTCATCAACAGTCTCAATTGGATGCCTCCGCCTCCTCCTCCTCCTCCTCCGGCGAGTCAGGGCACTTCGCCTCCTCCACCGCCTCCTCCTCCGGCGAGTGACGATCAGGGCACTCCGGCTCCTTCTCCGGCGCGTGGCGGCACTCCGCCTCCTTCGCCTGCGCCGGCGCGCCCGAGCAGCCAGCCTCCTCCTTCTCCGCCTGCGCCGGCGCGCCCGAGCAGCCAGCCTGCTCCTCCTTCTCCGCCTAGTCAGCAAGGGCGGAAGAGACCTGCCGCTGCTCCGGCTGCTCCTACTCCGGCGCGT
Source organism: Secale cereale (assembly GCA_902687465.1). NCBI lineage: Eukaryota > Viridiplantae > Streptophyta > Magnoliopsida > Poales > Poaceae > Secale > Secale cereale. The sequence goes on along the minus strand of LR738709.1, from coordinate 604,180,972 downwards.
AAGCAAGGAAAGAAGACAGCCGCTTCGTCTGGTCTGGCGACGTCTAGCAGTACAGCCAGAGGCGGGATGCGATGCAGATTCGGTCCTTCTCTCACGCCTCTAGAGAAGTTACCATACGAGAGGTCCGACGAGGAAAACACGAAGATCGCTCAAGGCGAAGTGAAGGACTGGCTTGAAGGGTTGAAAGCACAGAGACATCCACCTCCGGAGGAGAAGATAGATCCGGTGAAAGCAAAGCGCACTCTTGCTGCCCTGAAGCAACCAGCGAAAAGTAAGCCGAAGGACAACTATGACCGCATGATTCAAAAGTCATTTCAAGCAGCGAAGCGGTCGGGAAGTACTAAAAGTGATAAAAGGTTAGCAGAAGGACGAGCTGGGAAACAAATTGCCCAGCTCGGCGAACAAGCGGACCAATCGTGCCCCCCGCTCAAGGTGTCTAGCGACATGGTCGCTAATGATCCGAGGATGGTGCCCGGTTATAGCAATCTTGGAGATTACGTGTCCGACGATGTACAATATGATTTCTTGGACGTGCAGATACAAAGATACGAGTACGGGAAGCTTCTCGTAAAAAATGAAAGATCTCTATCAACGAATATGCGAAGATTGCATGATTGGTACTTGAAAATCTCCAGAGAGTCTGGGGGGAGGGATAGCTTGTATTTGAGAGTTAAACCGGAGCATGACCTCATTGGAATTGAACTGTTGCCTATTCCATTTGAGGAGTTCTATCAGTTTTTCAATCAATTGGCCCTCGATAAAGCAACGGTCACCTGCTACTGTCTGTAAGTAGTACTACTTCTGTCATTAAGTCTCTCTATATAGCTGATCTCTTTCATTGCATGTATTTATAATTATCCTCACTATATTATGCAGATTGAAGATCGTCGAATTGAAGAAAAGACAAGTAGGTGATATTGGGTTCATTAACACATACCTCATAGATGCAACCGAGGTTAAATGGCGTCCCTTAGATACCGAGACCAACTTGCTACGATCGTTGGTGGTAAATGAAAACAAAGATATAATACTCTTTCCTTACAACTTCAAGTGAGTGTTACTGTCTTGTGCATATTTGGTTTCCCTTATATATCAGTCAAGGTTATAGTAATGTAATTGATGAGTTCATGCATGCGTGCGCAGCTTCCACTATATTCTCTTAGAGATTAAGCTTGAGAAGGGAGTAGTAACTGTCTTGGACTCTAAACGTAAAGATCCCGAGGAGTATGCGGACATGACTCAAATGCTAGACATGTAAGTTAAATCGATCAATATTATCCACCATGCATAACAGCAACTTTGTTCATTTCTGATATCAAGTAATTGTTTTCTTTGTCTGGCAGGGTTTGGAGAAAATTCACCAAAAAAGCTCTGGGACTGCCGAAGAAGCTAGAATTTAGATACCCGAAAGTAAGTACTATATAGTAGCATGTTCCGCGCGCGCATCTCCTATATCTTGATTCAAGCGCTAGTTTCATCAATACCATTTGGCATTCTTGCTTATCAGTTTGATTGACCTCTATTTCTTGTAAAGTGGTTGTGGCAGGAACCCGAGAATGATTACTGTGGATACTACATTTGCGAGTCCATCCGCCACACGACCTGTGAGCGGGGCTACTCTGAAGCACAATTTGAAGTGCGTAAGCAATCAATAATATTCACAATTTTATAGCATCATTTCATGTATTGACCCCCTACTTCAAATTAGATGTTTCGGATGCGGGATGAACTCCTAACACCAGATCGTCTGCGAGCAATTCAAGAGGAATTTGCAGCATTCTTCCTTGAACACGTGATCGCGCCAGACGGAGAATACTATGTGGACCATGCGTCCATCGTATAGGAGATTATATTTGTAAGAGATAATTATTGTATATATGTACCCGGTAGTGTCGGAGATAGATATACGAGAACTTGTTGTTCGACCAATCTCTCGGAGAAGGAGAGGTGGTCGATATTACTTCTCTCTGTATGCATATATATATATGTTGATTATACGATCTTCTGTTTCCTTCGTTTGCTTACTAGCTAGCAGCTAGCTAGCTAGCGTGTCTAGTCCTCTCTATACGTATGTGTAGTACGTAGCGTCGACCAAGCACGGACATAAGAGAGGACACTTCTCTCTATTAATTAGCTAGCTAACACAATATGAAACACCTAAATTAACCCCCCAAAACCTCCAACCCCCCCTCGCCTTTCAAAAAAAAAACAAAAACCACAGCCACAGAAATGCTGACGCGTGGATGCCTTTTGGTCCCGGTTGGTACCACCAACCGGGACCAAAGCCCCTCCTGCCTGGGCTCGGCGCACAGGCCACGTGGACACCCATCTACCCCGGTTCTGGATTGAACCGGGACTAAAGGGTCAGAGCATTAGTACCGACACTTTTGTCCCGGTTCAGGAACCGGGGCTAAAGGCCCAAACGAACCGGGTCTGATGACCCTTTATCTACTAGTGATGGGTTCAAAAACCCATGCCTTTTCCTCCTAAACCATCCAAGAAAAAGGATGATGAGGATTTTGAGCACTTTGCTGAAATGATTAGACCTATTTTTTGCGTATGCGTTTAACTTAGGGATGGGCGTTCGGTTCCCCCGACCCGTTCGGTTCGGTGCTTCGGTCGTTATGAAAATTCGGTCATCACAAAACAGGCACCGATCGGTTATTTCTAATTACTGTAACCGAGGCTTCGGTTCTGTGGAAAATCGGTTCGGACTTCGGTCTTGGACCGAACGCACCGAAAGTTAATGCGTTGGGCTGTCTGACAAGATTGCACTACTGATCGATGGTAGCTGAAGCTACGTGACCAACGTGTATTGCTTCATTGCTTGTGCATGCCTATGCGAATGAGAGCTGCTCAAGCACAAGCATCACGTGGGGCTAAGGCCTGACAACGGCAACTACTTTTCTGTCATATATTTTACGGAGTATTCTTAAAGTTTGGCATCGGGGAGACAAAAGATGAGGCGACTAGGGAAGGGAAGGTAGAAAATCACGCGGTTTCGTTGGGAGGATCGCTCGGCGCCGTGATTTTTGGAGGTGATTTGCAAGAGAATCGCTAATTTGGATTTTTGGAAGGCAATATGTAGCGACCCGATCCAAATGGATCGAAGTCTCTGTGCTTAAGTGTCATCCCTGGATCGGTATGCTGACACACACAGTACTCGATGAATTATAACAGAGTTCAATCACACACTTTATTACATCGAGGTCCTCAAAAGAGTATTATTACAATAATATGGCCAAAGGCCATCTGGATAAAATAACTGCGGAAGCATCAAAAGTAAAATGAGTCCATCAACTCCACGGCAAACTGAGTGCAGAACAACGACCTATCGCACCTTTACTCCTCGTCGGAAAACTCTGCAACATGAGACGTTGCAGCCGTGTAGGTCAGCACATGGAATATGCTGGCAATGTCACACCATAGAAATAATAATAAAGAAAAATAATATCTCTATATGCAAATTTAGCTGGTGGAGGCTCTAAGTTTAATGTTTGCATAAAGCCAATTTTACCCTACAACAAAGGAATAAATTTTTATTTACTACTAAGTTAAAAATGCCATTATTGAGAAGGTTCCTCCAACTCAATCCCAAAATTCCCAAGTTATTAGTAACCCAATAATTTCATTAAGAAGAGTGATGAGATCAACCAATAATTCACTTCCAGATACTCAAATTGTCCATAACCGGGGACACGGCTAATCATGATTAGTTTGTACACTCTGCAGAGGTTTGCGCACTTTTCCCCACAAGACTCGACCATCTCCATGATCGGAAGATCGAGACATAGTCTTTCTGAAGTATTTCCTCCAAACCCTGGGTAGACCGGTACACCTATTTTCCCCTACATCAGCTAGTCTACCACGGAAAGAGGTCACACAACTTACTCAACTATGCCAGAGCCCATAATGGCTTGTGGCTTCACACGGAAGTTTCTAGGCATGAAATATCTTATGATCCCTTTGAGCCTGGGTGGCGGACCTAGGGTAATCACACGGGTACTCCGGGATTCCCCTTGGGCAAGAACTGGTTTCTCCAGGTGCCCCAAACAATCCACCCAGATGTGTATTACAGTTGCCACCTTATGTTGTCCCAAAATTATTATCTCTCGCAACTTGCATGTATCACACATACCAATCCCCGTCTACGAGCATGGCTAAGCAATATATGATATAACGCATATTCCCGGGGTGATAAAAGGTCATAGGTTCCTACCACATAAACTACATAGCATAACCACGTGTTCCCAATCCTACTCATGCAATCTTTGAGGGTGAAACTAATGCATAATAAAAACTGGGTATTGAAAATTATGATCAAAGTGTGAACTTGCCTTGCTGACGTTCGTTGAACTCTAAAGATTCGTAGTAGCAAGCTTCGTACTCCGGATGATCTAGCGTAAGCAAGCAATAACATACATAAGCATACAAGCAAAGATCCAAAAAGAAAACGAATAAAAGACTTCGAAAAACTCCAAAAAGACCAAAATAAAGTTTCTGTACAGAATATAATTTTCACAGCAACAAAAATAAATGGTTTGGGTTTTAACAGAAGGTACATGTCACAAGCTTCGATTTGCAAAAAGAATCACCCAAAACGGAGTTACGAAACTCAAGTTATGGCCTAACGAAGTTTGAATTCAGATCTGTTTGAATTCAAATTTTAAAATTTTCAAAAATATATTTCGTTTGGTTCTCTGGATAGAGGATATTTTTATGAAACCGTAGGAAAAAGAATCAACTAAATCGGATCTATAGACTAAAAGATATACTGGAAACAAGTTTTGGTATAGAATCTGAACTGGAAAATATACTGATAAAAGAGAAAAAAAAATTGAACAGGGTGTTCACCGGACTTGTCGCCGGAGACGAGGAAGAAGGTGGCTCCGGTGTGTTTCGGCGAAGGACGCGTACGGGACGGTGTAGAGGACGATGTGGTGAACCACTTGATCAAGGTGTGGTTGTAGATAGCTTCATGTACACACGGTGAGAGGTCGCCGGACTTCACGAACTCCGGCGAGCAATTGGCGAGGTTAGGGTGGGGGAAAAGCTCCAGAAGGAGAGGGCTTCGGACGAGGGGTGAGAGGGGCTCGCGGGGTGCCTTTTATAGGGCTTGGGGAGGTCTAGAGTTGGGTGGGGCGAGATGTGTTAATGGTGGCTGTTTCTCTGCCTCGTAATGGCCATTACAGGCGACTCCAAGGCGCACTAGGAAGGGGAACGGGTAGAGGAAGGCGAGGGGGTTCCATTCAGAGGCGTTTTGGGGCGGGGGAGAGGAAGGGGAGGGGTGGGGCGCGAGGTGGGGTGCTGCCCTCCATGGTGCGTACATGTTCTGTAAGATTCGAGGAAGAAGAAGATAGCGCCTGGGCATGGGCCTGCTGGGCTGCATTTTTTTTTTACTTTTTTTTTTGACAGAGAGAGAAAAAAATATATATATAGAAAATAAAAATATTTTAATATAGGACATATATATATATATAAAAAATCAGAAAAATAAAACCTACAAGATGAACTATTTTTCAGAGGCTAAATAAAAACTTTATAAAAAAACATTTTTCTAAAAAATCCAAATGAAACTCAAATTTAAATTCAAATTTTTTGGCATTGTTTTCTTCTGACTTTTTGGAGTGTCATGTTCGCTCCTCTCAGAATTATTATTTAGATCTGAAGAAAAATGTTCACATAATAATATGGTCTTATATATGACCTTGTGAACATTTATCCTGCCTATAATGCAAATTAAAAAAAACATTTTTGTTAAACTAGTAAAATAAATTGCAAATAAAACCCAACAAATATATTTTGGTTCCAAATTCAAATTCCAATATTTTCCCTCTGATTTTGAAGAAGTCATTTTATCTTCTCTCTTTATTTTTGGAATAATGGAAATGATTTTTTTTTATGGAACCAAGTTTGATCCAATTTCCAAATTTTGAAATTTCAAAAGTGGGTTTTAGGGAAACTTCCAACTCTCTCTTTTGGTCCTTGAGTTGCTCAAAGTTCCTTGGATCAGAAGCAAATAATACAAAAATGCATAAATCATGGATGCATATGAATGATCTATTTATAAACATCCAAATTGAAAATTTGGGATGTTACAAACCTACCCCCTTAAGATGAATCTCGCCCTCGAGATTCGGGTTGGCTAGCAAAAAGGTGTGGGTGATCTTGTCGAAGATCTTCTTCGCGTTCCCAGGTGGCTTCTTCCTCAGTATGATGACTCCACTGAACCTTGCAAAACTTGATGACCTTGCTGCGGGTAACCCTGCTTGCTGTTTCGAGAATCTTGATGGGCTTCTCCTCATAGGTCAGATCACTATCCAACTGTATGGCTTCTAGTGGCACTGTATCTCTCAAAGGAATATCAGCCATCTCTGCATGGCACTTCTTCAACTGGGAAACATGAAACACATTATGAACTCCAGACAAGGCTTCGGGTAACTCCAACTGATATGCAACTTCTCCTCTGCGTTCCAAAATTTTGTATGGCCCCACAAATCGTGGTGCTAGTTTGCCTTTAACTCCAAACCGTTTAACTCCTCGAAGTGGAGACACACGAAGATATGCTCTATCTCCGACTTCATAAGTTACTTCCTTGCGTTTAGTATCGGCATAACTCTTTTGTCTGGATTGGGCTATCTTAAGTCTGTCACGGATCAACTTGACTTTCTCCTCTGAATCTTTAATTAAATCTGGTCCGAAAAATTTACGGTCTCCAACTTCATCCCACATTAATGGTGTCCTGCACCTCCTTCCGTACAAAGCTTCGAAAGGGGCCATCTTCAAACTAGCTTGATAGTTGTTGTTATATGAGAATTCTGCGTATGGCAAATTATCATCCCAACTAGATCCATAATCTAGCGCACAAGCTCTCAACATGTCCTCCAGAATCTGATTGACTCTCTCGGTCTGCCCATCTGTCTGCGGATGAAAGGCTGTACTGAACTCTAGCCTGGTACCCAAAGTTTCGTGTAACTGATGCCAAAACTTTGAGGTAAATTGTGTTCCTCTATCTGATACAATGGTCCTCGGAACTCCATGCAGACATACGATCCTGGTCATGTATATCTTGGCCAACTTAGCACTTGTATATGTGGTTTTCACGGGGATGAAATGAGCTACCTTGGTCAAGCGATCAACTACTACCCAAATAGAATCATAGCCTGATCGGGTCCTGGGTAATCCTGTAATGAAGTCCATGCCAAGCTTGTCCCACTTCCAATCCGGTATCGGCAAAGGCTGAAGTAATCCTGCTGGTTTCTGGTGCTCTGCCTTAACTCTCTGACATACCTCGCATACTGCTACATACTCGGCAATATCCTTCTTCATACCTGTCCACCAGAAACTTTCCTTCAAGTCCAAATACATCTTGGTGTTTCCTGGGTGTATCGAATAAGGCGAATCATGAGCCTCCTGAAGAATCAACTTCCTGATCTCTGTGTCATTTGGCACATAAATACGCTGCTCAAACCATAAGGTTCCGTGTTCATCCTCACGAAATCCTTCTGCCTTTCCTTGGTTCATCCTTTCCTTTATTTCTGCAATACCTTTGTCTAACTTCTGGGCTTCTCGAATCTTTCCCAACAAGGTGGATTGAATTTCCATTGCGGTAACAAAACCTCGTGGTACTATCTCCAATCGGAGATCTCTGAGATCATCAATTAACTCTTGAGGTAATCCTCCTGCTGTGAGGGTATTGACATAACTCTTGCGGCTCAATGCATCTGCCACAACATTGGCCTTTCCTGGGTGATAGTGCAATTTCATGTCATAATCCTTTATGAGCTCCAACCATCTTCTCTGCCTGAGGTTCAACTCCTTCTGCGTGAAGATGTATTTCAAACTCTTGTGATCCGTGTAAACATCACAATGATTTCCAATAAGAAAATGCCTCCAGGTCTTGAGCGCATGCACTACGGCTGCTAACTCCAAATCATGCGTGGCATAATTCCGCTCATGGGGTCGAAGTTGACGTGAGGCATATGAAACAACTCTTCCTTCTTGCATAAGAACACCTCCAAGTCCCTGACGAGAAGCGTCGCAATATACCTGAAAATCCTTGCGTATATTCGGAAGAATTAGTACTGGGGCTGTGACCAAACGTTTCTTCAACTCCTGAAAACTGGCCTCACATTCCTCGGTCCAATTAAATTTGGTGTCTTTCTTCAATAACTCTGTCATGGGCTTAGCGATCTTGGAGAAATTCTCAATAAACCTCCGATAATATCCTGCGAGTCCAAGGAAACTGCGAATCTGTCCGACTGAGGTGGGTGCCTTCCATTCGGTGACGGCTTCAACTTTCGAAGGATCCACTGCTATTCCTTCCCCTGATATAACATGTCCGAGAAATCCAACTTCCTTCAACCAGAATTCACACTTGCTGAACTTTGCATATAACTGATGTTCCCTGAGCTTCTCAAGAACCAAGCGCAAATGTTCCTTGTGTTCTTCTTCATTCTTTGAGTAAATCAATATATCATCAATGAATACCACAACAAACTTATCCAAGAACTCCATGAATACCTTATTCATCATATTCATAAAATAGGCAGGGGCATTAGTCAAACCAAAAGACATGACTGTATACTCATAAAGCCCATATCTCGTGGTAAAGGCTGTCTTGGGTATATCCTGCTCTCGAATCTTCAGCTGGTGATATCCTGATCGAAGATCGATTTTTGAGAAAACTTTTGCTCCTTGTAGCTGGTCAAACAAATCATTGATCATCGGCAGAGGGTACTTGTTCTTGATCGTCACCTCATTCAACGCACGGTAATCCACAACCATTCTCAAGGATCCATCCTTCTTCTCAACTAGAAGCACTGGGGCTCCCCAAGGTGATGAACTCGGTCGAATATAACCTTTCTCCAATAATTCCTTAATCTGCTTATTAATTTCCTCCAGGTCATTTGCGGGCATCCGATACGGTTTAGAGTGGATGAGAAATTAGAATAGAATAAGGGCCTAATGAGAGAAATCACTACCCATATGCTTATGATAGCAATAAAACTTCAAATCAAGCAATTCACACAAATCACACCACACAAGCAAAACCTACAGGTAAGGTCATATCCACAAGAGATATGATCTCTTCATACTACCGCAATCATTCGTTGGACTCCGTTTGGTACTAGTGGTCTGAACTAAATCTTCTCAAATCAAAGTCAACTCTAGCTTCTTCTTCTTCGTCAATGATGTCTTCATGGGTCTTGGTCTCATCAGCTGAGCAACTTGGTCACGGGGTTCAACAACTATTGAATTGAAGTAGAGAAGACATAGAAATGAATAGAGAAGAGTACAGACCAACGGATATATAAGGAAGTGGTAAGATAGAGTTTTCTTCCTATGGTTTTCCATTTCCTAGTGGTCGCGTCCTACAGTCAGCGTGGGCTCTGATACCATCTTGTAGCGACCCGATCCAAATGGATCGAAGTCTCTGTGCTTAAGTGTCATCCCTGGATCGGTATGCTGACACACACAGTACTCGATGAATTATAACAGAGTTCAATCACACACTTTATTACATCGAGGTCCTCAAAAGAGTATTATTACAATAATATGGCCAAAGGCCATCTGGATAAAATAACTGCGGAAGCATCAAAAGTAAAATGAGTCCATCAACTCCACGGCAAACTGAGTGCAGAACAACGACCTATCGCACCTTTACTCCTCGTCGGAAAACTCTGCAACATGAGACGTTGCAGCCGTGTAGGTCAGCACATGGAATATGCTGGCAATGTCACACCATAGAAATAATAATAAAGAAAAAGAATATCTCTATATGCAAATTTAGCTGGTGGAGGCTCTAAGTTTAATGTTTGCATAAAGCCAATTTTACCCTACAACAAAGGAATAAATTTTTATTTACTACTAAGTTAAAAATGCCATTATTGAGAAGGTTCCTCCAACTCAATCCCAAAATTCCCAAGTTATTAGTAACCCAATAATTTCATTAAGAAGAGTGATGAGATCAACCAATAATTCACTTCCAGATACTCAAATTGTCCATAACCGGGGACACGGCTAATCATGATTAGTTTGGACACTCTGCAGAGGTTTGCGCACTTTTCCCCACAAGACTCGACCACCTCCATGATCGGAAGATCGAGACATAGTCTTTCTGAAGTATTTCCTCCAAACCCTGGGTAGACCGGTACACCTATTTTCCCCTACATCAGCTAGTCTACCACGGAAAGAGGTCACACAACTTACTCAACTATGCCAGAGCCCATAATGGCTTGTGGCTGCACACGGAAGTTTCTAGGCATGAAATATCTTATGATCCCTTTGAGCCTGGGTGGCGGACCTAGGGTAATCACACGGGTACTCCGGGATTCCCCTTGGGCAAGAACTGGTTTCTCCAGGTGCCCCAAACAATCCACCCAGATGTGTATTACAGTTGCCACCTTATGTTGTCCCAAAATTATTATCTCTCGCAACTTGCATGTATCACACATACCAATCCCCGTCTACGAGCATGGCTAAGCAATATATGATATAACGCATATTCCCGGGGTGATAAAAGGTCATAGGTTCCTACCACATAAACTACATAGCATAACCACGTGTTCCCAATCCTACTCATGCAATCTTTGAGGGTGAAACTAATGCATAATAAAAACTGGGTATTGAAAATTATGATCAAAGTGTGAACTTGCCTTGCTGACGTTCGTTGAACTCTAAAGATTCTTAGTAGCAAGCTTCGCACTCCGGATGATCTAGCGTAAGCAAGCAATAACATACATAAGCATACAAGCAAAGATCCAAAAAGAAAACGAATAAAAGACTTCGAAAAACTCCAAAAAGACCAAAATAAAGTTTCTGTACAGAATATAATTTTCACAGCAACAAAAATAAATGGTTTGGGTTTTAACAGAAGGTACATGTCACAATCTTCGATTTGCAAAAAGAATCACCCAAAACGGAGTTACGAAACTCAAGTTATGGCCTAACGAAGTTTGAATTCAGATCTGTTTGAATTCAAATTTTAAAATTTTCAAAAATATATTTCGTTTGGTTCTCTGGATAGAGGATATTTTTATGAAACCGTAGGAAAAAGAAACAACTAAATCGGATCTATAGACTAAAAGATATACTAGAAACAAGTTTTGGTATAGAATATGAACTGGAAAATATACTGATAAAAGAGAAAAAAAAATTGAACAGGGTGTTCACCGGACTTGTCGCCGGAGACGAGGAAGAAGGTGGCTCCGGTGTGTTTCGGCGAAGGACGCGTACGGGACGGTGTAGAGGACGATGTGGTGAACCACTTGATCAAGGTGTCGTTGTAGATAGCTTCATGTACACACGGTGAGAGGTCGCCGGACTTCACGAACTCCGGCGAGCAATTGGCGAGGTTAGGGAGGGGGAAAAGCTCCAGAAGGAGAGGGCTTCGGACGAGGGGTGAGAGGGGCTCGCGGGGTGCCTTTTATAGGGCTTGGGGAGGTCTAGAGTTGGGTGGGGCGAGATGTGTTAATGGTGGCTGTTTCTCTGCCTCGTAATGGCCATTACAGGCGACTCCAAGGCGCACTAGGAAGGGGAACGGGTAGAGGAAGGCGAGGGGGTTCCATTCAGAGGCGTTTTGGGGCGGGGGAGAGGAAGGGGAGGGGTGGGGCGCGAGGTGGGGTGCTGCCCTCCATGGTGCGTACATGTTCTGTAAGATTCGAGGAAGAAGAAGATAGCGCCTGGGCATGGGCCTGCTGGGCTGCATTTTTTTTTTACTTTTTTTTTTGACAGAGAGAGAGAAAAAAATATATATATAGAAAATAAAAATATTTTAATATAGGACATATATATATATAAAAAATCAGAAAAATAAAACCTACAAGATGAACTATTTTTCAGAGGCTAAATAAAAACTTTATAAAAAAACATTTTTCTAAAAAATCCAAATGAAACTCAAATTTAAATTCAAAATTTTTGGCATTGTTTTCTTCTGACTTTTTGGAGTGTCATGTTCGCTCCTCTCAGAATTATTATTTAGATATGAAGAAAAATGTTCACATAATAATATGGTCTTATATATGACCTTGTGAACATTTATCCTGCCTATAATGCAAATTAAAAAAAACATTTTTGTTAAACTAGTAAAATAAATTGCAAATAAAACCCAACAAATATATTTTGGTTCCAAATTCAAATTCCAATATTTTCCCTCTGATTTTGAAGAAGTCATTTTATCCTCTCTCTTTATTTTTGGAATAATGGAAATGATTTTTTTTTATGGAACCAAGTTTGATCCAATTTCCAAATTTTGAAATTTCAAAAGTGGGTTTTAGGGAAACTTCCAACTCTCTCTTTTGGTCCTTGAGTTGCTCAAAGTTCCTTGGATCAGAAGCAAATAATACAAAAATGCATAAATCATGGATGCATATGAATGATCTATTTATAAACATCCAAATTGAAAATTTGGGATGTTACACAATAGGAGAAGGGATATCGGGTCTTCGGTCAATTCGGTGGTCTAGGGGTTAGCACCGATATTACCGAACTTAATTCGGTTTTCCAGATCTGCTAACCGAGATTATTATCAAAGATATCGGTTTCGGTCACTTCGGATTCGGTGCAGGTTTAATCGGTTCGGTAAATCGGTTTTCGGGTTATATGCCTACCCCTAGTTTAACTGATATGCTTAAAACAAATCCTTATGCTAAATATATGAAAGATATTATTACGAATAAAAGGAAGATGCCTGAAGTTGAAATTTCCACCATGCTTGCCAATTACACTTTTAAAGGTGGAATACCAAAGAAACTAGGAGATCCAGGAGTACCAACTATACCTTGCTCCATTAAAAGAAACTATGTTAAAAAGGCTTTATGTGATCTTGGAGCTGGTGTTAGTGTTATGCCTCTCTCTTTATATTCTTGACTTGATTTGAATAAGTTGACACCTACTGCAATATCTTTGCAAATGGCCGATAAATCAACTGCTATACATATCAGTATTTGTGAGGATGTGCCTGTTGTGGTTGCAAACGTCACTATTTTAACGGACTTTGTTATTCTTGATATTCCCGAGGACGATAGTATGTTGATTATCCTTGGTAGATCCTTTTTTAATACTGTAGGGGCTGTTATTGTTTGCAACAAAGGCAATGTCACTTTTCATGTTAATGGTAATGAGCATACGGTACACTTCCCGAGGAAACAACCTCAAGTCCACAGTATCAATTCTATTGGAAAAATTTCAATGATTACTATTGGAGGTTTTGAATTTCCTCTTCCTACTGGCAAGAAGAAATATGATATTCTTATTGTTGGGGACATACATATCCCCATTGAGGTAACCTAGTGTTATTTGTTAATTCTCCGGTTTCATGTTATTCGGAAAGAGTTTGTTAACAAGACTTGATCAACCTTGTTAATGGATTCCTTTTGATGAGCATGAGATGGAAGAAGTTAGAAAGCACAACTATCTGTACCCTCTTTTTACTTTCTGTTATTTAGATTAAATAAAGCAAAAATAAGATTTTCGGTCTGTTTTCTGAATGATCCTTGCAATAAAAAATACCCCAAAAATAAAAGTTCAACAAATGTCCCGAAAATGAAATATGTTTTTCTAGAATATTTACGAATATCTGGCACTGAGAATACAGCCAGGGAGCCACCACCTGGCCACGAGGGTACAGGGCGCGCCCCTGCCTCATGGGCCCCACGTGGCCCACCTGCACTTATTCCAGCACCCACACACTTCATCTTCCTCCAGAAAAAAAATCCTACCATAGCTCAAACTCGTGTTCTAGCTCATCTTGCTGCCATTTTTGATCTCCTTGCTCAAAGCTCCATTCACAAAACTGTTTGGGGAGATTGTTCTTCGGTATGTGACTCCTCCAATGGTCCAATTGGTTTTTGTTCCAGTGCTTTATTTATTGCAAATTTTTTGTAACATCCCAAATTTTCAATTTGGAATGTTTTACAATTATTAGCTAAGCATCTATGCATTTTTTTTATTTGAGTGTCATTTGGAAATTTCAGAGGCATATGAATTTTATCGGACTTTGAATTCTACTTGGCAATTGAAATTTATTTCAAAAATCCCTGACGAGATACTTGTTTAAAAGTATGAGAGGAGCGAACATGACACTCCAAAAAAGTCAGAAGAAAACAATGCCAAAAATTTTGAATTCAAATTTGAGTTTCTTTTGAATGTTTTTAGAAAAATGTTTTTTTATAAAGTTTTTATTTAGCCTCTGAAAAATAGTTCATCATGTAGGATTTATTTTTCTGAATTTTTTGATATATATATGTCCTATATTAAAATATTTTTATTTTCTATCTATACATTTTTTTTCTCTCTGTCAAAAAAAAAAAAAGCCACGGGCCGTGAAAGGCCCAGCCTTCCTCACGACCCAACTTGGTCGTCTCCTTCCTTGGTCGTTCATTCACAGAGAGCTCGCAGAACATCCTCCATCCAGCGCCCCACCCCTCCCCTT
>LR738709.1:604084800-604166379 GCA_902687465.1 Secale cereale | reverse complement strand
CTCGCCTCCCTCTACCCCTTCCCCTTCCTAGTGCGCCTTGGAGTCGCCTGTAATGGCCATTATGAGGCAGAGAAACAGCCACCATTAACACATCTCGCCCCACCCAACTCTAGACCTCCCCAAGCCCTATAAAAGGCACCCCGCGAGCCCCTCTCACCCCTCGTCCGAAGCCCTCTCCTTCTGGAGCTTTTCCCCCTCCCTAACCTCGCCAATTGCTCGTCGGAGTTCGTGAAGTCCGGCGACCTCTCACCGTGTGTACATGAAGCTATCTTCAACCAAAACTTGATCAAGAGGTTCACCACATCGTCCTCTACACCGTCCCGTACGCGTCCTTCGCCGAAACACACCGGAGCCACTTTCTTCCTCGTCTCCGGCGACAAGTCCAGTGAACACCCTGTTTAATTTTTTTCTCTTTTATCAGTATATTTTCCAGTTCAGATTCTATACCAAAACTTGTTTCTAGTATACCTTTTAGTCTATAGATCCGATTTAGTTGATTCTTTTTCCTACGGTTTCGTAGAAATATCCTCTATCCAGAGAACCTAACGAAATATATTTTTGAAAATTTTAAATTTTGAATTCAAACAGATCTGATTTCAAACTTCGTTAGGCCATAACTTGAGTTTCGTAACTCCGTTTTGGGTGATTCTTTTTGCAAATCGAAACTTGCGACATGTACCTTCTGTTAAAACCAAAACCATTTATTTTTGTTGCTGTGAAAATTATATTCTGTACAGAAACTTTATTTTGGTGTTTTTGGAGTTTTTCGAAGTCTTTTATTTGTTTCCTTTTTGGATCCTTGCTTGTATGCTTATGTATGTTATTGCTTGCTTACGCTAGATCATCCGGAGTGCGAAGCTTGCTACTACGAATCTTTAGAGTTCAACGAACGTCAGCAAGGCAAGTTCACACTTTGATCATATGTTTCAATACCCAGTTTTTTACTATGCATTAGTTTCACCCTCAAAGATTGCATGAGTAGGATTGTGAACATGTGGTTATGCTATGTAGTTTATGTGGTAGGAACCTATGACCTTTTATCACCCCGGGAATATTCGTTATATCATATATTGCTTAGCCATGCTCGTAGACGGGGATTGGTATGTGTGATACATGCAAGTTGCGAGAGATAATAATTTTGGGACAACATAAGGTGGCAACTGTAATACACATCTGGGTGGATTGTTTGGGGCACCTGGAGAAACCAGTTCTTGCCCAAGGGGAATCCCGGAGTACCCGTGTGATTACCCTAGGTCCGCCACCCATGCTCAAAGGGATCATAAGATATTTCATGCCTAGAAACTTCCGTGTGCAGCCACAAGCCATTATGGGCTCTGGCATAGTTGAGTAAGTTGTGTGACCTCTTTCCGTGGTAGACTAGCTGATGTAGGGGAAAGTAGGTGTACCGGTCTACCCAGGGTTTGGAGGAAATACTTCAGAAAGACTATGTCTCGATCTTCCGATCATGGAGGTGGTCGAGTCTTGTGGGGAAAAGTGCGCAAACCTCTGCAGAGTGTACAAACTAATCATGATTAGCCGTGTCCCCGGTTATGGACAACTTGAGTATCTAGAAGTGAATTATTGGTTGATCTCATCACTTTATTTAATGAAATCACTGGGATACTAATAACTTGGGAATTTTGGGATTGAGTTGGAGGACCTTCTCAATAATGGCATTTTTAACTTAGTAGTAAATAAAAAATTATTCCTTTGTTGTAGGGTAAAATTGGCTTTATGCAAACATTAAACTTAGAGCCTCCACTAGCTAAATTTGCATATAGAGATAGTATTTTTCTTTATTATTATTTTCTATGGTGTGACATTGCCAGCATATTCCATGTGCTGACCTACACGGCTGCAACGTCTCATGTTGCAGAGTTTTCCGACGAGGAGTAAAGGTGCGATAGGTCGTTGTTCTGCACTCAGTTTGCCGTGGAGTTGGATGGACTCATTTACCTTCGATGCTTCCGCAGTTATTTTTATTTAGATGGCCTTTGGCCATATTATTGTAATAAATACTCTTTTGATGACCTCGATGTAATAAAGTGTGTGATTGAACTCTGTTATAATTCATCGAGTACTGTGTGTGTCAGCATACCGATCCAGGGATGACACTTAAGCACAGAGACTTTGATCCATTTGGGTCTGGTCGCTACAAGATGGTATCAGAGCACACACTGCTTAGGTGACCCTGTTCTTGAGCTTGCATGTCAAATTTATTTGGTAAAAAGTAGTTCTAATGCATGATATAGTCTTTAGGCACTTGTGGGAGTAGTTGCTATCAATCTTGTTGAGTTTGGTTCACTTTTATTTCGAGTCACTAAAAATTTCAGAAAAATTTCAGAGGAAGAAAATGATAAGGAGATTATTGAGAGGCTCTTCTAGCCTAATCTCGGAGGATAAGAAGAAGGAGGAGAATGAAAAGCCCAAATACAATCTTCCTTGTACTGCTGAAGTTCGGTGCTACTTCTCGAGCTTGCGTTGTATTCCCTCGAAGAGGAAGGGGAGATGCAACACAGTAGCGTAAGTATTTCCCTCAGTTTTTGAGAACCAAGGCATCAATCCAGTAGGAGACCACGCGCGAGTCCCTCGCACCTGCACAAATAAATAAGAACTTCGCAGCCAACGCGATAAGGGGTTGTCAATCCCTTTACGGTCACTTACGAAAGTGAGATCTGATAGAGATGATAGTTTATATTTTCGGTATTTTTGGTTTATAAGAACAACAAATAAAAGCGATAAAAGTAAAGTAGATGTAGATTGATATGTTGAGAATAGACCCAGGGGCCATAGTGTTCTCTAGTGGCTTCTCTCATGATAGCGATATTCTACGGCGAGTAAACAAATTAATGTCGAGCAATTGATAGAAAAGCGAATAATTATGAGACTATCTAGGCATGATCATTGTATATAGGCATCACGTCCAAGACATGTAGACCGAAACGATTCTGCATCTACTACTATTACTCCACACATCGATCGCTATCCAGCATGCATCTAGTGTATTGAGTTCATAAGAACAGAGTAATGCCTTAGGCAAGATGACATGATGTAGAGGGATAAACACAAGCAATATGATATAAACACCATCTGTTTATCCTCGATGGCAATAATACAATGCGTGCCTTGCTGCCCCTACTGTCACTGGGAAAGGACACCGCAAGATTGAACCCAAAGCCAAGCACTTCTCCCATTGCAAGAACTATAGATCTAGTAGGCCAAACCAAACCAATAATTCGAAGAGACTTGCAAGGATATTATGAGCACACATAAAAAGTCCAGAGAAGAACCAAATATCTTTCATAGATCACCTTGATCATAAACTCACAATTCATCGGATCTCGACAAACACACCGCAAAAAGAGGTTACATCGAATAGATCTCCTCGAAGACCGAGGAGAACTTTGTATTGAGATTCAGAGAGAGAGAGAAGAAGCCATCTAGATACTAGCTATGGACCCGAAGGTCTACGGTAAACTACTCACAACTCATGGTGAGGGCGATGATAATGATGATGAAGAACTCCGTGATGGATCCCCCTCCGGTGGAGCTCTGGAACAGGCTCTAAGATGGGATCTTCACGGGAACAGAAGGTACAGCGGTGGAATTAGGGTTTTCTCTTTGTTCATGGAGGTTCTGGGGTACGTAGACTTATATAGGAAGAAGGAGGGCACCGGGGGATGCTCGAGGGGGCCACGAGGCAGGGGGCGCGCCCTGGGAACGGGGGCGCGCCCCCACCCTCGTGGGTGTAATGCCCAGTATGAGATTATACCTCCTATGTGTTGAGGCATGACTTAACGGCATAAGCTCATACTAGAATGATCTCAAGTGTGGTATCTTTGCACGACTCATGTAAAAGAGGGATGAAATTGCAAAAGAGTAGTTGGCTTACACTCGCCATGTCACACAATCAATTACATAAGCAAACATCATCCAAATAACATCAGAGTCCGACTACGGACGAAGATCCAAATGAAAGATACCAAAAATAAACAACACAAGGTCCCGATCATAACATCCTAGTAAGAGCCCTACTGATCCTCTGGATAAGACACGTAGTATCGCCCACATTCTTCATCGAACTCCCAGTACAACTCTGAACCACCAGCTGTGTAGTTCGCCTCGGTACCTGCATCTGGTGTTTTGTAGAATCTGTGAGCCACGGAGGACTCAGCAATCCCGTTCCCGGGTAGCAAAACTATCTAAGCCTTGGGTGTGGAACAAGGCTGAAGAACAAGGTTGCTGCTTTACTAGCACTAGCTTACGTGTTTAGAACGAGAAGAGAAGTGCCAACGATCGACAAAGTGATCACGAAGTGATCCTATCTAAGCATGTCAAACATAACCCCACCGTGTTCACTTCCTGAACCCCTTCGGAAAGCAACCATCACGGTTACTCACACTGGTAGTGTATTATGATCATAGTGTCAAGTTTTCTACAACTAGATATTAACAAATTCCCATATGCCACATAACCGCGGGCACGGCTTTCGAAAGATCAAAACCCTGCAGGGGTGTCCCAACTTAGCCCATCACAAGCTCACGATCTGCGGAGTCGCAACTCCAAGGTGGGAAGACCCGAGTATTCTCGGAATCCGGTGCTCAAGATATTCCGACTAAGGTAAAACTAATCCAGCAAGTCCTCCCGGCGTGCCGACCCCCTGATAGTAGCCGCGCGTATCTCGTCTCGGGCCACGACCGGATGGGTGATGCTACAGGTTTTTACTAGCCCTCGGGTTCCCCCAAGGTGGCCCTGCAGGACCCCCAGTTTGGACCAACACTCATGTGGAGCACTGGCCCGGGTTGTTAATTAAGAAAAGGGTTTATAACTCCCTATGCAAGTTTTAGTTATTAGGAAAATGTAAAACCAAAGTTGGGACTTGCTGGAAAAGCTTTAGCGCTAAGCGGGTTATTGAGGGGGGCCTACAAACCCCAACCGTGTTAGGGACGCAAAAATCAAGGAACATAACACCGGTTTAAACGGTTCCTAGGGAGGCACGAGTGGAACAAAACACCAAGCAAAGGCTTAGCCTTCCACCCATTGCCAAGTATATAGATGATTTAGTTAAACAGTTATATAGTGTGATATCCCAACAATAACTTCTTCATGAAGCAAAATCTTCGAATCTTCTCCTGCAACTAACAATGCTATAAGAGGGGCTGAGAAAAGCTTACGTAGCCAATCAAAGGTTTGCTAGGTTGGGTGGTTAGAGAGATTCATGGCTACAATAGGAGGCTGACAAACAGACATAGGCATCGAGGCAATAAGCTAAAGAGCGAGACATCTAGCATAGGCAAAGATAGTAATGATATCTGGGTCAGGTCATCTTGCCTGTTGAATCCTTGGAGGGAACGTAATCTTACTCCTCACACTCAACCTCGGTAGAAACCTCGTACTCAGTATCTTCACCAGGCTCTAACCAAACACAACAATGTAACAACGAAACAAAAATCAATCAACATGCAGTGCTCAATCACATGATGCATGAACATGAAGCATGTGAACAAGGAAAACATGATGCATGGCCTAGGGGTCACAATAGTGCAATAACATCACAACCAAAAGATCAACCACACATGTGAAACAAGCAAAAGAACAAGTTAACAAGTTAGTAGTTTTCCAAACAAGCAACCAATATATTTTTAGGAGTTGGTTAACATGGAAAGGGTGCACTAACATAACAGCAACATGCTAGCACAATTAAATGGGCTGCAAAATAAATGCAACAATATCCAGAAACTCCCATATTCATTTAATTGAATTTGGGACAGATTTGAAATACTTCTGTGAAAGTGTTGTCAAACATGCTAAACAACATCACCAAAATATTCTACACATTTTATACCCCAAATGCATATAAAGTTTGTTAAATTTGGAGTTGTATCGAATTAGTTATGAATTTTGCAAGTTTGAGCATATTTAAATCAAATTTAAATTCAAACAGCATTTAAATGTTTTTAAACATGGCAGCAAGTGACATTTTCATAATCTACACAAAATTCTAAGCACTTTTCATATAGGGCTCATATTCATGTGAAGCATAATATGCAGATATTAATTAAAACAGAAAAACAGAAAAAGAAAAAGAAAAACAGAAAAAGAAATAAAACAGAATAAGCGCCAGGTCTAAATTGACCTAGGCCCATCTAGCCTCAGACACTGACAAGGGGGGCCAGGTGAGCTGAGCTGGCGAGTGGGTGCGCGCGGGGGCTGGCGCCGGAGCTGTGAGGCAGGCAGGTGGGGCCTACCTGTCAGCCTCAGGCGAAAACTAAAAATGGGGTGGAAACACCACTGCGCCCGCGAGGGATCGAACCCGTGCCTTACTGATGAAACTGACGGAGACACACCACTACGCCACTGCATCGAACTTGACAGATAGGAGGCAGCGTAACTGAAGAAGATAAAGCAGCAGCAGGACAGGGGAACACTGGCCCTCGTCGGAGCATGCTCGTCGGAGCCGCTCCGGCGACCATTAGGCACGGCGGAGGGGTGCGAGAGGGAGCAGGAGGAGTCCCGCATCCAACCAGACTACTAGCAGCGCCTAAGGGGCACTGCATCACCGGCGGCGAGCAATTACAGCACGGCGGCGACGGGACGACGATGAGGCGAAGCTAGGCCCTAGGCGGCATGGCGACTGCACAGAGAGGTCCTAGGCATCTAGGCGGAGCGAACGGGCACCACAACGAGGGCTAGATACGTCGGAGCACTCGCTGGCGACGAGGTCCGACAGAGGCACGATGGGGCGCTCGTGGAACTACGGCCTAGAGCATGCGCAGAAAGGGGAAAAGGGCTTGGGGAGAGAGAGGAGCTCACCACGAGCACGGCAGTGTGCTCGGCTGGCCCTGGCGTGGACGGGGTCGACGACGGCGTGCCTCGAACACCTTCGGCCACCGTAGAGGAAGAAGAGGAAGAAGAGCTCGACGGAGAGGCGCTCGGGTCCGCGTGGTCGACGTAGTGGAAGAAGAGGACGTTGTGGAAGAAGCTGGACAACTTTGGCGAGGCCGAGGATGACGCGGAGCTCGCCGGCGACGCGAGGTTGCTCTCAGATGCGCTCGGGCGGTGACGGTGGCGGCGGATCTGGGGGATCCCAGCTCTCCAGACGGCGATAGGGGAAAGGGGAGACCTAGAGAGGAGTGGTGGACACGATCTGGGTTTAAAAGAGGGGCTCGGTGCACGGCCTCGACGTCCGTGAGCTGATGGCGCGATGGTGATCGCGGCGTGCTCTGCTTTTCTGACGGAGGAAGACGGAGGCGAGGGGGATGTGTCACTGACTGGTGGGGCCTCGCACTCGGAGTGGCTACGGCGCGACTGCGCGGCTCTGGCTGGGCCTGCGGTGCTGGGCTGCGCTGCGCTGGAGAGAAGCTGGGCCAGGTGAGAGAGAGAGAGAAGGAGGAGGCCCAGGTGGTGCTGCAGGCTGCTGCTCTGCTTCTTTTCCTTTTATTTCTTCAGGCAGAAAAAGAAAAGAATGCACAGAAATAAAGAAGAAGAACTAGGGGAAAAGAAAAATACCCCTATGCTCAGAGAATTAGGCTCTATTTAAATAAAATGACTTGGACATTTTTTAGAGGAACAAAAATAAAAGGAGTTTGAATATAGGCCAAACTCTTGATATTTTAAAACCCAACCAAATCATATTCAAATGAGATGATATTTGGTGGAGAGGTTGCTCACATGGTGCAAGATTTAAAGGAGAAGGAAGAACCACTATGGCACTTGCTAGGTGGCTTTTTAAAATAGATCAAAGAAGAGGCCAGATGAAAGAAGGAGAAGAATAAGAAGAAGAAGAAGAAAGAAGAGGGGGAGGGGTAGGGTTTAACTAGGATAGCTTGAACCCACACACAACAACACATCACAAGGTCTCACAATGCACAAAAGAAATTAAACTATGATGCCATGATGGCATGATGATGAGCATGCAAGGATGCAAAAATAATAATAAAAGGTATGCAATGCAAATAAACTAAAAGAGAAGGACCCCCAAGGATAATGACACAGATCAAGGAGGAAGCTTTATTGCCATTATAGGAAAGTGTTACATTTGGGGCATTACAAACTCTCCTACACTACAAAAAGATCCTGTCCCGAGATCTAGGACTGGAAGAAGGAAGGATACTCGGAACGAAGGTGATCTTCTCGTTCCCACATAGCTTCTCGGTCGGTATGGTGTGACCACTTAACTTTCAAGAACTTGATTGACTTGTTGCGGGTTTTGCGCTCAGTTTCCTCAAGAATAGCAACATGGTGCTCACGATAAGATAAGTCTTGTTTAAGATCAATCTTCTCGAACAGAATGGTTCATTCAGGTGTCTTGAAGCACTTGCGGAGTTGAGACACGTGAAACACATCATGAACATTTGCAAAGTTGGAGGGGAGCTCAAGTTGATAGGCTAGATCGCCTCTTTTGCCAAGAATCTTGAAAGGGCCCACATATCTAGGAGCAAGCTTTCCTTTGATACCGAATCTTTGGGTTCCTTTTATAGGAGAAACACGGAGATAGACATGGTCCCCAATGTTGAAAGCCAAATCACGATGCTTGTCGTCATAGTAACTCTTTTGACGCGATTAAGAGGCTTTGAGATTCTCACGTATGACTTTGCACATATCTTCGGCTTCTGAGATCAAATCATTGCCAAGAAGTTGACGTTCACCAGTCTCTGACCAGTTGAGAGGGGTACGACACTTTCTGTCATAGAGGATTTCAAAAGGAGCTTTGCCGGCACTTGCTTGGAAACTGTTGTTGTAAGAGAACTCGGCAAACGGAAGACAATCTTCCCACTTCATGCCAAAAGAGATGACACAAGCTCTGAGCATGTTTACGAGGATGTGGTTCACTCTTTCGACTTGACCACTAGGATGAGGGTGAAACGCGGCGCTGAAAGGAATTTTAGTGCCCATGGCTGTCTGAAAGGAATCCCAGAACTTGGATGTGAACAAACTTCCATGGTCTGAGGAGATGACTTGAGGAATGCCATGCAACGACACAATTCTGGAAGTGAACAACTCTGCCAACTGAGCTGCATTGATGGATTCTTTGACGGGAAGTAAGTGAGCTACTTTGGTTATCTTGTCAATGACTACAAAGATAGCATCATTCCACTTCTTGGACTTAAGAAATAGCTTGATGTCTACGCACGCTTCTACTCTTGTAGACTATGTTGGGCCTCCAAGCGTAGAGGTTTGTAGGACAGTAGCAATTTCCCTCAAGTGGATGACCTAAGGTTTATCGAACTCAGGGAAGTAGAGGTTGAAGATGGTCTCTCTGAAGCAACCCTGCAACTAAGATACAAGAAGTCTCTTGTGTCCCCAACACACCTAATACACTTGTCAGATGTATAGGTGCACTAATTCGGCGAAGAGATGTTAAATGGCAAGTGATATGGATGGCAAAACAAGGTAATACAAATATGTAATAAAAAGTGCAGCAAGCAAACAAGTAGTAAACGTGAGCACAAACGGTATTGCAATGGTGGAAACAAGGCCTAAGGTTCATACTTTCACTAGTGGCAACTCCCAACAACACTAACATAATCGAATCACATGATATTTCCCATAAAACATGCAAAGGGGACACACTCGGAGATCATTCCTTCGTGGTCAAGAGAGGACGAGAATTATGTAGGGCTACAAAAGCACACCTCAAAGTTCGTAGTTCTCGATCTAAGGATTTCCCAATATCACCGCAGCCATCCAAAGAGAGTCCCACAATCACCATAACATATCTAAAGGATAGTCAAAGACAAGCACCAAGAGACTCTCAATCTTCAATCAACACACAAGAGAGGAAATCACTCATGAAAATATTGTTCTAATCCATGTCCAATAGACCGCTGTCACCTTGGTCTCGGGGATTATACTAGATAAAGACAAGTGAGTACATCAATCCAATACATAGAGGAAGGGGAAACACCCTAGATTAACATAGCCTATGATCACAACGAAGATCACATCATGGGGGAGAGAATTGACCACATAGCTACTGGTAAGAACCTCAGCCCCGAGGAGGAACTACTCCCGCATCATGGAGGGAGGAAGCAACGTCGATGGAGATGAATCCGGGGGCACTTCCCCGTCCCGGCAGGGTGCCAGCGCAGGAATTCTGGTCCCCCGAAGCTTGATGGCGATGGCGGCGGAGATCGGAATCGCGTCTGGAGAAAAGGGTTCTGGAATCAGGGTTTCCTCGACACGCTTTAAATATATGCCAAAGGGGGTCACCAGAGGGGGTCAGGGGTGCCCAGGCGCCCCCCGGCGCGGCCCAGGGGGGGGGCCGCGTGGGCAGGCCGCCTGGAGCCCCTGTGGGTCCTCCCGGCTGTACATTGGCCGCACGGTAAATCCTGGAACGCTGATTTTTTATATATTTTTTCTGGATTTTTCCTGGCAGTTCTCGTAACGTGAAAACCTGAAATACAAAAACAGCCGAAAACAGAAACTGGCACTGGGGTGCACTGGATTAGTAAGTTAGTCCAAATATGATCAAAAGTGTATGGAAGTGTATGAATATCATAGCAATATCACCCAAAAGTGGCATGGAGCAAGCAGAAATTATAGATACGTTTTGGACGTATCAACATCCCCAAGCTTAATTCCTGCTCGTCCTCGAGTAGGTAAATGATAACAAGAATAATTTCTGTGGTGACATGCTATTAACCATATAGGACTTTTTCATAGTCATATGACAAAAGCTTACTGAGACAATGATTCTAAAGTAATTAAGTTGCCTCATGAGAAAATCACAAATGACTGAAAGTTTTACAATATGAAACTGAAACATCAAAAAGATTTGCAATGAATATGATGTGCAAATATGATAAAGTGATATCTAGCTTGCCCCCTTTAGTGATGCAAAACATAAATGCAGGGGCACCTTCAAGGTTTAAGTGATGACTAGATACAATCATTTCAGAATAAACGATATCACAATCATGCAAAAGACAATGCTACTTTGGGACAATGCACATTACACTCAGAATGACAATCATGCTCTCAATAGTTGGTGCTTCAACATAAAAGTAAAAGAAAGGTTATGTGCTAGAGTTTTTTTATTTTGAAAACATGGAAGCAATTGTGTCAACGGTAGTAGTACTTCATATGTGTCATGCATAAGACATCCTATAAGTTGCAAGCCTCATGCATCGTATACCAATAGTGCTCGCTCCTTGTCCTAATTAGCTCGGATCTCCATGGGTTATCATTGTATTACATATGTTTCAACCAAGTGTCACAAAGGGGTACCTCTATGCCACCTGTACAAAGGTCCAAGGAGATAAATCGCATTTGATTTCTCGTTTTTGATAGATCTCAACTTGAGGACATCCATACCGGGACAACATAGAAAATAGATGATGGACTCCTCTTCAATGCATAAGCATATTCTCATAAGAGATTGAGGATTAAGGTCCAAGCTAAAACTTCCTCCATGATGCATGGCTTTGGTTGGCGGCCCAATGTTCTTCTCTAACAATATGCATATTCATACAACCCACGGTAAATCACCCTTACTTCAGACAAGACGAACATGCATAGCAACTCACATGATATTCAACAAAAGTGTGACAGTTGATGGCGTCCCCAGAAACATGGTTACCGCTCAGCAAGCAACTTATAAGAAATAAGATACATAGGCAACATATTCTTTACCACAATAGTTTTTAAGCTACTTTCCCATGAGCTATATATTGCAAAGTTAGTTCGCTTAGTACAGGTGGAGGTTAGCAAAAGACTGGGAGCGACCAACTAAGAGAGCAATGACGATCATAATCATGCAGAGCGACAAAGCAATATTGAATCAGGCATGGAAGTTATATCGCTACTCAGAAATAAAAGATCATCAAGGCTTGACAGACTTTCTTTACAGTCTTAAATATGCGTGAGCATACGCCAAGTCAATCAAAATAAATTCTCGAAGGAAGATATTACTAAACCATACCATATCATAGGCAAACAAACCATGTTGGTACTCCAATAACACATTGGGAACCCCCCAGCTATTTGAGATTAACCATAAGAAAACCTGAACTACTAAGCACCATCATGCAAGTAGCATCTTTATCATAGACACATTAACCAGTGCAACGGAAGCAAACTCTCTTAATAAGGTGAGCATGGTAATTAAAGAGAGTTCAAGCAACCTACTAAACAAAAGCTCTTTGAAAAGATAGGCATGAATACCAAGAGCAGAGCATGATAGTAGCTATTAAAAGATAAAGAACACACATAGCATAGATAGACATGAAAATTCTATGTTATGTTCTAGGTAGAAGTGGAGCGTGTTTCTCTCCCACATAAAGGAATGCTGAGTTCCGACTCGTTATGAAAAACTAAAAAGAAAACTAAAAGCAAGACGCTCCAAGCATAGCACATAACACATGAAGTGATAAAAATATAGCGAAACGAAAGACGAACTGATAATGTTGATGGAGAAGGGGATGCACGGGGGCATCCCCAAGCTTAGACGCTTGAGTCTCCTTGAATATTTCTTGGGGGTGCACGGGGGCATCCCCAAGCTTGAGCGCTTGACACTCCTGAATCTTTTTATCATCTTCCCTCGCACACTTGAAAACTCCCTTTATACATAACTCATCATAATCTGATTAGCGAGGTTAGTACCCTTAATAAAATAATTATACCTTGCTGGAAATAATGATATTCTTGAAGTTATACTGTTTCTCAAGATTGCCAAAAGGTTTTTGCAAAGAAAAAGCAAGTTCTTGATTTGCAAAGTGAAGGAAAGGCAAAACAGGACAGAATCTGTGAAAAACAGAACAGCAGGTAGTAATTGATCTGTTCGGGATACTTCTGCAACTCAAATCAAAAAACTCAGAACATACGGACGAAAGAAAATTATATAGAGAATGCTGTCGAAAAAATTCAGACCAAAAAGATGATCTGGTGATTTTATACGAATTTTTCTATCCAAGGACAGAATCTGTTTCCTGGACAGCACCTCACAACTTTTGAACTTTCTAGCAATCAGAGGCTATACTTGGCACAAATATGAAAAGCAAAGATACAATGATGATGCTACTGTAGTAAACAACATCAAGACACAACAAAAGCAAAATATAAAAATTTATTCATGTGGGTTGCCTCCCAAAAGCGCTTTCTTTTATGCCTTTAAGCTAGGCATAAGACTTTAATGATTCTCTTGTAGGAATAAGAATTGAAGAACAAAAGAGAGCATCAAGAAGCAAATACTAAACACATTTAAGCCTAACATGCTTCCTATGCATAGGAATATTGCAATAGAATAATTCATTGAAGCACAAAGCAATAAGCATAGGAAGACAAAACAAGTGCAGCTTCAAAACCTTCAACATAAAGAGAGGGAACTTCTTATTATTAAGATATTTAGAACCAAGCCTCCCTCTCTCATTATAAATTTCAGTGGCATCATGGATGAACTCAACAATATAAGCATCACATAAAGCATTGTTACCATGATCCACATGCAAAAAGGTACTCTCACTCCCCACATAAGCATAATTTTTCTTATTGGTAATAGTGGGAGTAGGACTATCATAAACAACTTGAACACTATAGATTAGTTGTATATCAGGAGGGTGGTGTTCAACAAGGGAGTAATTCCCTTCATGATTATGACAAGTTTCATAAGGATAATTTCTCCTCATGTCATAGGTACCTTTATAATCACTATAGATTGGAGTTATAACATCATCATGGTAGAGAAGAGCATTATCATTGCTAGCAACTATATTTGTAAACATGTTGTCTTTATTCTTACTAGCAAGAGAATTATCAATTATCACATCACTAGTGGGGATAGGATTTGCAATCCTATCATCCCCAAGCTTAGAGCTTCCCATATCTTCACTTTCAGAGTTGGTAACAAAAAGATTTTCAAGATCGTAAGTAGCATTATCATTATTTTCCCAATCACAATAAGTAACATGCATATCATAATCAAAATCATCTTCAATAGTACCTACGGACGTATCATCAAGATGATAATTAAGGCAATAAACTTCACCTTCTTCTTTAAACTTACAACCGTTAGGATGAAAGTTGATGGGAGGAATATGCTCAGGCCAGGTTGATACCCATTCTTCTTCTTTCTTGCTCCTCTTCCTCCTCCTCTTCTTTTTCTTCTTCTTAACCTTAGGAGGGAGTGGTTGGAGATGAAGCTTCTCCACATATCCTGGTTTATCATTAGAAACAATAGGGGAAACTTGGGAGAAACTCTCCTTTTTATTAGCAGAAATATAAGAGACATTTTTATACTTTGGTAAAGTTCCCTCCTTTATAATCTTACCTATGCAATCATTTTCATGGCAATTACCAACACAATAGCGATGGCAATTTTGCAAAGTGTTTTTTATTCCTATGGCATTAACATCTAGCCATGAAGTCTTTTCTGATAACTCTTCACACATCAAAAATAACATAAGCTCATCATAAAGATCAGAGGTGATCATGTTATCACACAACCGGTTAACATTTATGTTTTGAAAGTTCATGCATTGAAAATTAAAGTGACCCTCTATACGGCAAAGTTCACAAGTAAAAGGATAAAGGTCACACAATTCTCTAGCAATCTCATTTAAATCTCTGACCCAAGTGATTGTTCTTTCATGCTTATGTTGCTTACAATACTTCTCTTCTTCAATCATAGGCCTTTCACAAGGTCTATCCACTCCACAAAAATTAACATGCTTATATAAAACTTCATTTTTAGGAATTGGATCATGCATGTTGAAATCATCATGAACAATTTCATTTTCTTTGCAAGTCTCTTTAAAAGGTTTATGATACTTGATCCAATCCTCCTTAGGCATATTAAGATGTGAAGCAAAAGATTTGAGGAAATCAACAAGGAGTTGAGAATCAAGCCCAAACTTAGCACTAAACTTATTAAAACTTGTAGTTTCAACAAAGGACTTAATGCAATCATACTCATAAATTATACCTGACTCTTTACCTTTGTCGATCTCCCAATCTTCAGTGTTGCGTTGAATTCTTTCAAGGAGTTCCCATTTAGCATCAATCTTTTTGTTTGTGAAAGAACCCATAGAGGAAGCATCGAGCAAATCTTTATCCTGTCGAGAGAGCCTCGCATAGAAGTTAGTAATAATAATATCTTTGGGGAGCCCATGTTTAGGACATTTTAGCATTAACGTTTTCAGTCTCCCCCAAGCTTGAGCTATGCTCTCTCCGTCATGAGGATAAAAATTATAAACATAATTCCTATTCTTATGGACTTCATGAAGAGGATAAAACTTGGAGTAAAAGAGAGACTGGATCTCTTCCCACTCCAGCAAGTGAGAGTCATTTAGTAGCCTATACCATTCCAATGCTTTTCCTTTCAGTGACAAGGCAAATAATTTCCTCATGACAAACTCCCTCGATACACCTGCAAGCTTAAATAATGAACATAGTTATGACAGATATAACAAGTGTTCACTGGGATGTCTGTCTCCTGCATAACGATTAGCCAAAACATAATCGATAATACCATCCGGTATTTTATAGGGCACAATTTCAGTAGGAGGAGGAGCAACCACCACAGGTGTGGGGCGTCCTCCCGCAAGCAATGATCCAATAACAAGGTTTTCCATAAACATAACTAGTGAAATAAAAACAAGAAACAAAAAGATTTAATTGCAAGATCTAAAGATATACCTTCAAGCGCTCACCTCCCCGGCAACGGCGCCAGAAATAGCTTGATGTCTACGCACGCTTCTACTCTTGTAGACTATGTTGGGCCTCCAAGCGCAGAGGTTTGTAGGACAGTAGCAATTTCCCTCAAGTGGATGACCTAAGGTTTATCGAACTCAGGGAAGTAGAGGTTGAAGATGGTCTCTCTCAAGCAACCCTGCAACTAAGATACAAGAAGTCTCTTGTGTCCCCAACACACCTAATACACTTGTCAGATGTATAGGTGCACTAATTCGGCGAAGAGATGTTAAATGGCAAGTGATATGGATGGCAAAACAAGGTAATACAAATATGTAATAAAAAGTGCAGCAAGCAAACAAGTAGTAAACGTGAGCACAAACGGTATTGCAATGGTGCAAAAAAGGCCTAAGGTTCATACTTTCACTAGTGGCAACTCCCAACAACATTAACATAATCGAATCACATGATATTTCCCATAAAACATGCAAAGGGGACACACTCGGAGATCATTCCTTCGTGGTCAGGAGAGGACGAGAATTATGTAGGGCTACAAAAGCACACCTCAAAGTTCGTAGTTCTAGATCTAAGGATTTCCCAATGTCACCGCGGCCATCCAAAGAGAGTCCCACAATCACCATAACATATCTAAAGGATAGTCAAAGACAAGCACCAAGAGACTCTCAATCTTCAATCAACACACAAGAGAGGAAATCACTCATGAAAATATTGTTCTAATCCATGTCCAATAGACCGCTGTCACCTTGGTCTCGGGGATTATACTAGATAAAGACAAGTGAGTACATCAATCCAATACATAGAGGAAGGGGAAACACCCTAGATTAACATAGCCTATGATCACAACGAAGATCACATCATGGGAGAGAGAATTGACCACATAGCTACTGGTAAGAACCTCAGCCCCGAGGAGGAACTACTCCCGCATCATGGAGGGAGGAAGCAACGTCGATGGAGATGAATCCGGGGGCACTTCCCCGTCCCGGCAGGGTGCCGGCGCAGGAATTCTGGTCCCCCGAAGCTTGATGGCGATGGCGGCGGAGATCGGAATCGCGTCTGGAGAAAAGGGTTCCGGAATCAGGGTTTCCTCGACACGCTTTAAATATATGCCAAAGGGGGTCACCAGAGGGGGTCAGGGGTGCCCAGGCGCCCCCCCCCGGCGCGGCCCAGGGGGGCCGCGTGGGTAGGCCGCCTGGAGCCCCTGTGGGTCCCCCCCCAGCTGTACTTTGGCCGCACGGTAGCTCCTGGAACGCTGATTTTTTATATATTTTTTCTAGATTTTTCCTGGCAGTTCTCGTAACGTGAAAACCTGAAATACAAAAACAGCCGAAAACAGAAACTGGCACTGGGGTGCACTGGATTAGTAAGTTAGTCCAAATATGATCAAAAGTGTATGGAAGTGTATGAATATCATAGCAATATCACCCAAAAGTGGCATGGAGCAAGCAGAAATTATAGATACGTTTTGGACGTATCAGGAAACCCAGTGACGAAATCCATTTCAATGTGGTCGAATTTCCACTCGGGAATAGGTAGAGGTTGGAGGAGACCGGCTGGACGTTGATGCTCTGCCTTCACTCTTCTGCAAACATCACATTCATTCACGAATTGGGCAATCTCCCTTTTCATGTGAGTCCACCAGTAAGATTGTTTGAGGTCTTGGTACATCTTGGAACTTCCGGGATGAATCGAGAGGAGGGAGTCATGTGCTTCGTTCATTATGAGCTTCCTGAGATCACCCTTGGGAACCACAATTATGTCCTCAAAGAACAAGGTGTCTTTCTCATCAACACGATAGCACTTGTATTTGGGAGTACCCTTGGCAATACCATGTTTCACTTTCTGCATCATAGGATCACTTAGTTGGGCCTCACAGATCTGATCTTCCAAGGTAGGAGCAACTTGAAGATTTGCAAGAAAGCCTTGCGGAACAACTTGGAGGTTTAGCTTCCTGAATGATTCACAAAGCTCAGGCTAGAACGGCTTGAGAAGGAGACTGTTGCAATATGCCTTTCTGCTCAAGGCATCTGCAATGACATTGGCCTTGCCAGGTGTGTATTCGATGCTAGAATCATACTCTTGGATCATCTCAACCCAACGAGTCTGGCGAAGGTTTAGGTTAGGCTGTGTGAATATGTACTTCAAGCTCTTGTGATCGGTGAAGATGTCCACTTTTCCGCCCAACAGAAGGTGTCTCCACGTGATCAAGGCATGTACCACTGCTGCTAGCTCAAGATCATGTGTGGGGTAATTCTTCTCATTTGGTTTCAACTGACGAGAAATGTATGCCACAATCTTCTTGCCTTGCATGAGAACACCACCAAGTCCTTGTAAAGAAGCAGCACATAAGACTTCATAGGGCTTGGACTCATCCGGAGGAGTGAGAACTGGAGCAGAAATGAGCTTCTCTTTAAGTGTTTTGAATGCCACATCACAATCCGGAGTCCAGTTGTACTTGACATTCTTCTGCAGAAAGTTTGAGAGAGGCTTGGCAATCTTGGAGAAGTTCTCAACGAACCTTCTGCAATAGCTAGCAAGACCAAGGAAGCTTCGGAGTTGCTTGACGTTCTGCGGGGGTTTCCAGTTGACAATAGCTTCAACTTTCTCAGGGTTGACAGAAATACCCTCAGCAGAGATGATATGGCCAAGATATAAGACTTTATCCAGCCAAAATTCACACTTGGAGAACTTCGCATAGAACTTGTGTTCACGGAGCCTGTCCAGAACCAAACGGAGGTGCTTGGCATGACCTTCTTCATTCTTGGAGAAAACCAAGATGTCATCCAGAGAGACAAGAACAAATTCGTTGGTGTAGGGGTTGAATATGAAGTGCATCATCCTCGAGAAAGTGGGTGGAGCATTTGCGAGGCCAAAAGACATGACCATGTATTCATAAGAGCGAAAACTCGTTCTGAATGCGGTCTTGGGAATATCTTCTTCACGGATACGGATCTGGTGATAACCCATCCGAAGATCGAGCTTTGAGAACACATTTGCTCCTTTGAGCTGCTCGAACAATTCATTCATGTTGGGGAGCGGATACTTGTTCTTTATTGTCTTCTTGTTCAATGGCCGGTAATCAACGCAAAGGCGCTCTGTGCCATCCTTCTTCTTGACAAATAGAACACCACAGCCCCAAGGAGAAGTGCTAGGCCTGATTAGACCCATACCCTCTTGCCCATCGAGTTGTTTCTTCAGCTCCTTCAACTCATCAGGGGAGAGCTTGTACGGACGCCGACATGCTGGCTCGGTACCGGGCTCAAGTTCAATGACGAATTCAACTTAACGATGTGGAGGCATGCCTGGAAGCTCTTCAGGAAAAACATCTTCATACTCATTGACCACCGGAATTTGAGAGATGGCATTAATCTCGCGCTTGTCATTGAGAGAGAATAGCCTGATTGTGTTATCTCGATAGGCGAAGATAATCACATCTTCGTCTAGATGAGTAAGCTTGACTTCCTTATTTGCACAATCAATGTTTGCATCATGCTTGGAAAGCCAATCCATCCCAAGAATTAGATCAATGTCGGAGTTACCGAGAATAACTGGAGAAACCAGAAAGCGGTAATCACCCATATAAATAGAAATATTCGGAGCAAATATACTAGAATGCATTTGTCTCCCCGGAGAAATAACTGATAGCTCCCTTGGCAAACTTTTGATGTCAACATTGTGCTTGGATGCAAAAGGTGTTGGGGAACGTAGTATTTTAAAATTTTCCTACGATCACGCAAGATCTATCTACCAGATGCATAGCAATGAGAGGGAAGAGTGTGTCTACGTACCCTCGTAGACCGGAAGCGGAAGCGTCAAGTGACGCGGTTGATGTAGTTGAACTTCTTCGCGATTCAACCGATCAAGTACCGAACGTACGACACCTCCGTGTTCAGCACACGTTCAGCTTGATGATGTCCCACGAGCTTTTGATCCAGTTGAGCTTCACGGGAGAGTTTCGTCAGCACGACGGTGTGGTGACGGATATGATGTATCCACCGGCGCAGGGCTTCTCCTAAGTACTGCGATGGTACGACCGAGGTGTGTTTCTGTGGACGGGGGCACCGCACACGGCTGGAACAATTCAACTTGTGTGTCTTTGGGTGCCCCCCTGCCCCCGTATATAAAGGAGCAAGAGGGGAGGGCCGGCCGGCCTCCTATGGTGCGGCTAGGGCAATGCTACTAGGAATATGATTGCAATCCTATTCCTAGTAGGAGTCCATCAAGAAGGAAGAGAGGGAAAGGAAAAGAGGGAGAGGTGGCGCCCCCCCAATCCTAGTCCAACTAGGATCCCTAGGTGGGGCGCCGGCCAGCCTCTATGGGCTGCCTCTCTCCTTTCCTCAAGGCCCATTATGGACCATCCCCCCTCGTAGGGGGTTCCGGTAACCCCCTCCGGCAATCCAGTTAAATCCGAAACTTTTCCGGAACACTTCCAGTGTCCGAATATAGTCGTCCAATATATCAATCTTTATGTCTCGGACATTCCGAGACTCCTCGTCATGTCCGTGATCATATCCGGGACTCGAACTACCTTCGGTACATCAAAACTCATAAACTCATAATACCGATCGTCATCAAACGTTAAGCGTGCGGACCCTACGGGTTCGAGAACTATGTAGACATGACCGAGACTCATCTCCGGTCAATAACCAATAGCGGAACCTGGATGTTCATATTGGCTCCTACATATTCTACGAAGAACTTTTATCGGTCAAACCGCATAACAACATACGTTGTTCCTTTTGTCATCGGTATGTTACTTGCCCGAGATTCGATCGTCGGTATCTCTATACCTAGTTCAATCTCGTTACCGGCAAGTCTCTTTACTCGTTCCGTAACACATCATCTCGTGACTAACTCATTAGTCTTTTGCTTGCAAGGCTTATTGTGATGTGTGTTACCGAGAGGGCCCAGAGATACCTCTCCGACACTCGGAGTGACAAATCCTAATCTTGATCTATGCCAACACCACGAATACTTTCGGAGGCACCTGTAGAGCATCTTTATGATCACCCAGTTACGTTGTGACGTTTGATAGCACACAAGGTGTTCCTACGGTATTCGGGAGTTGCATAATCTCATAGTCATAGGAACATGTATAAGTCATGAAGAAAGCAATAGCAGAAAAACTAAACGATCATAGTGCTATGCTAACGGATGGGTCTTGTCCATCACATCATTCTCCTAATGATGTGATCCCGTTGATCAAATGACAACTCATGTCTATGGCTAGGAAACATAACCATCTTTGATCAATGAGCTAGTCTAGTAGAGGCATACTAGGGACATACTGTTTTTGTCTATGTATCCACACATGTACTAAGTTTCCGGTTAATACAATTCTAGCATGAATAAAAGACATTTATCATGATATAAGGAAATACAAATAACATCTTTATTATTGCCTCTAGGGCATATTTCCTTCAGTCTCCCACTTGAACTAGAGTCAATAATCTAGATTACAAAGTGATGATCCTCACACCCATGGAGTCTTGGTGTTGATCATGTTTTGCCCGTGGAAGAGGCTTAGTCAACGGGTCTGCAACATTCAGATCCGTATGTATTTTGCAAATTTCTATGTCTCCCTCCTTGACTAGATCGCGGATGGAATTGAAGCGTCTTTTGATGTGCTTTGTTCTCTTGTGAAACCTGGATTCCTTCGCCAAGGCTATGGCTCCAGTGTTGTCACAAAAGATTTTCATTGGACCCGATGCACTAGGTACTACACCTAGATCGGATATGAACTCCTTCATCCAGACTCCTTCATTTGCTGCTTCCGAAGCAGCTATGTATTCCGCTTCACACGTAGATCCCGCCACGACGCTCTGCTTGGAACTGCACCAACTGACAGCTCCACCGTTCAATAAAAATACATATCCGGTTTGTGACTTTGAGTCATCCGGATCAGTGTCAAAGCTAGAATCGACGTAACCGTTTACGACGAGCTCTTTGTCACCTCCATATACGAGAAACATATCCTTTGTTCTTTTCAGATACTTTAGGATGTTTTTGACCGATGTCCAGTGATCCACTCCTGGATTACTTTGGTACCTCCCTGCTAGACTTATAGCAAGGCACACATCAGGTCTGGTACACAGCATTGCATACATGATAGATCCTATGGCTGAGGCATAGGGAATGACTTTCATTTTCTCTCTATCTTCTGCAGTGGTCGTGTTGGGGAACGTAGTATTTTAAAATTTTCCTACGATCACGCAAGATCTATCTACCAGATGCATAGCAACGAGAGGGGAGAGTGTGTCTACGTACCCTCGTAGACCGGGAGCGGAAGCGTCAAGTGACGCGGTTGATGTTGTCGAACTTCTTCGCGATCCAACCGATCAAGCACCGAACGTACGGCACCTCCGCGTTCAGCACACGTTCAGCTTGATGACGTCCCACGAGCTCTTGATCCAGTTGAGCTTCACGGGAGAGTTTCGTCAGCACGACGGCGTGGTGACAGATATGATGTGTTCACCGGCGCAGGGCTTCGCCTAAGCTCCGCGACGGTACGACCGAGGTGTGATTCTGTGGAGGGGGGCACCGCACACGGCTAAAACAATTCAACTTGTGTGTCTTTGGGTGCCCCCCTGCCCCCGTATATAAAGGAGCAAGGGAGGAGGGGCCGGCCAACTCTCCTGGTGCGGCTAGGGAAGGGATTCCTACTAGGAATAGGATTGCAATCCTATTCCTAGTAGGATTCACCGAAAGGAAGAAGGGGGAAAGGAATAGGAGAGGTGGCGCCCCCCCCCCCCCAATCCTAGTCCAACTAGGATTCCTAGGTGGGGCGCCGGCCAGCCCTATGGGCTGCCTCTCTCTCACCCTTTAGGCCCACTATGGACCATCCCCTCTCGTAGGGGGTTCCGGTAACCCCCTCCGGCATTCCCGATAAATCCGAAACTTTTCCGGTATACTTCCGGTGTCCGAATATAGCCGTCCAATATATCAATCTTTATGTCTCGGACATTCCGAGACTCCTCGTCATGTCCGTGATCTCATCCGGGACTCCGAACTACCTTCGGTACATCAATACTCAAAAACTCATAATACCGATCGTCATCAAACGTTAAGCGTGCGGACCCTACGGGTTCGAGAACTATATAGACATGACCGAGACTCATCTCTGGTCAATAACCAATAGCGGAACCTGGATGTTCATATTGGCTCCTACATATTCTACGAAGATCTTTTATCGGTCAGAACCGCATAACAACATACGTTGTTCCTTTTGTCAAACGGTATGTTACTTGCCCGAGATTCGATCGTCGGTATCTTTATACCTAGTTCAATCTCGTTTCCGGCAAGTCTCTTTACTCGTTCCGTAACACATCATCTCGTGACTAACTCATTAGTCTTTTGCTTGCAAGGCTTATTGTGATGTGTGTTACCGAGAGGGCCCAGAGATACCTCTCCGACACTCGGAGTGACAAATCCTAATCTTGATCTATGCCAACACCACGAATACTTTCGGAGACACCTGTAGAGCATCTTTATGATCACCCAGTTATGTTGTGACATTTGATAGCACACAAGGTGTTCCTACGGTATTCGGGAGTTGCATAATCTCATAGTCATAGGAACATGTATAAGTCATGAAGAAAGCAATAGCAGTAAAACTAAACGATCATAGTGCTATGCTAACGGATGGGTCTTGTCCATCACATCATTCTCCTAATGATGTGATCCCGTTGATCAAATGACAACTCATGTCTATGGCTAGGAAACATAACCATCTTTGATCAATGAGCTAGTCTAGTAGAGGCATACTAGGGACGTACTGTTTTGTCTATGTATCCACACATGTACTAAGTTTCCGGTTAATACAATTCTAGCATGAATAAAAGACATTTATCATGATATAAGGAAATACAAATAACATCTATATTATTGCCTCTAGGGCATATTTCCTTCAGTCTCCCACTTGAACTAGAGTCAATAATCTAGATTACAAAGTGATGATCCTCACACCCATGGAGTCCTGGTGCTGATCATGTTTTGCCCGTGGAAGAGGTTTAGTCAACGGGTCTGCAACATTCAGATCCGTATGTATTTTGCAAATCTCTATGTCTCCCTCCTTGACTAGATCGCGGATGGAATTGAAGCGTCTTTTGATGTGCTTTGTTCTCTTATGAAACCTGGATTCCTTCGCCAAGGCTATTGCTCCAGTGTTGTCACAAAAGATTTTCATTGGACCCGATGCACTAGGTATAACACCTAGATCGGATATGAACTCCTTCATCCAGACTCCTTCATTTGCTGCTTCCGAAGCAGCTATGTATTCCGCTTCACACGTAGATCCCGCCACGACGCTCTGCTTGGAACTGCACCAACTGACAGCTCCACCGTTCAATAAAAATACATATCCGGTTTGTGACTTAGAGTCATCCGGATCAGTGTCAAAGCTAGAATCGACGTAACCGTTTACGACGAGCTCTTTGTCACCTCCATACACGAGAAACATATCCTTAGTCCTTTTCAGGTATTTCAGGATGTTCTTGACCGCTGTCCAGTGATCCACTCCTGGATTACTTTGGTACCTCCCTGCTAAACTTATAGCAAGGCACACATCAGGTCTGGTACACAGCATTGCATACATGATAGATCCTATGGCTGAGGCATAGGGAATGACTTTCATTTTCTCTCTATCTTCTGAAGTGGTCGGGCATTGAGTCTTACTCAACTTCATACCTTGTAATACAGGCAAGAACCCTTTCTTTGACTGATCCATTTTGAACTTCTTCAAAATCTTATCAAGGTATGTGCTTTGTGCAAGTCCAA
Organism: Secale cereale; assembly: GCA_902687465.1. Classification (NCBI taxonomy): domain Eukaryota; kingdom Viridiplantae; phylum Streptophyta; class Magnoliopsida; order Poales; family Poaceae; genus Secale; species Secale cereale. The sequence goes on along the minus strand of LR738709.1, from coordinate 604,141,959 downwards.
TTAAGCGTCTTGATCTATCTCTATAGATCTTGATGCCTAATATATAAGCAGCTTCACCGAGGTCTTTCATTGAAAAACTCTTATTCAAGTATCCTTTTATGCTATCCAGAAATTCTATATCATTTCCAATCAGCAATATGTCATCCACATATAATATTAGAAATGCTACAGAGCTCCCACTCACTTTCTTGTAAATACAGGCTTCTCCAAAAGTCTGTATAAAACCATAAGCTTTGATCACCTCATCAAAGCGTATATTCCAACTCCGAGATGCTTGCACCAGTCCATAGATGGATCGCTGGAGCTTGCACACTTTGTTAGCACCTTTCGGATCGACAAAACCTTCAGGTTGCATCATATACAACTCTTCTTTGAGATATCCATTCAGGAATGCAGTTTTGACATCCATTTGCCAGATCTCATAATCATAAAATGCGGCAATTGCTAACATGATTCGGACAGACTTAAGCATCGCTACAGGTGAGAAAGTCTCATCGTAGTCAACTCCTTGAACTTGTCGAAACCCTTTCGCAACAAGTCGAGCTTTGTAAACAGTAACATTACCGTCTGCGTCGGTCTTCCTCTTGAAGATCCATTTATTTTCGATGGCCTGCCGACCATAGGGCAAGTCAACCAAAGTCCATACTTTGTTCTCATACATGGATCCCATCTCAGATTTCATGGCCTCAAGCCATTTTGCGGAATCTGGGCTCATCATCGCTTCTTCATAGTTCGTAGGTTCATCATGGTCTAGTAACATGATTTCCAGAACTGGGTTGCCGTACCACTCTGGTGCGGAACGTACTCTGGTTGATCTACGACGTTCAGCAGAAACTTGATCTGAAGTTTCATGATCATGATCATTAACTTCCTCACTGATTGGTGTAGGAATCACTGGAACAATTTTCTGTGATGTACTACTTTCCAATTCAGGAGAAGGTACAATTACCTCATCAAGTTCTACTTCCCTCCCACTCACTTCTTTCGAGAGAAACTCCTTCTCTAGAAAGGATCCATTCTTAGCAACAAATATCTTGCCTTCGGATCTGTGATAGAAGGTGTACCCAACAGTCTCTTTTGGGTATCCTATGAAGACACATTTCTCCGACTTGGGTTCGAGCTTATCAGGTTGAAGCTTTTTCACATAAGCATCGCAGCCCCAAACTTTAAGAAACGACAACTTTGGTTTCTTGCCAAACCATAGTTCATAAGGTGTCGTATCAACGGATTTAGATGGTGCCCTATTTAACGTGAATGCAGCTGTCTCTAAAGCATAACCCCAAAACGATAGTGGTAAATCGGTAAGAGACATCATAGATCGCACCATATCCAATAAAGTACGGTTACGACGTTCGAACACACCATTACGCTGTGGTGTTCCGGGTGGCGTGAGTTGTGAAACTATTCCACATTGTTTCAAATGAAGACCAAACTCATAACTCAAATATTCTCCTCCACAATCAGATCGTAGAAACTTTATTTTCTTGTTACGATGATTCTCTACTTCACTCTGAAATTCTTTGAAATTTTCAAATGTTTCAGACTTGTGCTTCATTAAGTAGATATACCCATATCTGCTCAAATCATCAGTGAAGGTCAGAAAATAACGATACCCGCCGCGAGCTTCAACACTCATTGGCCCACATACATCAGTATGTATGATTTCCAATAAATCCGTTGCTCGCTCCATAGTTCCGGAGAACGGAGTTTTAGTCATCTTGCCCATGAGGCATGGTTCGCAAGCACCAAGTGATTCATAATCAAGTGATTCTAAAAGTCCATCACTATGGAGTTTCTTCATGCGTTTTACACCAATATGACCTAAACGGCAGTGCCACAAATAAGTTGCACTATCATTATTAACCTTGCATCTTTTGGTTTCAATATTATGAATATGTATATCACTACAATCGAGATCCAATAAGAATAGACCACTCTTCAAGGGTGCATGACCATAAAAGATATTATTCATAAAAATAGAACAACCATTATTCTCGGATTTAAATGAATAACCGTCTCGCAACAAACAAGATCCAGATATAATGTTCATGCTCAACGCTGGCACCAAATAACAATTATTAAGGTCTAAAACTAATCCCGAAGGTAGATGTAGAGGTAGCGTGTCGACGGCGATCACATCGACTTTGGAACCATTTCCCACACGCATCGTCACCTCGTCCTTAGCCAATCTTCGTTTAATCCGTAGTCCCTGTTTCGAGTTACAAATATTAGCAACCGAACCGGTATCAAATACCCAGGTACTACTACGAGCATTAGTAAGGTACACATCAATAACATGTATATCACATATACCTTTGTTCACCTTTCCATCCTTCTTATCCGCCAAATACTTGGGTCAGTTCCGCTTCCAGTGTCCAGTCCCCTTGCAGTAGAAGCGCTCAGTTTCAGGCTTGGCTCCAGACTTGGGTTTCTTCGTGGAAGTAGCAACTGTTTTGCTATTCTTCTTGAAGTTCCCCTTCTTTCCCTTGCCCTTTTTCTTGAAACTAGTGGTCTTGTTAACCATCAACACTTGATGCTCGTTTTTGATTTCTACCTCCGCAGCCTTAAGCATAGCGAAGAGCTCAGGAATTGTCTTTTGCATCCCTTGCATATTATAGTTCATCACGAAGCTTTTATAGCTTGGTGGCAGTGATTGAAGAACTCTATCAATAACACTATCCTCGTCAACTTTGCAACCAAGTTGAGTCATATGATTGTAGTACCCAGACATTCTGAGTAAGTGTTCACTGATAGAACTATTCTCCTCCATCTTGCAGCTGTAGAACTTATTGGAAATCTCATATTTCTCAATCCGGGCATTTGCTTGAAATATTAACTTCAACTCCTGGAACATCTCATATGGTCCATGACGTTCAAAACGTCGTTGAAGTCCCGGTTCGTAAAGCATGGCACACTGAACTATCGTGTAGTCATCAGACCGCGACTGCCAGACGTTCAAAGCGTCTACATTAGTGGGAGGGGGCTTGTCACCTAGCGATGCTTCAAGGACATAATTCTTCTGTGCAGCAATGAGGATAATCCTCAAGTTACGGACCCAGTCCGTGTAATTGCTACCATCATCTTTCAACTTAGCTTTCTCTAGGAATGCATTAAAATTCAAAGGAACGGTAGCACGGGCCATTGATCTACAACAACATAGATATGCAAAAACTATCAGGACTAAGTTCATGATAAGTTAAAGTTCAATTTAATCATATTAATTAAAGAACTCCCACTTAGATAGACATCCCTCCGGTCATCCAAATGATCACGTGATCCAAATCAACTAAACCATGTCCGATCATCACGTGAGATGGAGTAGTTTCAATGGTGAACATCTTATGTTGATCATATCTACTATATGATTCACGCTCGACCTTTCGGTCTCCAGTGTTCCGAGGCCATATCTGCATATGCCAGGCTCGTCAAGTTTAACCCGAGTATTCTGCGTGTGCAAAACTGGCTTACAGCCGTTGTATTTGAACGTAGAGCTTATCACACCCGATCATCACGTGGTGTCTCGGCACGACGAACTTTCGCAACGGTGCATACTCAGGGAGAACACTTATACCTTGAAATTTAGTAAGGGATCATCTTATAATGCTACCATCGTTCTAGGCAAAATAAGAAGCAGAATAAGATAAACATCACATGCAATCAAAATATGTGACATGATATGGCCATCATCATCTTGTGCTTTTGATCTCCATCTCCAAAGCACCGTCATGATCACCTTCGTCACCGGCGCGACACCTTGATCTCCATCGTAGTATCGTTGTCGTCTCGCCAACTATTGCTTCTACGACTATCGCTACCGCTTAGTGATAAAGTAAAGCAATTACATGGCGATTGCATTTCATACAATAAAGCGACAACCATATGGCTCCTGCCAGTTGCCGATAACATTACAAAACATGATCATCTCATACAAAACCATATAACTCATCATGTCTTGACCATATCACATCACAACATGCCCTGCAAAAACAAGTTAGACGTCCTCTACTTTGTTGTTGCAAGTTTTACGTGGCTGCTACGGGCTTAGCAAGAATCGTTCTTACCTACGCATACAAAACCACAACGATGTTTCGTCAAGTATGTGCCGTTTTAACCTTCACAAGGACCGGGCGTAGCCACACTTGTTTTAGCTAAAGTGAGAGAGACAGACACCCGCTAGTCACCTTTAAGCAACGAGTGCTCCTAACGGTGAAACCAGTCTCGCGTAAGCGTACGCGTAATGTCGGTCTGGGCCGCTTCATCTCACAATACCGCCGAAGCAAAATATGACATGCTGGTAAGCAGTATGACTAGTATCGCCCACAACTCATTGTGTTCTACTCGTGCATATCATCTACGCATAGGCCTGGCTCATGATGCCACTGTTGGGGAACGTAGTATTTTAAAATTTTCCTACGATCACGCAAGATCTATCTACCAGATGCATAGCAATGAGAGGGAAGAGTGTGTCTACATACCCTCGTAGACCGGAAGCGGAAGCGTCAAGTGATGCGGTTGATGTAGTCGAACTTCTTCGCGATTCAACCGATCAAGTACCGAACGTACGACACCTCCGTGTTCAGCACACGTTCAACTTGATGATGTCCCACGAGCTCTTGATCCAGTTGAGATTCACGGGAGAGTTTCGTCAGCATGACGGCGTGGTGACGGATATGATGTATCCACCGGCGCAGGGCTTCTCCTAAGTACTGCGATGGTATGACCGAGGTGTGTTTCTGTGGACGGGGGCACCGCACACGGCTGGAACAATTCAACTTGTGTGTCTTTGGGTGCCCCCCTGCCCCCGTATATAAAGGAGCAAGAGGGGAGGGCCGGCCGGCCTCCTATGGTGCGGCTAGGGCAATCCTACTAGGAATAGGATTGCAATCCTATTCCTAGTAGGAGTCCATCAAGAAGGAAGAGAGGGAAAGGAAAAGAGGGAGAGGTGGCGCCCCCCCAATCCTAGTCCAACTAGGATCCCTAGGTGGGGAGCCGGCCAGCCTCTATGGGCTGCCTATCTCCTTTCCTCAAGGCCCACTATGGACCATCCCCCCTCGTAGGGGGTTCCGGTAACCCCTTCCGGCAATCCAGTTAAATCCGAAACTTTTCCGGAACACTTCCGGTGTCCGAATATAGTCGTCCAATATATCAATCTTTATGTCTCGGACATTCCGAGACTCCTCGTCATGTCTGTGATCTCATCCGGGACTTCGAACTACCTTCGGTACATCAAAACTCATAAACTCATAATACCGATCGTCATCAAACATTAAGCGTGCGGACCCTACGGGTTCGAGAACTATGTAGACATGACCGAGACTCATCTCCGGTCAATAACCAATAGCGGAACCTGGATGTTCATATTGGCTCCTACATATTCTATGAAGATCTTTTATCGGTCAAACCGCATAACAACATACGTTGTTCCTTTTGTCATCGGTATGTTACTTGCCCGAGATTCGATCGTCGGTATCTCTATACCTAGTTCAATCTCGTTACCGGCAAGTCTCTTTACTCGTTCCGTAACACATCATCTCATGACTAACTCATTAGTCTTTTGCTTGCAAGGCTTATTGTGATGTGTGTTACCGAGAGGGCCCAGAGATACCTCTCCGACACTCGGAGTGACAAATCCTAATCTTGATCTATGCCAACACCACGAATAATTTCGGAGACACCTGTAGAGCATCTTTATGATCACCCAGTTACTTGTGACGTTTGATAGCACACAAGGTGTTCCTACGGTATTCGGGAGTTGCATAATCTCATAGTCATAGGAACATGTATAAGTCATGAAGAAAGCAATAGCAGTAAAACTAAACGATCATAGTGCTATGCTAACGGATGGGTCTTGTCCATCACATCATTCTCCTAATGATGTGATCCCGTTGATCAAATGACAACTCATGTCTATGGCTAGGAAACATAACCATCTTTGATCAATGAGCTAGTCTAGTAGAGGCATACTAGGGACGTACTATTTTGTCTATGTATCCACACATGTACTAAGTTTCCGGTTAATACAATTCTAGCATGAATAAAAGACATTTATCATGATATAAGGAAATGCAAATAACATCTTTATTATTGCCTCTAGGGCATATTTCCTTCAAAAGGTTGAGACATGAAAGAACATGATGCACCCGAATCAAACAAAACTTTAGAAGGTTTAAGATTGACTGGAAGGTTACCAAGTATCACATCTGAAGAATTCTCTGCTTGAGATGCATTCATCAGATTCACTCTTGCTTGCTTTGGATTGTGCTTGACAATAGCAGTGCTGACAAGTGGAGGAGGCGGAAGGCGCCTCGGGTTGGGACACTTGTTAGCATAATGACCCTTCTGAGTGCACTTGTTGCAAACCACTTCTGAGAGAGGACGGTGATAAGGACCACTTGACTTCGAAGCTTGAAAGTGATTCTTGGACTGGTTGCTTGGGTTGGGTGGGTGGGAGAAGCCACGACCACGAGAGTGCTTGTTGTTGTTGTTGGGAGGGCGGAGCACTGGAGGAGGTGGAAGCCAAAACTTCTGCTGCTTTGCGACCACTTGGGAAGAAGAGGAGGAGTTATCAGCATCTCTGATCCTCTTTTTGGAAGCTTCAACCTTGAGCTAGGCTACCTCTTGCTTAAGTGCCATGTTATAGAATTGATCAAATTCATCCGGCTCAAACAAGGTGAGAGCTAGTTGGAGTTCATCCTTCAGACCACCACGGAACTGATAAATCTTGCTCTTGGAATCTGGGATGTCTTGCTTGGCATAGCAGGCAAGGTTCTGGAACTTGACATTGTATTGATAGACGGACTAGTGCCTTGCTTCAGGTTGCGGAATTTCTCACGCATGCCTTCGGTGACACTAGTTGGAATGTGATGAGAGCGGAAATCCTTGCAGAAGTCAGTCGACGAGATTTCACGTCCACCTCTGGAATCTTTGTACTGTTGCCACCAATCAGCGGCTTGGTCCTTGAGTTGGAAGGCGGCAAACTTGACATAATCCTCAGGTCTCATGTTACTGCATTCAAAGTGCTTCTTGATGTCTGTTATCCAGTCTTCAGCATCTAGCAGATCCACACAGTAACTAAAAGACTTCGGTTGGTTTGCCAGGAACTGGTTGAGTGTAGCAAAGTGAGGTTGATTGAACAGATTGCCTTGGCCTTGGTTCCCATGACCACCTTGATTTGCTTGGATGTTCTACATCATTTGCATAAGCATATGGGTGTTCTGGTTTGTCGCTTGCATAATTGCTCTCCAGGCCTCAGACGGAGGAGGAGGGGAAGGAGGACGATCAGGAACTTCTTCACCCTCTGGGTTAGCATTGGGAACCTTCTTAGGAGCCATCTTGAATGAGATGACAACTATTAGCCATTGATTAAAAGATATAAGCTGAATCAACGGCTAGAATTGCAACATAAGTCTTCACAAGAACATCCAAACGAAATGAACGAATGTGATCCACAGTTCAATTATACAACAATCTTCTTGAGAAGCCATTTGGGAGAACAAAAGGTAATAAAACAACAAGGAGCAGATAGAACAAATACAAGATAGAAGCTTCGTCCCACATGTTCGTGCTGAAAGCTCATAGAACGTGTTACAAAAGGGTTTTGCAATCCCCGGATCAGCATAGCCAAGGACCCTTTAAGATGCAACTCCCGATCGGAACAAACGCCCATAAACCACTTCACTCAATGTAGAACCCCGAACTCCATATCATGCATTCGTTGGAAGAATGCCTACGAACTACTAGATGAACCCACCTATTAATTTCCGAAAGTTTCCAGTTATGCAATCAGGTGTTGGGGATACAGGGGAAGCACTCAACTCTAATCCTACATCCAGCTGTATCCATCCTTCAACACATAACCAGTTATTTCCGGAAACCGTTTACCTCGGACCTTCGAAACGCATCTGCTATACAAGCTATGGCAATACTCCCGAACTACCTCCCCAGTACTGGGTGATGTCGGGGTTATCTTGCCACCAACCGCATAGAAGAGTTTTCGATGTTGGCCGTCTTAAGTATTCTAGAACTACTGCGATAGATTTGTGACGACAATACCTCGGAGCTCAACTCCCCGGGACACTGCCACAACCCCTAATGACAGGAGGCATCGAGAACAATGTTCTCGTCACAAAGACATCGGAACAATCCAAACAATACTCGCGTGATCCAAATTTTTTTTAGTGAATTTTTGTGAGTAGAAGAGATAAGTAATCGTAGGAGTCCTCACCAGAGTGATAAAGGGATGAGGAGCACATCAAACATAACCCCACCGTGTTCACTTCCTGAACCCCTTCGGAAAGCGACCGTCACGGTTACTCACGCTGGTAGTGTATTATGATCATAGTGTCAAGTTTTCTACAACCGGATATTAACAAATTCCCATCTGCCACATAACCGCGGGCACGACTTTCGAAAGATCAAAAACCTGCAGGGGTGTCCCAACTTAGCCCATCAGAAGCTCACGATCTGCGGAGTCGCAACTCCAAGGTGGGAAGACCCGAGTATTCTCGGAATCCCATGCTCAAGATATTCCGACTAAGGTAAAACTAATCCAGCAAGTCCTCCCGGCGTGCCGACACCCTGATAGTAGCCGCGCGTATCTCGTCTCAGGCCACGACCGGATGGGTGATGCTACAGGTTTTTACCAGCCCTCGGGTTCCCCCAAGGTGGCCCTGTAGGACCCCCAGTTTGGACCAACACTCATGTGGAGCACTGGCCAGGGTTGTTAATTAAGAAAAGGGTTTATAACTCCCCATGCAAGTTTTAGTTATTAGGCAAATGTAAAACCAAAGTTGGGACTTGCTGGAAAAGCTTTAGCGCTAAGCGGGTTATCGAGGGGGGCCCATAAACCCCAACCGTGTTAGGGACGCAAAAATTAAGGAACATAACACCGGTTTAAACGGTTCTTAGGGAGGCATGAGTGGAACAAAACACCAAGCAAAGGCTTAGCCTTCCATCCATTGCCAAGTATATAGATGATTTAGTTAAACAGTTATATAGTGTGATATCCCAACAATAACTTCATCATGAAGCAAAATCTTCGAATCTTCTGCTGCAACTAACAATGCTATAAGAGGGGCTGAGCAAAGCTTACGTAGGCAATCAAAGGTTTGCTAGGTTGGGTGGTTAGAGAGATTCATGGCTACAATAGGAGGCTGACAAATAGACATAGGCATCGAGGCAATAAGCTAAAGAGCGAGACATCTAGCATAGGCAAAGATAGTAATGATATCTGGGTCAGGTCATCTTGCCTGTTGAATCCTCGGAGGGAACGTAATCTTGCTCCTCACACTCAACCTCGGTAGAAACCTCGTACTCAGTATCTTCACCAGGCTCTAACCAAACACAACAATGCAACAACAGAACAAAAATCAATCAACATGCAGTGCTCAATCACATGATGCATGAACATGAAGCATGCGAACAAGGAAAATATGATGCATGGCCTAGGGGTCACAATAGTGCAATAACATCACAACCACAAGATCAACAACACATGTGAAACAAGCAAAAGAACAAGTTAACAAGTTAGTAGTTTTCCAAACAAGCAACCAACATGTTTTTAGGAGTTGGTTAACATGGCAAGGGTGCACTAACATAACAGCAACATGCTAGCACAATTAAATGGGCTGGAAAATAAATGCAACAATATCCAGAAACTCCCATATTCATTTATTTGCATTTGGGACAGATATGAAATACATCTATGAAAGAGTAGTCAAACATGCTAAACAACAGCACCAAAATATTCTACACATTTTTCTACCCCAAATGCATATAAAGTTTGTTAAATTTGGAGTTGTATCGAATTAGTTATGAATTTTGCAAGTTTGAGCATATTTAAATCAAATCTAAATTCAAACAGCATTTAAATGTTTTTAAACATGGCAGCAAGTGACATTTTCATAATCTACACAAAATTCTATGAACTTTTCATATAGGGCTCATATTCATGTGAAGCATAATATGCAGATATTAATTAAAACAGAAAAACAGAAAAGAAAAACAAAAACAAAAAAAGAAATAAAACAGAATAAGCGCTAGGTCTAAATTGACCCAGGCCCATCTAGCCTCAGACACTGACAAGGGGGGCCAGGCGAGCTGAGCTGGCGAGTGGGCACGCGCGGGGGCTGGCGCCGGAGTTGTGAGGCTGGCAAGTGGGGCCTACCTGTCAGCCTGAGGCGAAAACTAAAAATGGGGCGGAAACACCACTGCGCCCGCGAGGGATCGAACCCGCGCCTTACTGACGAAACTGACGGAGACACACCACTACGCCACTGCATCAAACTTGACAGATAGGAGGCAGCGTAACTGAAGAAGATAAAGCAGCAGGAGGACATGGGAGCACTGGCCCTCGTCGGAGCCGCTCCGGCGACCATTAGGCACGGCGGAGGGGTGCGAGAGGGAGCAGGAGGAGTCCCGCATCCAACCAGACTACTAGCAGCGCCTAAGGGGCACTGCATCACCGGCGGCAAGCAATTACAGCACGGCAGCGACGGGACGACGGCGAGGCGAAGCAAGGCCCTAGGAGGCAGGACGACTTCATAGAGAGGTCCTATGCATCTAGGCGGAGCGAACGAGCACCACAACGAGGGCTAGATAGGTCGGAGCACTCGCCGGCGACGAGGTACGACGGCGGCACGATCGGGCGCTCGTGGAACTACGGCCTAGAGCATGCGCAGAAAGGGGAAAAGGGCTTGGGGAGAGAGAGGAGCTCACCACGAGCACGGCGGTGTGCTCGGCTGGCCCTGGCGTGGACGGGGTCGACGACGGTGTGCCTCGAACACCTCCGGCCACCGTAGAGGAAGAAGAGGAAGAAGAGCTCGACGGAGAGGCGCTCGGGTCCGCGTGGTCGACGTAGTTGAAGAAGAGGACGTCGTGGAAGAAGCGGTACAACTTTGGCGAGGCCGAGGACGATGTGGAGCTCGCCGGTGACGCGAGGTTGCTCTCAGATGCGCTCGGGCGGTGACGGTGGCGGCGGATCTGGGGGATCCTAGCTCTCCAGACGGCGAGAGGGGAAAGGGGAGACCTAGAGAGGAGGGGTGGACATGATCTGGGTTTAAAAGAGGGGCTCGGCGCACCGCCTCGACGTCTGTGAGCTGACGGCGCAATGGTGAGCGCGGCGTGCTCTGCTTTTCTGACGGAGGAAGACGGAGGCGAGGGGGATGTGTCGCTGACTGGTGGGGCCTCGCACTCGGAGTGGCTACGGCGTGACTGCGCGGCTCTGGCTGGGCCTGCGGTGCTGGGCTACGCTGCGCTGGAGAGAAGCTGGGCCAGGTGAGAGAGAGAGAGAAGGAGGAGGCCCAGGTGGTGCTGCAGGCTGCTGCTCTGCTTCTTTTCCTTTTATTTCTTCAGGCAGAAAAAGAAAAGAATGCACATAAATAAAGAAGAAGAACTAGGGGAAAAGAAAAATACCCCTATGCTCAGAGAATTAGGCTCTATTTAAATAAAATGACTTGGACATTGTTTAGAGGCAGAAAAATAAAAGGAGTTTGAATATAGGCCAAACTCTTGATATTTTAAAACCCAACCAAATCATATTCAAATGAGATGATATTTGGTGGAGAGGTTTCTCACATGGTGCAAGATTTAAAGGAGAAGGAACAACCACTATGGCACTTGCTAGGTGGCTTGCAAAATAGATCAAAGAAGAGGCCAGAAGAAAGAAGGAGAAGAATAATAAGAAGAAGAAGAAAGAAGAGGGGGAGGGGTAGGGTTTAACTAGGATAGCTTGAACCCACACACAACAACACATCACAAGGTCTCACAATGCACAAAAGAAATTAAACTATGATGCCATGATGATATGATGATGAGCATGCAAGGATGCAAAAATAATAATAAAAGGTATGCAATGCAAATAAACTAAAAGAGAAGGACCCCCAAGGATAATGACAAGGATCAAGGATGAAGCTTTATTGCCATTATAGGAAAGTGTTACATTTGGGGCATTACAGTGGGCCACCTCTTGACCCCCTGACGTGGTTCTCAAGCTCCGCGTGCGTGATTTTCTCCAAAAATATCTCTCGCGAAGGTTTCATTCCGTTTGGACTCCGTTTGATATTCTTTTTCCGCAAAACCCTGAAACAGACAAAAAACAGCAATCTGGACTGGGCCTTTGGGTTAGTAGGTTAGTCCCAAAAATGATATAAAAGTGAATTATAAAGCCCATTAAACATCCAAGACTTCATAAATAATAGCATGGAACAATCAAAAATTATAGATACGTTGGAGACGTATCAAGCATCCCCAAGCTTAATTCCTGCTCGTCCTCGAGTAGGTAAATGATAAAGAAAGAATTTTTGATGTGGAATGCTAACCAATATAGTTATTTAATGTAATTCTCTTAATTGTGGCATGAATGTTTAGATCTGAAGGATTCAGGATAAAAGTCTATATTGACATAAGAAATAACACTACTTCAAGCAATACTAACAAAGCAATCATGTCTTCTCAAAATACTATGGCTAAAGAAAGTTATCCCTACAAAATCATATAGTGTTGGCTATGCTCCCTTGTTATCACACAAAATATTCATATCATGCACAACCCCGATTTCAGCCAAGCACTTGTTTTCATACTCTATATTTTCAAACCTTCCAACTTTCACGCAATACATGAGCGTGAGCCATGGACATAGCACTATGGGTGGAATAGAGGTGGTTGTGGAGAAGACAAAAAGGAGGGAGATAGTCTCACATCAACTAGGCGTATCAACGGGCTATGGAGATGCCCATCAATAGATATCAATGTGAGTGAGTAGGGATTGCCAAGCAACGGACACATTAGAGCTAAATTTGAATGAAAGCTCAACAAAAGAAACTAGTGGGTGTGCATCCAACTTGCTTGCTCACGAAGACCTAGGGCATTTGAGGAAGCCCATCGTTGGAATATACAAGCCAAGTTCTATAATGAAAATTCCCACTAGTATATGAAAGTGACTAAACATGAGACTCTCTACAATGAAGAACGTGGTGCTACTTTGAAGCAGAAGTGTGGAAAAAAGATAGTAGCAATTGTCCCTTTTTTCTTTTTTTTTTCTTTGGGCATTTCTTTTTTCTTTGGCCTTTCCCTTTTTTTCTTTTTTTTTTGCGGAGGGGCTTTATAGATTTAGCCTTTCCTCCCATGGGACAATGCTCTAATAATGATGATCATAACACTTTCATTACAACTTGATATTACAACTCGATACTACAACAACAAAGTATGATTCTATATGAATGCCTCCAGCGGTGTACCTGTATGTGCAATGAAACAAGAGTGACATGTATAAAAATTATGCATGGTGGCCTTGCCACAAATATGATGTGAACTACATGATCATGCATGGCAATATGACAATATGATGTGTGTCATATGGACGGAACGGTGGAAAGTTGCATGGCAATATATCTCGGAATGGCTATGGAAATGCCATGATAGGTAGGTATGGTGGCTGTTTTTAGGAAGGATATATAGTGGGTTTATGGTACCGGCGAAAGTTGCGTGGTACAAGAGAGGCTAGCAATGGTGGAAGGGTGAGAGTGCGTATAATCCATGGACTCAACATTAGTCATAAGAACTCATATACTTATTGCAAAAATCTACGAGTCATCAAAACAAAGCAATCAACGCATGCTCCTAGGGGGGAGGTTGGTAGGAGTTAACCATCGCGAGCCCCCGACCTCCACACAAAGGTTGGCACTCTACAAAGACCTCATGCTCTAACTTCGTCACATAGCGGTTCACCATACGTGCATGCTACGGGAATCACTAACCTTAACACAAGTATTTCTCAATTTCATAATAACTCCACTAGCATGACTCTAATATCACTATCCTCATATCTCAAAACAATTATCAAGCATCCAACATCTCATCATATTCAATGCACTTGGTGTGATTTTTTTTACTACATTGACATCGGATGTCTATCATGTGAAGACTAGTTTCTTTAGCCTAAACACATTACCATGCTGTTTTAATAGACTCTCAAAAGGATATAAGTGAATCATGAGAGTTCAACAATTTCTACAAAATATTACCACCGCCGTGCTCTAAAAGATGTAAGTGAAGCACTAGAGCGAAAACTATTCAGCTCAAAAGATATAAGTGAAGCATATAGAGTGTTCTAAGAATTTCTAGCCCATATTTAACTCTCTTAAATAGGTGTCTAGAAAGGAAGATTGTGACAAACTAACAAGCAAAGACTCAAATTATACAAGACGCTCCAAGCAAAACACATATCATGTTGCGAATAAAAATATAGCTCCAAGTATAGTTACCGATGGATGAAGATGAAAGAGGGGATGCCTTCCCGGGGCATCCCCAAGATTAGGCTTTTGATTATCTTGAATTTACTTGGGGTGCCATGGGCATCCCCAAGCTTATGCCTTTGCTACTCTTTGTTCCATAGTCCATCAAAGCAATACTCAAAACTTGAAAACTTCACAACACAAAACTTAAGCAAAAATTCTCGTGAGCTCCGTTAGTATAAGAAAACAAATCACTACTCAAAGGTACTGCAATGAATTCATTCTTTGTTTATATTGGTGTTAAACCTACTGTATTCCAACTTCTCTATGGTTCATATCCCCCAATACTACTCATAGATGCATCGGAATAAGCAAACAACACACGAAAAACAGAATCTGTCAAAAACAGAACAATCTGTAGTAATCTGGAGGTTTTGCCTACTTCTGGAACTCCAAAAAATTCAAACTAAATTGGTACATTTGCGGAATTTTTCTACCAATCATCTGCAAAAAGAATCAACTAAAAAGCATGCTCCAGTAAAATCTGAGGACTACTTTATCAAGTGCTAACGATTCTGTTTTTCACAGAAAGATCACATAAACTTCACACAAGTCTTCCCAAAGGTTCTACTTGGCACAAACACTAAACAAAACATGAAACCATATCTAATCAGAGGCTAGATGCAATATTTATTCCCTAACAGCAACAAAAACAAAAAAAATATAAAGTTGGGTTGCCTCCCAACAAGCGCTATCATTTTACGCCCCTAGCTACGCACGATTTTAGTAATGCTCTCATGAAAGACAAGACTTGAAGCACAAAAAGAGCATCATATAGCATGTGAAAATCACATCTAAGTCTAACATACTTCCTATGCATAGGCATTTTATAAGCAAACAAATTATCAAGGGAAGCAAGATCGAGCATATGCAAGGAAGAAGAAAGAAACAATAACAATCTCAACATAACGAGAGGTAATTTAGTAACATGAAAATTTCTACAACCATATTTTCCTCTCTCATAATAGTTGCATGTAGGATCATAAGCAAATTCAACAATATATCTATCACATAACATATTCTCAACACGATCCACTTGCATACGAAGTTGACACTCTTCCAAAATAGTGGGATCAACAGTAGCTAAAATCATGACCTCTCCAAACCCACTTTTATCAAAAAATTCATAAGATTGAACATTCTCCAAATATGTGGGATCTAAAGTTGACAATCTTCCAAACCCACTTTCAATATTATTGTAAACATTATTATCAATCTCATATTCATCATGGGGCTGAAATAAATTTTGAAGATCGTCAGAAGCATCACCCCAATCATGATCATTGCAACAAATAGTAGTCATAGCAAAACTAGCATCCCCAAGCTTAGGGTTTTGCATATCATTAACACAATTGGCATTAAGAGAATTATAATAACATCATTGCAATCATGCTTTTCATCGAAGGAACTATCAAGTATGGGTGCAATTGCAACGATCTCATGTTTAACATAAGGAACTATAGCAAATTCTTCTTCGTAAATATTGGCATCATGGCCACAAGGATAGAAAGCATCATGTTCATCAAGGGATATTTCAATCAAATCATCGGAATCAAAATTATCTATAGATTCATGCATATCATTATTTTCCTTCAAAGCAGTGGTCATTCTTTCAATAAATTCTTTGACATAGGCATTATGAGCATAGTTTTCAAAGCAATATTTAAGTATGTCAAAATTTTCAGATTCGTAGAGTAATATCATACTTTTCAATCAAAGAAGCAACTTCATAAGCACCCTTAAAAGCAACAAATTCTTCAATTTGTTCGATATCGTAGTAACTATAAACACCCTTTGCATAAGAGGATAAGATTTCATTATCATTAAACTCACATAGGTAGGGTAGGTGTTTTTTAGGGTTCTTAGAGCAACAAGTAAAATCATGAGAAAAGTATACTTTTCGTCCCTCAACTCTTCGTGAAGTTTAGATTTGGTCCCTCAACTCCGAAACCGGACAACTTGCACCCCCAATTACTGAAACCGGACAAGGTTCGTCCCTGGTCTCGATTTTGACCGGTTTTGGTGCTGACAGACCCCAGTTTTGACCGGTGATGACTCAAATTCGCTTAATTTTTTCATATCTGTGAACTTTCTGAAATTCACATAATCTTTTCAAATCCACGTACTACTTTTTTCAAGGTCGCGTATTTAAAAAAAATAAACATACTTTTTTCAAATCCGTGATTGTATACTTTTTCCAAATCGATGATTTTTTTTAAAAAATTGCGCACTTTTTTCAAATTAGCATATTTTTTTCCATCCTCGTTTAATTTTATCAAATCCATGAAGTGTTTTTGAAATTCGCGTACTTGTTTCAAATCCACATACTTTTTAAAGTTCATGTATTTTTTTCAAATCCGTGTTCCTATTCCAATCCATGAACCTTGTTTGAAATTCACGTACTTGTTTCAAGTTGAAATAATTTTTCAAGTCCACATTTTTTTTCTAATTTGCGTAAAAGAAATTCAAATCCGTGTACCTTTTGAAGTTCGCGTAAATTTTTCAATTTTTTTAAAAAGTTCACGTATTTGAAAAAAGTGCCCGAAATTGAAAACATTAAGCGGACTTGGAAATAGTACGGGAATTTGAGTCGATGCGGTCAAAACCGGGGTGAGAAAACACCAAAACCGGTCAAAACTGTGACCAGGGATGAATCTTGTCCGGTTTCAATAGTTAAGGGTGCAAGTTGTCCGGTTTGGGAATTGAGGGACCAAATCTAGACTTCGCCAAGAAATGAGGGTCGAAAAGTATACTTTTCTCTAAAATCATATATTTCACAAAGATTCCAAGCATAACACAGCAATCTGTTTATTTGATCCCATAAGAGTCTCCCTTTTTCAGACAAACAGTGACGCACAAAATGAGCATGCTCATCTAAAGATTTCCCATCAACTAGGCTAGTTGGGGTTTCAGCATGAGATCATAGGGATCGAAGATGATCCAAGTAGAACACTTTAAGGTGATCCATAGCAATAGATTTTTAGCAAGCAAAGATGCAAGCACATGGAGACACAAGCAAACAAGAAACAAGCGAACGGTAAACACACGGGAAAAGAAGGGCAAATAAAACGGCAAGGGTGAAGTGGGGGAGAGGAAAACGAGAGGCAAATAAATGTAATGCGAAGGATAAGGGTTTGTGATAGGTACTTGGAATATGACTTCTGCGTAAGCCTCCCCGCCAACGGCGCCAGAAATTCTATTTGCTACTTCTCAAGCTTGCGTTGTATTCCCTCGAAGAGGAAAGGGAGATGCAGCACACTAGCGTAAGTATTTCCCTCAGTTTTTGAGAACCAAGGTATCAATCCAGTAGGAGACCACGCACGAGTCCCTCGCACCTGCACAAACAAATAAGAACTTCGTAGCCAATGCGATAAGGGGTTGCCAATCCCTTTACGTTCACTTACAAAATTGAGATCTGGTAGAGATGATAGTTTATATTTTTGGTATTTTTGGTTTATAAGAACAACAAATAAAAGCGATAAAAGTAAAGTAGATGTAGATTGATATGTTGAGAATAAACCCGGGGGCCATAGTGTTCTCTAGTGGCTTCTCTCATGATAGCGATATTCTACGGCGGGTAAACAAATTACGGTCGAGCAATTGATAGAAAAGCGAATAATTATGAGACTATCTAGGCATGATCATTGTATATAGGCATCACGTCCGAGACAAGTAGACCGAAACGATTCTGCATCTACTACTATTACTCCACACATCGACCGCTATCTAGCATGCATCTAGTGTATTGAGTTCATAAGAACAGAGTAACGCCTTAGGCAAGATGACATGATGTAGAGGGATAAACTCAAGCAATATGATATAAACCCCATCTTTTTATCCTCGATGGCAACAATACAATACGTGCCTTGCTGCCCCTACTGTCACTGGGAAAGGACACCGCAAGATTGAACCCAAAGCCAAGCACTTCTCTCATTGCAAGAACTATAGATCTAGTAGGCCAAACCAAAACAATAATTCTAAGAGACTTGCAAGGATATTATGAGCACACATAAAAAGTTCAGAGAATAACTAAATATCTTTGATAGATAACCTTGATCATAAACTCATAATTCATCGGATCTCGACAAACACACCGCAAAAAGAGATTACATCGAATAGATCTCCTCGAAGACCGAGGAGAACTTTGTATTGATATCCAGAGAGAGAGAAGAAGCCATCTAGATACTAGCTATGGACCTGAAGGTCTATGGTAAACTACTCACAACTCATGGTGAGGGTGGTGATGATGATGATGAAGAACTCCGTGATAGATCCCCCTCCGGTGGAGCTCCGGAACAGGCTCCAAGATTATTTGGCTGAGAATGTTCTGGAGCTCTTCACAGGAACAGAAGGTACGATGGTGGAATTAGGGTTTTATCTCTGTTCACGGAGGTTCTGGGTACGTAGACTTATATAGGAAGAAGGAGGGCACCAGGGGACGCTCGAGGGGGCCACGAGGCAGGGGGCGTGCCCTGGGAAGGGGGCGTGCCCCCACCCTCGTGGGCCACCTCTTGATCCCCTGACGTGGTTCTCAAGCTCCGCGTGCGTGATTTTCTCCAAAAATATCTCTCGCGCAGGTTTCATTCCGTTTGGACTCCGTTTGATATTCTTTTTCTGCAAAACCCTGAAACAGGCAAAAAACAGCAATATGGACTGGGCCTTTGGGTTAGTAGGTTAGTCCCAAAAATGATATAAAAGTGAATGATAAAGCCCATTAAACATCCAAGACTTCATAAATAATAGCATGGAACAATAAAAAATTATAAATACATTGGAGACGTATCATTCAGCCGTGTGAATGGCCTTGTGAAAAGTTCTTGAGAGCCACCTGGATTTATAAAGACTTTTATTATTTGGCTGAGAATGCAGGCCTCACCGACTTCCTCCACGACCAGCGCGAACAATATCTCTTACTCACTAATATTTTCGTGCAAAATTTCTATTTCCATGCTAAGTAATCACCACCTTCAGTGGAGTTTCACTTATATGATGAGGTTAGGGAGATGTCACTATTTGAATTTTGTCAAGTTTGTAAGATACCCTTTGTGGGTAGCTTAGAGGAACCACATCGTAAGGATGTGGAGGGGTTTATTGATACAATCGCTGTAGGGGAATCGAGGAAAGTTTCAGAGGCAAGAATCACTAGTATACATTTTCCCGTTCTACGCTACTTTGCGATATTTGCTAGTAGATGCTTAATTGGTTGCGGGAATAGTGGAAATCTTAGTGCCCCTGATATTGTTATTTTGCGCCATGCTTTGTTCCGAGATACCACTTTTAGCTTAGGCGCTGTTATTGCTAAACGATTAAGTCTGAATCATACAAAGGGCCCCATCTTCGGAGGTATGTTTGCTTCACGTCTTGCAGAACACTTTAGGATACCTATTAGGCATCATGAGAGGGAGGAGAAGCTGCTGGCCCCGGCTTTTCTAAGTTATAGGAGTATGTTAGCACATGATTTTATTGTTAAAGATAAGAAAAAAGTTGCTTAAGTATAAATTGATATTTGCTAAAAAGTACTGTGAGATTATTACCTTGCCTGCACCTTCTTTGTTTGATTTACTTTTAGGCACGTACCTCGTCTTGCCAGATGCCGTTTATGCGCATTTGAGCCTGGCACAGGTTTCTGAGCCTGAGCCGGAGCCATCACTTGACCCTTATTGGCAGTCGGTTTATCAGTGGGATCCGGAGGAGATTGCCAACTAGTGGCACCCAGAGGACACTCCTCCGCACACCAAAGAGAGTAGCTTTGATCTGTGGCAATAAACCAACTCAGGCCGAAAGTCTAAGCTTGGGGGAGTACGTATTTCTCACCGACGTTACATTCATGTTCACACACTCATTCCAATTGTCGGTGCTCATACTTTTTCATTGTACTATCCATGCTAGTTTATATTCTTTTCTAAGTCTTTTCTTGCGTGCTAGAAAAACCATAAGAAAAACAAAAACAAATAAGTAGTAGCTTTTTAGCTAGTTTACTTTCCATGTTTGTAGTAGTAGTAATTAAAAGAAAACCCAAAAAGATTTCTCATTCTTCTTTTGCTCGTTGGGAGCTTTCCCGTGTAAATAGTTTATTTCTTTTCTTTTCTTTGGGGGTCAAGAGGAGAAGACCGCGATGAAAATGTTCAGTGGCTCTCATATGCATTATTGTTGATTTAACCAAGAGCCATATTACTTTGTCTTCTCCCTTGTATTAAAAGCTTGCAGATTCGAGCTTAGTCCAATGCACGTGCACTGTTATTATTATCCACACCGTTCGGTCATGCGAGTGAAAGGCAATAATGACGATATATGATGAACTGATTGAGATGAGAGAAGCTGGTATCAACTCGACTTATCTGTTTTTGTAAATATGAATAGTTCATCATTCCCGATTCAGCCTATTATGAATGAAACATGCTTGCAATGACAATTAGAGATTATAGTTGCTCATGCCATGCTTAATTAGCTAGGAGTTTATAATGGTCTATCTTGCGTGCCAACATGCTATTAAAATGGTTGTGATTTGTATGATAGGGTGGTATCCTCCTTTGAATGATTCAAGTGGTTTGACTTGGCACATGTTCACACATGTAGTTTAAACAAAATCAAAATAGCCTCCACGATATTTATGTTCATGGTGATTTATATCCTACTCATGCTTGCACTCATTGTCGATAAATCTTAATGCATGTTCATGACTGTTGTCGCTCTCTAGCTGGTCGCTTCCCAGTCTCTTTCTAGCCTTCACTTGTACTAAGCGGGAATACTGCTTGTGCATCCACTTCCATAAACCCCAAAGTTATTCCATATGAGTCCACCATACCTTCCTATATGCGGTACTTACCTGCTGTTCCAAGTAAATTTGTATGTGCTAAACTCTAAACCTTCAAATGAAATTCTGTTTTGTATGCTCGAACAACTCATGTATCAACTAGGGCTGTCTATACTTCCATGCTAGGTGGGTTATTCTCACGATGAGTGGACTCCACTCATCATTCACGAGAAAATGGCCGGTAACCGGGATGCCCAGTCCCATGCTTAAATCAAATCAAAATAATTAAACAAAACTCCCCTAGGGCTGTTGTTCGTATGGACGGTACCCGTTGTTTCGGGTCAACCATGGAGTGTGCTTGTTGGTGGTGGGGGAGTATAAACTTTACCATTCTATTTGGGAACCACCTATAATGTGTGTAGCATGGAAGATATCGAGACCTCTTGGTTGTTATGTTGACAATGAAAGTATACCTCTCAAAATATTATTCATCTCTATTTCAAAACTCGAGCTTTGGCAGCTCTACGAATCCCTGCTTCCCTCTGCGAAGGGCCTATCTATTTACTTTTATGTTGAGTAATCATCCTCTTATTAAAAAGCACCAGTTGGAGAGCACTGCCGTCATTTGCATGCATTGCTATCAATTTACATTGAGTATGATTGTGGCTGGATCTCTTTTACCATGAATTACAATGTCTAGTCAATCCTTGATCTTCAGAGGTGCTATGCATTTATGTTTTGCGGTCTCAGAAAGGGCTAGCGAGATACCATCTTGTTATATCATATTATGATTGTTTCAAGAAAGTGTTGTCATCCGAGTTTTATTATTATTGCTCGCTAGTTGATTATGCCATTGATATGAGTAAACATGACTACATGAGACCTAAAAGTTATTGTGAATGTCGTTAATTCATAATCTTTGCTAAAAACTTGAATGTGGCTTTACATATTTGCAACAACAAGAGCAAACATAGTTTGTAAAAGTTTTTCTTTATCACTTTCAGTTTGTCAACTGAATTGCTTGAGGACAAGCAAAGGTTTAAGCTTGGGGGAGTTGATACGTCTCCAACGTATCTACTTTTCCAAACACTTTTGCCCTTGTTTTGGACTCTAACTTGCATGATATGAATGGAACTAACCCGGACTAACACTGTTTTCAGCAGAACTGCCATGGTGTTATTTTTGTGCAGAAATAAAATTTCTCGGAATGACCTGAAAATCAACAGAGAATATTTTTGGAATATAAAAAATACTGGCGAAAGAATCAAGACCAGGGGGCCCACACCCTTACCACGAGGGTGGGGGGCGCACCCACACCCCTAGGAGCGCACCCTGTCTCGTGGGCCCCTGCGCTCCACCGACCTCGACTCCAACTCCATATATTCACGGGGTAGAAAAAATCAGAGAGAAGGATTCATCGCGTTTTACGATACGGAGCCGCCGCCAAGCCCTAATCTCTCTTGGGAGGGCTGATGTGGAGTCCGTTCGGGGCTCCGGAGAGTGGAGATCATCGCCGTCGTCATCATCAACCTTCTTCCATGACCAATTCCATGATGCTCACCATCGTGCATGAGTAATTCCATCGTAGGCTTGCTGGACGGTGATGGGTTGTATGAGATTTACCATGTAATCGAGTTAGTTTTGTTAGGGTTTGATCCCTAGTATCCATTATGTTCTAAGATTGATGTTGCTATGACTTTGCTATGCTTAATGCTTGTCACTAGGGCCCGAGTGCCATGATTTCAGATCTGAACCTATTATGTTTTCATGAATATATCTGAGTTCTTGATCCTATCTTGCAAGTCAATAGTCACCTACTATGTGTTATGATCCGGCAACCCCGAAGTGACAATAATCGTGGCCACTCCCGGTGATGACCGTAGTTTGAGGAGTTCATGTATTCACTAAGTGTTAATGCTTTGGTCCGGTACTCTATTAAAAGGAGGCCTTAATATCCCTTAGTTTCCAATAGGACCCCGCTACCACAGGAGGGTAGGACAAAAGATGTCATCCAAGTTCTTTTCGATAAGCACATATGACTATATTCAGAATACATGCCTACATTACATTAATGAACTGGAGCTAGTTCTGTGTCACCCTAGGTTATAACTATTACATGAGGAATCGCATCCGACATAATTATCCATCACTAATCCAATGCCTACGAGCTTTTCACATATTGCTCCTTCTTAGTTACTTTGCCGCTGCTACGGTTACAATCACTACAAAACTGCTACCAGTACTTTTGCCACTGTTACCGTTACTTCCATACTACTTTGCTACTAAATACATTGCTGCAGATATTAAGTCTTCCAGGTGTGGTTGAATTGAAAACTCAACTGCTAATTCTTGAGATTATTCTTTGGCCCCCCTTGTGTCGAATCAATAAATTTGGGTTGAATACTCTACTCTCAAAAACTGTTGCGATCTCCTATACTGGTGGGTTATCATACTTCCACAGAGGTTGTTGGGACCCCCAAGTGAAAGGGATGATGTAGTCCAGCAAGCAAGTATTTCTCTCAGTTGAGAACCAAGGTTTATCAAACCATTAGGACCTATTAGTGCTAAGTTAATGATTAGTGCCTGCACATAATTAGCAAACTTCACCTGTCCCCAACTTGGCTAGGAAGGTTGTTAGTCTTCCCGTCTTGCTAGTTATAAGAGTTAATTGCATAGTGTGGATGATGTCGTGGGAAAACACGGCCACCTATGGGGCCATCGGCCCCTTTTGGTTCGGTAAAAGGGAAGAGTGCGTTGCACAAAGAGCGGAGGGCGCGGGGCAGCGCAACAACGATGACACGGGTAGCTTTTACCCAGGTTCGGGCTGCCGTGAGGCGTAAAACCATACTCATGCTTTGGTGGATTGATGGGGTGGACCGTAGTTGAGACGCAACGCTCTAGCTCAGAAAGGTAGCCTAAGGGCGAGAGCAACTACGTGCGTATGAGTGTACAATAATCTGAATCCTTTCTATGGTCGCCACAGTCCTCCTTTTATAGAGTAGCGTGTCACCACAATGGCAAATCAGTTATTGTGTACTGATTGGATAACAAACAGTGCTATCATACCTGACTTTGTAGATAGGACAAGGCGCATTAAATGCGGTACTTAGTGTCACATCGGGGCATAGCCCGGCAAGCCTTACCAGGCCGATTCGCCACCTTCTCGCCTGCCTGCATGACACGTCACTGGACGAGTGTCATTGGAAGGTTATTTCCTTTGGAAGTGGCTGCCACGTACTGAATTACGGCCACTAAGTCACTTGAGGGCTTGACACCACACCGATTGGTGACTTGAGTTGCTGTGAGGTGGAGCGGTGGAGCCTTGGTGGGGGTAAGTCCACTCACCGCGTTCCTGGCAGTCTTGCCGGGACGGCCTTGGGACTTGTCTTTCGGGTAACTCGCCCTCGCTGGGCTCGCCTGCCCGGCAAGGGAGATTTTTCCTTAGTGAGCTCTTGCCCCTTTATCTTGACTTGGTCTTCTTGATCTGCCCCTTGATTCCTCAAAGGGATAACTTCTTCTTCTTGGCGTGGTCGTGGTCGCTATAGGTTGCCTCTGTGCCTGTGTACAGTCAGGGCAACACACAACAGGGTTTGTTGCACCGACAGAAGCCCCCGAGCCTGGCCCGAACCCACTGCCGGGCCTCGTCGGGGTAGGCTCCAACAGGTACACATGCAACGGTCTTGGTGCTGGCTTGTTTCCGATATTTTTCGTGCTTCTTCATTAACCTGTGATTGAATGAGGGCAGTTTCCGCTCTTCCCGCTCGTCGCGTATGGCATCATGGGGCGATTTTTGGGCCACGACTTGCTGGTCACCCGTATCCGATGCTTATGGGATGGCAATTTTATCTTTTTCCCACGTCGCCCCTATCGTTTCTACCACGTATACCGCATGCATTGCGCATGGTTGGTGGTGGAAATGTCGAATGCGAGAAGGAGCACCTCAGCGGAAAGCCATGCACCATGGATTGGTGCATATGGGCGGTCTTGATTCTGCGCGCCATTAGTAGTGCAGAGGGACCGGATTGGCGGAGCGGGGCGGTGGTCTCCAGAGAGAGGAGCCGGCCCCTAGCCCGCCCTGCTTATAAAAAGAGGGGAGGTGGGCGAGGGTTTAACTGGCACACATCTTCTTCCCTTCACTCGCCTCCTCCTTCCCTTCTAGATGGTGAGGAGAAGGGGACGCGCCGGCGCTCCAGCGGTGGCGACGAGAGTTTGTTCTCGACAATGTCCTCCCCCCCTAGTCGATGATGTGGGGGCGGAATCTAGCGCTCGTGGCAGAGGTGCAGGATGAGGGCGAGGCCACCCCCAGGGCCGAGGAGGATGCGGTAGCGTCATGATCCTCCCTCCTCCGGTGGCTTCTGGCTTCATTTGCCCTGCCGCGTCCTGCTGGCCCTGGTGGCAGTGACCGAGGGGCTGCTTGCGCTGCCCTCTTCACCATCACCTTTGCCCAGGGTCTCCTTTTGTCCTTTTCTCCTCCCACCGTAGTGCCTGGGAAAGGAGGGATAGAGAAGAGGATTACATGGCACTTATCTTTTTTCATTTTAAAATGTGTAGGCGCTTGCCAAACTTTAGTGTAATCTTCTTTATCCAAGTTTTTGTTATGTAAACTCTGTACTTGCTTATTAGCATATTAATGAAAAAGACGAGCCTTGCCGGGTACTTGTGCATGTATGGTATTCATGCAGAGGTGGAATGCCTCTATACGTTTAAGTAAACAAGTTTTCTCGGGCAGGCTATCCTGCCGGTACCCTCAGTTTGTTGCCGCGAGGCTAAGCCTGTCGGGCCTTAAACCATAAAGAGGGACCAGCCCCGCCAATCCTTTTCTGCCAAAGGCCACATCGACCATCCTGACCGAAGCAACGTTTGAGCCAAGGGATGGGAGCACCTAAGTTCCAAGGATGACGAGGTTTTCATATGCACAAGTCTTATTTTACAGAACACATATGGATAAAAAGAAAACTTATCTGTTTGGCTTGCCGAGGATCGATGTGTAGGTTTGTCTTCATTTCTTCTCTTCAGGACCAAGTCCGTGGTAAGAATCCTGCAGTTTGATGCAGATGGAAACAATGCCTCATGCTATCTTATCTATATGAACATGCCATGCTCATGATATGCTTATGAATGCATCAAATCTTCTTCGCCCCCCAGCGCTTCATTTATTTTTCTATTGCTCAAGGTCTGCGCCTGGCTTTGTACAAGGGTTACATGCAACTCAGGCAAAGCTTGTACAAAAGGGTGGCTGCCAGGCAGGACCCGACTGCCATGTCTTACGGGTAGAACTTATGGAGATGCTCAATGTTCCATGAGTTTTGCAATCAAATGCCATCTCCGGTCTCCAGACGGACCGCGCCAAGTCTGGTGACTCGTACCCTTGGCGGACTGAACGCGCCGAAGGACAAGGCCGCCTTCCCAAAAACTTTGGGCGTTAACCCTGCAGCTGTGGTAGCAACGCAGGGCTTGCTGGTAGTGTGAAACACATGTAGCAGCCCAGAGACAGTTCTCCTCAAGTAGCACAACATCGTCACGCCGGTGTTGTTCTTGCGCTACTTCATCGTAGGCAAGCACTCGAGGAGACCCATAAATAAGTTCCGTGGGGACAACTGCTTCTTCCCCATAGACTAGGGATAAGGGAGTTCTCCCAGTGGCTCGATTTGGTGTCATACGGAGGGACCAGGGAACTACGAGCAGCTCGTCGATCCATCGCCTGCCACACTTTTGCAGCTTATCGAATGTTCTTGTCTTGAGACCTTGCAACACTTCAATGTTCGCCCTCTCGGCCTATCCATTGCTCCTTGGGTGAGCCACTGATGCAAATGAAATCTTGCTTCCGAGGGCATGAACGTATTGCATGAAGGCGCGACTCATGAATTAGCTGCCATTGTCAGTGGTGATCCGGGCAGGGACTCCAAAGAGGCACACCAATCCTTTCAAGAACTTGATAGCTGACTGAGCGATCACCTTTCTCACGGTCTCTACTTTCGGCCACTTTGTAAACTTTTCGATTGCGACGAACAAGAATTGAAAGCCCCCGACAGCACGGGGGAAGGGGCCCAAGGTATCGAGCCCCCAGACCGAAAACGGTCATGACAAAGGGATCATTTGAAGAGCTTAGGCAGGCTGATGGATATTCTTGGAATGGAACTGGCAGGCTTCAGATCTTGTGACTAGCTCAATTGCATCTTGGAGGGCGGTGGGCCAATAGAATCTTTGCCGGAAAGTTTTCCCAACTAGAGCCCTTGATCCAATGTGAGAGCTGCACATACCCTTGTGTATCTCCGCCAGCAGTTCCTTTCCTTCTTCCTGGCAAATGCACTTCAATTTTACACCATGGGGCCTTCTTCTGTATAGTGTGCTGTCAACGAAATGATACATACTGGCCCTCCGGGCTACTCTTTCAGCTTCTTATTGCCCTTCGGGAAGTTCTCCTATTTGGAGGAAATGGACAATGTGTCGTGCCCAAGTTGGAGCATGTGGCTCGGCAACAAGGATTAGCGGAACCTCCATATTCAAGGGAGCGCACTCGTGAACCGCAGATGTCGGAAGTTTGGCTGGAGGGTGCGACTTACCGATCAAAGGGGAGTTGTTCCCAGCAAGCCCCCTGCCGGGGATTTCAGTGAACTCTGCCGGAGAGGCTTGGCGGAGTCCAGTTTCCTCCGCTTTCTGGCCATTGTTGTCAGGGACACGGAGGGTTGAGTCAGATGGAGAACAAAAGTCCCTGGTTCCACAGGGAGTTTTTGCGCAACACACTTTGACAGATGATCAACTATGCTATTTTCCGCACGAGGTATGTGCTCTGCTTGTAACCCGTCAAAGTGCTCCTCCAACTTTCTCACTTCCTCGACGTATGCGTCCATCAACGAGCTCTGATAATCCTTGTTTACTTGTCTCATCACAAGCTGTGAATCTCCCCGAATGATCAGCTTCTTGATTCCAAATTCCGTGGAAATTTTGAGCCCGACAAGGAGTCCTTCATATTATGCAGTATTATTGGTGTCCTCCTCCTGGGGGAAATGCATTTGGACGACGTACTTGAGGTGCTCCCCAGTGGGAGCAATGAGAAGCACGCCAGCCCCTGCACCCTGTAGGGAGAAGGCACCGTCAAAGTACATAATCCATTCTTGGTGCGCTTCCTTGCCGGGGACGAGTGTCTCCAATACTTCTTTGTCAGGGGTAGGTGTCCATTCTGCAATGAATTCAGCTAGTGCTCTGCTCTGAATAGTTGATGTGCTTTCAAATTTTAAACCAAAGCTGGATAACTCCAAAGCCCATTCCACGATTCTGCTAGTGGCCTCAGGGTTCGGGAGTATACATTGCAAGGGGAAGCGGGTGACAACTATGATCTCGCGGGCTTGGAAGTAGTGGTGCAGTTTCCTTGAGGCTATGATGAGGCCAAAAATCAACTTTTGCACACCAGAGTACCTTGATCTAGCCCCATGCAATAGGGAGCTGACGAAGTACACCGGGTGTTGCACCACTTTCTTCCTTGCCGTGACCCTGGAGCTGCCTCCACTACCCTGTTCTTCCTTGTCTTGGACTACCTCCGACCTTGCCGGGATGGGTTCACTTTCCTTTCCAGAGGGGGCTGCGGCGACGGCTACTGTGTCATCTATCTTCAGCTGCGCCACCAATGCTGCACTAAGCACTTGATTGGTTGCCGCTAAGTATAGCAGCAGCGGCTCCTGTGGTTTGGGAGCGACCAAGGTGGGGACAGAGGAAAGGTAGGTCTTCGAATCTTGTAGTGCAGCGTCTGCTTACGGGGTCCACTCCATGGGCCCTCCTTTCTTCAAGATTTTGAAGAACGGCAAGGCGCGCTCAGCGGACTTGGAAATGAACTTGCTTAGCGCGGCAGCACATCCAGTCAAACGCCTCACATCCTTAACTGTCTTGGGTGCTTTAATCTACTCGATAGATTTGATCTTGTCAGGGTTGGCATCTATCCCTCGATGGGACACAAAGAAGCCAAGTAGCTTGCTGGAAGGGACGCCAAACACACACTTCTTCGGGTTTAACTTCAGGTTGAGCTTGTAGATTTGCGAAGGTCTCTTCCAAGTCCTTAATGAAAGTGAAACCATCCTTGGTCTTGACCACTATATCATCCATGTAAGCATCAACATTTCTGTGTAGCTGTGACTCAAATCCAAACTGTACTACTCTTGCAAAAGTGGATCCAACACTCTTCAACCCGAAGGGCATCCGCACAAAGCAGTACGTGCCAGATGGGGTTATGAACGCTGTCTTCTCTTTGTCTTCTCTAGACATGAAGATTTGGTGATATCCAAAGTAGGCATCCATGAAAGAAAGTATGTTACACCTAGAGGTGGAATCCACAATTTGGTCGATGCGCGGCAAGGGGAACGGATCCTTCGGGCAGGCTTTGTTGAGATCAGTGAAATCTATGCAAAGTCTCCATTTCCCATTAGCCTTGCGCACCACCACTGGATTTGCTAACCACGTCGGATGCAACACTCCCCTAACCAATCCAACTTCCTCAAGTCTCTTGATCTCCTCGGCAATAAACTATTGTCGTTCCAATGCTTGCTTCTGAACCTTCTGCGTGACGGACGTGCGTGTGGGCAGACAGCAAGGTGGTGCTTGATTACCTCCATGGGAACACTGGAGATGTCAGATGGTTGCCATGCAAACACATCGACATTCGCCCGCAGGAAGGCAATGAGCGCGCTTTCCTATTTGTCGTCAAGGGTGGCGCTGATGGTAAAGGTACCGTCAGCGCCAGCCAGCCCTGCCGGGACCTTCTTCACAGCGGGTCCAACAACCTTGGATTTCCTGCTATTGGAGCTCTCCGGCAAGTCATCAACGGACACAACATACTCCGGAGAGGTATGCTTACCGGACTCCTTGCTGGCGCCCATGCTAGCTTTCTTCTTTTTCTTGCTTTCCTTGGAGGAAGTAGTAATCTTCACGGCCTCTGCCGCAACTGTCTCCCGGCACATATTGCCCACGCATATGACTGCGTCTTTCTTATTCGTTGGATTGGAGATAACGCCCATCGGCCCTGACATCTTTAGGGTGTTGTAGGCATAGTGGGATGCCACCATGAATTTAGCTAGGGCTGGGCGACCAAGGATTCCATTGTACAGCAGGGGGAGGTCAACCACATCAAAAACGATCTTCTCAGTCCAGTAGTTTAACTCCCCTCCGAATGTCACCGACAGTGTGATCTTTCCCTTCGGACGACTCCTCCCGTGCTTGATTCCTCGGAATGTGCTAGTAACCTTGAGTTCTTCGTCTGCTATCTGGAGTTTGCTGATGACCTTTGGAGAAATTAGATTCAACCTGGCCCCACCATCAACCAATATCTTTGTGACCTTGAGGTTGCGGATTGTTGGTGAGACCAACAATGGCAAGCACCCAACCGCCGTAGTGCGGTCAGGGTGGTCTTCTTCATCAAAGATGATGGGCGTGCGGGACCACTTGAGTGGCTTCCGAGAATCTGCCGCTGGCTCCATGGCATTAACTTCACGCGCCCACTGTTTAAGTTGGCGGTGAGAGGAGTGCAAAGACGCGCCCCCGTCAATGCATAGGGCGTTAGTGCCTTTCTGGAATTCCTGCTCACTGGTTTCCTCCTCATTTCCTTCATTAGTTTCGTCATCATAATCTTTCTTCTCGCGGCTCTTGGCGGGTTTCCCTTGATACAGAGGTGCCTTGCCGGGGTGATTTGCTCCACCGCCATGGCCCTTCCTGCCA
Organism: Secale cereale; assembly: GCA_902687465.1. Lineage (NCBI taxonomy): Eukaryota > Viridiplantae > Streptophyta > Magnoliopsida > Poales > Poaceae > Secale > Secale cereale. Next base: position 604,111,212 of record LR738709.1, on the reverse strand, counting down.
GCGCCATCTTGATCCTTTTCCTTGTCATGTTTCTCATACTCAGCCCTTTGCTTTTTGACAAGCTGCTCAACCTGACGACATTCTTAAAGATCGTGGCCTTTGGTGATCTTGCAGTACGGCCCATCACCCTTCCCGCCTTTCTCGGCAGCCGCGGCTTCCCGACAGTCAGTGCACGCGACAACTTCCTTGCTAGGGGCCTCAGTTCTGGCCTTCTTGCCGGTACTAAGCGTGATTGATCCTTCAATGTTCATTACCACTTTATCCTTCGCGTTTGATTGTGTTTCTTGCTCTTCTTCTATTGGCTAGTGGCGTCGTCGTCATCCTCCGAGTCTACGACGTCACCATTTTCTTCTCCAGGGAGTCGCCTCCCTTCCTCCATGAGAGTACACTTGTCCTCCAGAGTGTACAACTCATTCACAGTCTTGGGCAGCCGCACGTTCATCTTGGAACGCAGCCTACGGTTGCGCACATTGGACTGGAATGCAGCTATCATAGCCACCGGGTGGATATCTGGAATGTTTCTGTGCACTCGACGGAACCTTTGCATGTACTTCCGCAGAGTCTCTCCTTCTTTCTGCGAAAGAAGCTGCAAGTCGCTGGCCGCACTGGTTCTTGATGGCCGCCGATGAAGGCACCAACAAACTCACGGCACAGGTCAGCCCAGGTCGAGATGGAGTTCTTTGGCAGGTGCATCAACCAAGACCTCTCATTTGGCTTGAGTGCCAAAGGGAAGTAATTAGCGAACACCTTCTCGTCTCTTCCCCCGGCAACTTGAACATCGATGGTGTAGATGCTCAAGAACTTTGCCGGGTTCAACCTTCCATCGTACTTCTCAGGTATCTCTGGCTTAAACGTGCGGGAAGATGGCCAACGAACCTGCCGCAGCTCGCAGATGAAAGCGAGGCACCCAACCTCAAAAGGTAGGTATCCGCTCTCACCGAGCGCCGGCTTGCCAACGTCGGGGCCATTGTGCCTATCAGACTGTCGGTGGGTTCCGTGATGTTGCTCGATGGTGACGTGTGCGTCTTCCCCCCGTCTGTCCACTAGGGCTCGCCGCTGGTCTTGACGTGCTCGAGGGTCAGATGAAGCCATTGATACATCATCGAGTGCTCGGTCATGCGGTTCTGGCCGCGGTCTCTGCGCTGGCTACCGCGAAGGGGACTACATCGTGGGTGTGGCCCCCTCAGCGCGGCTAGCAGCTCGGATCATTGTTACCGTCAACGATGGCCGTGACGGGCCCGCTTGCTGTGATCCTCCCGCTTCGACGAAGCCAATCAAACTCTGAATGGTGGCCCTCCACTCATCCATTTGATCAGCCGCTGGCGGAAATCTAAACATGAGTTTGGCCCGCGCCATGGCCTTCGAGGCAGTGCTCGGCATGGATGACGACATAGAACGCAATGCCGCATGGCTTCTGGCGGCACTGGTATTGACATCGCCAGGTTCTCGCCGTCGTGAGCCGGTCGCCAAGGCGGTGCGGTGATGAGGCGAATGCGCTTGGGGTCGATGGTGCTCTGTCCGGCGTATCGGCCCGATCGGCTCGCCCCAGGGATGGCGCATGCCCAGTGGCTGCACCCGCAACGGGGGTAGCCAGAGGGGCACTGTTTCCCCCAGAGCGAGCATCGCTGTTGCGGCTATGCCCTTCGAGGGGATGGAGAGGTGGATATGGAATAACCTCTCCACCCACGTTCTGTGGAACGTGGCCGCTGGGGCTATGTTGATGATGTCCTTCTCCGGTGCCCCCTTCTCCCACTTCAGCCGCGGGGGAGGTGGTGACGACGCCGTCTGTGCCGACCACGTCTCCCGCAGCACCCACGTTCCCATGCGCTCCTGCAACCCCTGCGGCCTCGACGTCCGCGTGCGGAGGGGCTTTCGAGGTGGACGGGTGAGCTACAGCACCGGTTTTCTTCTTGGGCGCCATGGATGATGAAGCTGTTGATGAAGAAAATGATGACAATGAAGATAATGACACGTTGCGTTCACTCTCGGATTCGCGCAAGCGCCTTCCCCTACCTGGCGTGCTAAAGATGTCGTGGGAAAACACGGCCCCCTATGGGGCCATCGACCCCTTTTGGTTCGGTAAGGGGGAAGAGCGCGTTGCACAAAGAGTGGAGGGCGCGTGGCAGCGTTGACATGGGCAACTTTTACCCAGGTTCGGCCCGCCGTGAGGCATAAAACCCTACTCCTTCTTTGGTGGATTGATGGGGTGGACTGTAGTGGAGACGCGGCGCTCTAGCCCGGCAAGGTAGCCTGAGGGCGAGAGCAATTATGCGCGTGTGAGTGTACAATAGTCCAAATCCTTTCTACGGTTGCCACGATCCTCCTTTTATAGATTAAGGGGTCACCACAATGGCAAATCAGTCATTGTGTACCGATTTGATAGCAAATAGTGCTATCATACCTAACTCTGCAGACAGGACAAGGCACATTAAATGCGCCGCTTAGTGTCACATCGGGGCGTAGCCCGGCAAGCCTTACCGGGCTGACCCGCCACCTTCTCACCTGCGTGCATGACACATCACTGGACGGGTGTCATTGGTAGGTTATTTCATTTGGAAGTGGGTGCCACGTACTGAATTACGGCCACTTAGTCACTTCAGGGCTTGACACCGCACCGATTGGTGACTTGCGTTGCTGTGAGGTGGAGTGGTGGAGCCTTGGTGGGGGTACGTCCACTCTCCGCATTCCTGACAGGCTTGCCGGGATGACCTTGGGACTTTCCTTTGGGGTAACTCGCCCTCGCTGGGCTCGCCTGCCTGGCAAGGGAGGTTTTTCCTTAGTGAGCTCTTGCTCCTTTATCTTGACTTGGTCTTCTTGATCCGCCCCTTGATTCCTCAAAGGGCTAACTTCTTCTGTGTGGCGTGGTCGTGGTCGCTATATGTTTCCTCCGTGCATGTGTACAGTCAGGGCAACACACACTATGGTTTGTTGCACCGACAGATGGAATTGATGATTGCAAGTAAATAATGAAACATACCAGATTCTGAACAGTAACAAAAGAAAGTGATAGAGGTTGCAAGCAATACGGATGAATGGACTGTGTTCGATAGTTTTACTAGAGGCATATTTCCAAACATAGCATATGTGTGGTGAACAAATATCAATTGCTCAACGATTAAATTGCAGTTTTTATGACTATGATTATTCATGACATGATCGCATATAGGCATTATAACTATATACCATATTCAACTACATCTATAGCTAATACTCCACCCCAAGACCGCTATCTAATAGCGTCTCAAAGTATTAACTAAAACAAAGTATTGTTTTAAATAAGGTGATCTAATGTTGATAGTATATTGTCTTTACCTCCAGATATTTCATCGAGACAACTACACAACTATCTATTTATCCTTAGTGGTCACATTACATTACTCAAATTTCCCACTTTCTATCATGTCACTATGGTAACTTACTTGTAAGATTGAACCCAACCTACATACACAACTCCCTCTTGGAGATTATTCCTCTAAACACGAACAATGCAAGAGTAATAAATCCGAGAGCATATATGTATATAAAATCATGTAGCAAAGAAACCAAAAGAATCTCAAAATAAATCATGAATATACCTCATCATAAATTCAAAATTCATCACACTACAACAAACACATCAAGAATTACAATAAATTGAACTACATCATATAAACATCGCAACTAATGAGATCTTTGCATTGAAGAACAAGGAAGAGAATATGTCATCTGGCTACTGCTATGGACCCCTAGTCAATGGAGGACAACTCATACATGGTCAGCAAGGTTGATACATATAGCTCCGGTGATGGATTTCCCCTCCGATAGAGTACCAGGACAGGCCGCCAGATTGGATCACGGCAGAACAAAGAGGTGCAACAATGAAAAAATCATAGACAAGTGTAACATGGGAATTCAGGAAAATATAAAGGGATTGGTGCCGAGAGGTAGTTGAAAGGCGGCAGGGGTGCGCATGGGGCTCCACCACGCCCCTGGGCCTACCCAACAGGGCATGTGGGGACCACAACCCCTAGGTGGGCTCAAGTGCCTCTTGCCTCATCCTTTCATGAAACCTCACCATATGAACAAGCAACCATGTCTTTCAAAATATCAATGCTAAAATAAGTTATCCCTAGCCCATTATCCTCAACCATTGATCCATTCATGAAACACATTCGTATATTAGTTATACCCAATGCTCAAGTACGATCATAGTGTTTCCAAGTTGGTGCTTGTAAGAGAAGATGGAGACTCAAATTCAAAAATAAAAGTAGCATAAGTAAAAGAAAGGCCCTTCGCAGAGGGAAGTAGGGATTTGTAGAGATGCCAGAGCTCAAAGCTTAAATTGAGAGATAATGATTTTTGGGAGGTATACTTTTCCCACCAACGAGAATGACTTGAGGTTCCCAACACTTTCTATGCTAGATATATCATAGGCGGTTCCCAAACAGAAAATAAAGTTTATTCCTTTTCCACCAAACTTTCACAAGCCATGGCTAGCCGAATCCACGGTTTCCTTCCATACCAACACTTTAGAAATTTATTATTTGACAACATAAATTAAATTTGTTTTTTCATTTCGGGACTGGGCATCCCTAATACCTTTGCCTTACTCCCATGCAATGACAAGTGAATAAACACTCATCATGAGAATAACACATCTAGCATGGAAAATATTGGCCACCCCTCACCGCCTTGCGAGCGGTATAGGCACACAAAAAGGAAATTTATTTTGAAAATTAGAGATGGAACATACACAATTGCTTAGAACAGCAAGGAAATACCGCATATAGGTAGGTATGGTGGACTCATGTGGCAAAACCGGGATGAAGGATTTTGGATGCACAAGTAGAGATCATACTTAGTGCAAAATGAAGGCTAGCAAAATACTGGGAAGCGACCAACCATGAAACAAATAATCTCGTAAGCGAACATTGAGCATAAATAACACCGAATAATGCACCACAAGTAGGATATAATTTCATTGCATAATTATTGACTTTCGTGCTTGCATAGGGAATCACAAACTGTAACACTAATATTCTTACTAGAGCAGAATAACTCATCAATATAACTCACATATCACATCATCATGTCTCAAAACTATTACAAGGAATCAAGTTTATTTTGTCCAATGATCTTCATGAAAGTTTTTATTATATCCCTCTTGGATATCTATCACTTTGGGACTAATTTTAATGTGTTGCTTTTGATAAGCTCAAACAAGTATAAGTGAAGATCATGAACATAATTTTTCTTTCTTTCTTTCTCTCAAAATAATACAAGTGAAGCAAGAGATAATTTCTTTAAAATTTTACTAACTCTCAAATAAATCTAAGTGAAACAAGAGAGTATTTCTTCCAAAATACTAAGCACACCGTGCTCAAAAGATATAAGTGAAGCACTAGAGCAAGTCCATTGCTCATAAAAATTGAAGTGAAGCATAGAGAGAAATTCTAGCAAGTCATGGCATAATTTTGGATCTCTCAAATAGGTTTGTACAGCAAGGATTGATGACTTAAAAAATCAAAATAAAACAAGCAAGGACTAATATCATACAAGACGCTCCAAGCAAAACACATATCATGTGATGAATAAAAATATAGTCTCGAGTAAAATACCGATAGTTGTTGGAAGAAAGCGGGGATGCCACTCGGGGGCATCCCCAAGCTTAGTTGGGTGCTCATTTTTGGATAATATCTTGGGATGCCGGGGCATCCCCAAGCTTATGCTCTTCCATTCTTTCTTCATCCATCGTAAGATAACCCAAAACTTGTAAACTTCATCAAAACCTTTGTGAGATCCGTTAGTATAAGAAAGCAAACCACTACTATAAGTGATGTGCCAAACCAATTCATATTTTGTTTTTGTATTATATCTACTGTATCCCAACTTTTTATGGCAAAAACTCATCAAAGAAAACCATAGGGCCATCAAAATAAGCACACAACACAAAGAAAACAGAATCTGTCAAAAACAGAACAATCTATAGTAATCTGGAAGTTTGGAATACTTCTGGAACTCTAAAAATCTTGAAAAAAGGGGCACGTGATAAATTTGAATATTAATCTTCTCCAAAAAGAATAAACTAAAAATCATTTTTCTGTTAAACATGAGAATTTTGCTAGTGAGCGCAAAAGTTCTGTCTTTTTCAGCAAGATCAAACAACTATCACCCAAGAAGATCATATCGGTTCTACTTGGCACAAACACTAATTAAAACACAAAAAACACAATCATACCAGTAGAATAATTGTGCTAACACTCAAGAACAGAAAGCAAAAAGCAAAAAATAAATTTTATTCATTGGGTTGCCTCCCAACAAGCGCTATAGTTTTACGCCCTTAGCTAGGCATAATTCCAAGATTTCAAGTATTGTCATCCTTGTTGGATATTCCATAAGTTGCCCCCATTATAGATTAATAAGGCAATTTGATCTTGGTTCTAGGGAAGTGTTCCATGCCCTTTCTCAAGGGAAATTGGAATTTAATATTCCCTTCTTTCATGTCAATCACCGTGCCAATAGTGCGCAAAAACGGTCTACCAAGTAATAGGGCAAGACGGATTGCAATCGATATCAAAAACAATAAAGTCTATGGGTACATAGTTCCTATTTGCAAGAATAAGAACATCATTGATCCTCCGCAAAGGCTTTTTAATAGTAGAATCCGCCAAATGCAAATTAAGAGAGCAATCTTCAATATTGGTCAGACCAAGAACATCACAAAGATGTTTCAGAATCATGGAAACACTAGCACCCAAGTCAGACAAAGCAAAACACTCATAATTTTTAATTTTGATTTTGATGGTAGGTTCCCATTCATCATGCAATTTCTAGAAATTGATATCTCTAATTCCAAATTTTCTTCAAAAGCTTTCATCATAGCATCAACAATATGTTTAGTAAAAGCTTTATTTTGTTCATAGGCATGGGGTGAATTAATCATGGATTGCAAAAAAGAAATACAATCAATCAAGGAGCAACTATCATAATTAAAGTCTTTGTAATCCAAAATAGTGGGTGCATCACTAGTTAAAGTCTTGACCTCTCCAAACCCATTTTTATGAATTTTCTCAAGAAGATTTTAACCCTCCAATTTGGGATGCCTTCTACCTAAAGTGGACTCCTCTTCAGTCCCTTTATCATTAAGTTGAACTTTACTAGACAAAGAATCAATGGAAGAAACACCAATCATTTTAATGTCTTCATCATTTTTATCTTCTAATGAGATTGTTTTAGCAGCCATTTGATTTACTAGAGTAGCTTGTGCATCGGATATTTTTCCTAGCAAACTTTGAGCAAAAGCATACTTAGATTGGAGATTGCAAACTTCTCTACTAATATCATCAAGTTGTTTTGTTATAGCATCAAGCAAAACAGAGTGCTCCTTGAGTTCTTCGCTAAAATATTTATTATGCTCAAATTGTGTAGTCATATACTCCTTAAAGCTTTTCTCAATTTCAAGAAAAATATTGGGGTAAGGAACATCATAATATTTTCTTTGAGGCATCATCTACGCAAACAAAAGCACACGCAAAAACAGATCCAACAAGAAAAACGGTGAACGGAAAAGAGAGGCGAATAAAACGGTGAATATTGGTGAAGTGGGGAAGAGGAAAACGAGAGGCAAATGGCAAATAATGTAAATTGCGAGGAGATCAGATTTGTGATTAGGAACCTGGTATATGTTGAATATCCTCCCCGGCAACGGCGCTAGAAATTCCTTTTGATGTCGCTTAAAGCTACGACGGTATTTCCCCAAAGAGGAAGGCATGATGCAGCACAACGGTGGTAGGTATTTCCCTCAGATGTGAAACCAAGGTTATCAAACCAGTAGGAGAACCAAGCAACACAACGTAAACAACATCTGCACACAAATAACAACTTCTCGCAACTCAACGTGTTAGTGGGGTTGTCAATCCCTTTCGGGGTATGGTGCCGCAAGATAGGCAAAACGGACATGAGAAATTTGTAGTAGATTGATAGATCGAACGCCAAATAAAATAAATAAGAATAATTTGTATGAAGGTATTTTTGTATTTTTGATTTAATAGATCTGAAAATAAATGCTAGGAAAAAGTAGATCGCAAAGGTAAATATATGAGAAAGAAGACCTGGAGGCCGCATGTTTCACTAGTGGCTTCTCTCGAGAAAAATAGCAAACGGTGGGTAAACAAATTACTGTTGGGCAATTGATAGAACCTCAAATAATTATGACAATATAAAGGCAACGATCATTACATAGGCATCACGTCCAAGATTAGTAGACCGACTCCTACCTGCATCTACTACTATTACTCCACACATCGACCGCTATCCAGTATGCATCTAGTGTATTAAGTTCATGGAAAAATGGAGTAATGCATTAAGAACGATGACATGATGTAGACAAGATCCGTTTATCTATGGCGTTAGATATGGATCTCGTCATTTTATTCTTAGTGGCAATGATACATACGTGTCGGTTCCCTTTCTGTCACTGGGAGCAAGCACCATAAGATCAAACCCACTACCGGGCACCTCTTCCCATTGCAAGATAAATAGATCAAGTTGGCCAAACAAAACCCAAATATCGGAGAAGAAATACGAGGCTATAAGAGATCATGCATATAAGAGATCAAATAAACTCAAATAAATTTCATGGATATAAAAAGATAGATCTGCTCATATAAACTCAAAGTTCATCGGATCCCAACAAACACACCACAAAAAGAGTTACATCATATGGATCTCCAAGAGACCATTGTATTGAGAATCAAAAGAGAGAGAGAGAGAGAGGAAGCCATCTAGCTACTAACTACGGACCCGTAGGTCTACAAGGAACTACTCACGCATCATCCGAGAGGCACCAATGGAAGTGGTGAACCCCTCCGTGATGGTGTCCAGATTGGATCTGGTGTTTTTGGACTCTGCGGCGGCTGGATGAATACTTCATCGACTCCCCTAGGGTTTCTGGAATATTGTGGTATTTATGGAGCAAAGAGGCGGTGCGGGAGGCCACCGAGGTGGGCACAACCCACCTGGGCGCGCCAGGGGGCCCTGGCGCGCACTGGTGGGTTGTGCCCCCCTCGGGGCACTCCCCAGGTGCTGCCTTGGCCCATCAGGTGTCTTCTGGCCCAAAAAAATCTCCAAAAAGTTTCGCGGTGTTTGGCCTCCATTTGATATTGATTTCCTGCGATGTAAAAAACATGCAGAAAACAACAACTGGCACTTGGCATGTCGGGGGAAACTGTCCTCCCACGAACACCTATGGGACCGGAGCCCCTTCTACGTTGCGGTAAGGGAGCGGAGGGAGCACGAAGAGCAGATCGAGGAGAGCACGCGGGCAGTTTACCCAGGTTCGGGCCGCGCGGACGCGTAAAACCCTACTCCTGCTTGGATTGTATTGAGTTCTTGGGCTCGGGAGCTTGAAGAACTAGCTACACCGAGCAAGAGAGCTGTCTAGGTTCCGAACCCTTTCTACGTTGTGCATGGGCCTCCTTTTATAGCTCAAGGGGTCACCGACAGGTGTCAACGTAGAGGAGGGCAAAAACGTAACTTTGGTGGTAGTTGTAACAGTGTGGGAACAGTGCATGAACAGTGGATGAACAGTGGTCATCACCTAACTTTGACAGTGGGGGACAAGGGCATTAAATGCCCATCACCGTCGACCCCAAAAGCACCCGTCCATGCGTCTCCGTTCGCCACGGCGGTAGCCTCGTCACCGTGGCGTGCCACCATGTCCCCCAGGCTGCACAGCCATCCGCCACGCGTCCCTGGAAGGGCCCCAGGGCGACGCGTGGGCCGATGAGCTGGAGCGCGGGCACACAGCGCAAGCTTCCCCCGGCAAGCACCTTGCCGGGGTCTTGATCTTGCCGGGCCCAGAAGCTTGTCGCTCCTCGGGTCTTGTTGGGGCATGTCTTCTGAGGTGCAGTCTTCTGGTCTTCCTGGCAAGCTCCTCTTGCCAGGGTCTTGTGCTAAAGTGACAGTCTTGAGCCTGGCACGGCCTTCCCGGCAAGCTCCACTTGCCGGGGCCTTGATCTTCTGACTTGTATACTTTGTTCTTGAATGGCTTAATAAGGACCGGAAAGGTTTCTGGCAAGCACGTGGTAAACCCCGCCGCGGGAAGCTGCTACTGCCCGTGCACAAGTTGGGGTACTAAGGTACCCCTACCTTAGTACACCGACAGGAGCCCCCGGGCCTGGGCCACACACGGTGCCGAGCGCTGTTGGGCCAGGCCCAAAACAGTGCACGGGCACGCGCGGCCCACGGCAAGCCGTAGATTCCCTTCCGCATCCGCCGCGCCCCTCCCTAACGGCACGCGTCGATTGCGGCGTCGTGGGAGAGATCGTGGCCTCGTTCTTTAATGGGAAATGCGGAGCGTCCCCCACTCTCCCCTTAAAAGCAGAGGAAGCAGGGGGCAGTTTCCCTCCTTTGTCTTCATTGCGTCTTCAACCTCCAAAAAACCTCCGCTGCTCTTTGCCTCCACCCCTCCTCCGCCGTCTTCCGCATCCGCGGCGCCGTCGAGCTCCTCGCCCCTTCCCCCGCCGCTTCCGCCATGGCTCCGAAGAGCGAGAAGGCGAAAGCGGAGAAGGCCAAGAGGGAGAAGTCCGAGCAGGCGGCGAAGCTTGCCGCCCTGCGGAAGAGGAACGTGGTCTTCGCACCGAGGCTCAGCGCGAGGGAGCTGTGGAACAAGTACTACCTCTTCTGGGCCAAGGAGACCAAATCTCATCCCCGCACCAGAGTCTACCCCGCCGTCGCCAGAGATTTGTTTCCCGGCGGGTATTTCTTCTTTGCCGTCTTCTTCCATTGCGGATTGTGCCCTCCGTACTCGGAGTTTTTCTGTGATATTATGAACACATACGGCCTCCACCTTCTAGACTTTACCCCCAACGCCATCCTTACGATGGCGGTTTTCGCACATCTGTGCGAAAACTATGTAGGGATCCATCCCAATGTAGCGCTCTTTCGCCATTTCTTTATGCCTAGAGTGGAGGCCGGCGCTCCCCTCTCCGGCGGTATCTCCTGGATTTTCCGGTTGAACAAGAAGGACTCATATCTGAAAGGAGAACTCCGCGGCAAGTGGGAAGAATGGCGCGCAGATTGGTGTTGGGTAGTGGAGGACCAGCCGGAGCCTTTTACTGCGCCGCGCACAACAGCCATAGTGCGCGGCCGAGACTAGAGCGAGTTGGCCCCGGAGGACGGCAAGCTCAACATCGCCCTTATCAGGATACTTCGCCTCCGGGTAGCCAAATTGACCATTGGAGAGGTAGGGGCAGATTTCCTCCGCCGCCGCATTGCCCCTTTACAGGAGAGGAAAAGGCCAGCATGGGAATTTGGCAATGCGGCGGACATTATGAGGCTGTGCCCGGGATTGAACTTCAACTTCACGGCTTTGGAGCTGAAGGGGATGGTCCGGGAGCTTTTCAAGCACGACCCGGCCCATCCGGAGTGGTTTAGATCTCCCCGGGGAGTGGTGCCGCTGTGCAACAGCACTGCCCGGGACTCCTTGCGCGCGGCGATGCCCGCGTGTGACTCTCACGGCGTCGACCCCACCTGGATAGAGCCTCCGCCAGACGCAATTCTGAATTTCTTCGATAATCTGGTCGAGGTGCCCAAGAACACCGAGGAGAACAAGGGTCTCACTCGGGCCACCACAGAGCGGGATATAGCCTATATTGCTTCCCGGATGGAAGAGGCCGCCGCAGCTGCAGCGGCGGGAGACTTCGGATTCACCGTCGACGAGGCGCAGGCCGCGGACGAGGTGTGCCAAGCAGAGGAGGCAGAGATCCGCAGACTGCTCAAGCTTCCGCCCGACGAGCTTGCCGGGGTTCCTTCCCTGAGGTATGCCGGGATCCCCGGGATTGTGAGCGAGGCCGCCGCAGGAGGCGAAGTTGCCGGTGGGAGCAGAGGTGCCGGAGGGAGCGGAGCCGCCGGAGGGAGCGAGGCCGCAGGGCAGGATGCTGGACCCAGCGGGCCTGCTGGGGAGGAGGAGGAAGACGTCGAGGCCGATGAAGACACCGGTGGATCTCTAGGACTCGATGACGACGCCTCCTCGTCGTCGGAGAACTCCCCACCTCCGGCAAGTCCCAAGCAAGCGCCGGGGAAACGCCTCCGCAAGGCGGCTACAGCGACGAGGACGCAGGCGCCCCGACAGCAGCCTGTTCGCCGGGCGGCGCGAGCCACCAGGGCGAGCCAAGCCGCGACGGAGGCGCCCCGCGCACCAGCCGTGGCGGAGGCGCCCCGCGCGCCAGCCGTGGCGGAGGCGCCCCGCGCACCAGCGCCAAGCGGGGGGGGGGTCCTCCCAGAGTGAAGCGGCCGCTCCGCCTGCTCCTCGGGCCTCGGCGTCAACGGAGGCGGGGTCTTCGCAGCCCCCAGCCCCGGAGACCGCCAAGCGCCCGAGGGAGCCTTCTCCTCCTGCTCCTCGCGCGGGAGCACCTCAGGTGGAGTTCGATTTCTCCGCCCTCAGCTCCGACGACGACGAGGAAGAGGAGTAAGTGTTTGTAATTTGTAACTTCTTCGATTCTTTCTTTGTCTTGGTCTTTCTTTATGATTCTGATCTTGTTCTTGCTTTGCTTGCAGGACCCTGACCCAGCGGATGGCGAAGAGGGCCAAGATCCTCGTGGTTGAGGTCGAAGACGACTCGCCCGCCTCGGCGACAGGGGACGCGCCGGCGACGAACTTGCCGGATCAACCTGCTGCTCCGAGGAGCAGCCCCCAGCGCAGCCCTCAGCGTAAGTCTGGTCTTGAGCTTTTCGTTCGTCGGGCGCGCTTGAGGTTTTTGCTTGTACTAATATCTTATTGCCTTGTTTGTCTTGTGCAGAAGTGGAGCCGCAGCCGCAGGGGCAACCGGAGGTCACCCCCGAGGAGTTGCATGTTCCACCCTCCCCGCCAAGGGCGAACTCCCCGGCGAGGGAAGACGCTCCGCCAAGGACGGGCTCCCCGCCAAGGGCGGGTAGCCCAATAAGGGTGGCTACCCCGCCAAGGGAGGGCGCAGGCGGCCCTCCGCCAGCAGGGGCCACCGCTCCACCGCCAAGGGAGGACTCCCCGGCGAGGGAGCCAGTCGTCGAAGAAGTCCTCGAAGGTAAGTCTTGTAGCTTCTTTTTCTTGGACTTGTCTTTTTGGATATTTGCTTGATCTTTTCTTTTCTTCTTCTTCTGCTAGATCGTCCTGCGCCGGAGCAGATGGAGACTGAGGCCACCGGCGAGGAGGGCGCGCAAGGCGACGGCGACAACGCCACTGCCGCTGATGGCATGGCAGGAGCCGACGAGCCTGCCGCTGAGGAGACTGCCCAGACCGCAGACGCCGCGGCCGGGGAGGGAGAAGGCGACCACACTGCTGGCCCGGAGGCAGCAGGAGCGTCAAGCGCTGCACCGGCCGCCGACCCCTCCGCCGCCAAGGAGTAGCCGGGCATCTACCTTGAGGCCCCCAATGGCGTCTTCATACAAGTCCCTTGGGGGTCCTCATCGCGAGCCCCCGTGGAGGGAGAGACCTACGACGGAGAGGTCCTCGCCTCCGCGGGGTTGAAGATCGTTGAAGCGCCTGGTGGGAGCGACGAGCCCGAAGAGGAGAAGCTGCTTCGCCGGCTCCTGGCCCTTTGCCGGGCCAGGCAGGCGAAGCTGGACTCCCGGGAAGCTCTTGCCGCCAAGGCTGGAGTCGAATTGGAGAAGCGCGCTGCCGAACTCCGCGCCGCCAACCAGGCGGCCCTCCGCAACTTGGCGGAGGAGCGCGAAAGGCTTGCCGGAGAGCAGCAAGAGTTTCTTCTTGAGATGGCTGAGGCCGAGGAGCAGCAGCGCTTGGCTGGTGAAGAGCTGTCCCGGCGAGAAGGAGCGCTCAACCAGCGGAAGGTTGAGCTCGACGCCCATGACGACGAGCTCACCGCCCGGGAGCAGGCTCTTGGCGGGGCCCTGAAGGAGGCAAAGGAAGCTGCTGCCGCCGCGGAAACCGCCAAGAGAGACCTAGAGCTCAAGGTTGAACAGTTGGAGCGGTACCTGAAGGCCAGCGAGGACAGGGTCACCGCGCTCAATATGGAGCGGGAGAAAGACGCCCACACCAACTCTGACCTTCAGGTACGCCTCTCCAAGAAGGGCGACGAGCTTACCGCCGCCAAGGACTCGATTGCTGACTTGGAGTTGAAGGTCTCCACTTTGAAAGATTCACTCGACGCCGCCCGGGACCGCGAGACCAAGCTGAAGGAGGAGCTCTGCAAGGAGCGGGAGCTGGTGGAGAGCGCTGCCACCTCCGCAAACAACTTCAACCGGGCGGTGGAGCAATGGACGGAGGACTTGGTCACTTCCGCCGCCAATATCGACAAGGAACTGATGGCGCTGAGGGTGGAGCACCTCGTGTACTCTCCGGATCCAAATCTCCCCCACAGCGCCAATCTAAGTCTTTTCTTCAGGGGAATCGCGCCGGCGCTTGCACGGCTGCAGGAGAAGCTCCCCGCGCAGCTGGCCGAGGAGTCGCGTCAGCTCTGCGCGGGTACCTTGGAGCGCGTCTTGACGAAGATAGTCTACCGCAACCCTGGTATCAATCTTGTCAACGTCCTCCGCAGCTTGCCGGACGATGCAAATCTTGAGGCACTGAAGGTGCAGGTCGCCCACATCATCGCCAAGGTGAACAAGATCTCCAGGCGTGAAGGTGATCGCGTAGATTAGGCATCTTTCTATTTATTTGCTTTGCTGCTGCAAGGTGTGCCATGAACATGAATCTATTAGTTATTTCAACAAGTTATCTCTGTAATATATTATCTTGTTTCCGAGCAATCCATGCGGTGTTATCTCCCTTGCTTTTGGTCCTCCACTTTGTATGCTTTTTACCCTATGCTTTCAGGGAACTTGCCGGCAAGTGGCCCTTGCCGCGAGCGCTGAGTGCTGGACTCTGAGCAGCCTGCTGGCAAAGGACCCTACCGGCAAGCAAACTTGCTGCAGCTAGTCGCAGCGCACTTAGCTTGCTGAGCAAACTCGAAAACGAAATAAGGGCGCAACACTTGTCGCAGCTCACTTAAGTCATTGAGCGTGCTCGGAAACAAGGTAAGGGTGCGGCTAGCCACGGGTAGGTTCCTCCGCGCACAGGTTTCCCATACAAAGTGTGGCTGTTCAAGGAAGATAACTAAAATTTAAAAATTTGAACCGCTCAAATCCTGGTAACTTAGCTTTCATATGTTGTTTGTTCCCTGACAAGGTTCCTCTTTCTTGAACAGCAATTGGTTCATCCTCCATCTCCTTCCCCCCCGGCAAACTTGTGCGCGAGGAATGTTCCTTCTGCTTAAGAGGGAAAGAAAAAGAGGAGAGAAGACCAGTATATAGCCTCACGGCTTGCTAGTGCTTACCGGGGATGTGCGTTGCACAAGATGCCAAACAATGTATGCAAATAACGAAGAAAAGCATGGAAAAGGCAAATAGCGCAAAACACAAAAACTTTACTGATGCACGGGATCTGCGCCCGGCTTTGTACAAAGGTTTACATGCAACAGCGGCAAGACTCGTACAAAAGGTGGTTGCCGGAGCGGATCACGGCAACCGCGCCTTATGGGTGAAACTTGCGAAGATGCTCTATGTTCCAGGAGTTGCTCACCGGTAAGCCTTCTTCAGTCTCAAGGCGGACAGCGCCGGGCCTTGTGACTTGTCTCACCCGATAAGGGCCTTCCCACTTCGGCGTCAACTTGTTGGAATTCTTGGCGGACTGAACACGCCGAAGAACAAGGTCGCCTTCCTCGAGACTCCTGGCCTTGACCTTGCGGCTATGATAGCGGCGCAAGGCTTGCTGGTATCGAGCAGCTCGTACAGCAGCCTGGAGACGTCCCTCCTCAAGGAGCAATGCGTCATCTTGTCGCAGTTGCTCTTGCTCGAGCTCATCATAAGCGAGCACTCGAGGAGATCCGTATACGAGTTCCGTGGGGAGAACTGCCTCTGCTCCATAGACAAGTGCAAAGGGTGTCTGTCCGGTGGCTCGATTTGGTGTCGTCCTGATTGACCAAAGAGCCGCCGGTAACTCCTCTATCCAGTTTCTTCCGCACTTGTGCAGCCTGTCGAAGGTTCTTGTCTTGAGTCCGCGCAGCACTTCAGCATTGGCCCTCTCCGCTTGACCATTGCTCCTCGGGTGAGCAACAGAAGCGAAACAGACCTTGGCGCCAAGGTCTTGGATGTACTGCATGAAGGTGCGACTTGTAAATTGTGTACCGTTGTCGGTGATGATCCTGTTAGGGATCCCGAAACGGCAAACAATCGACCCGAAGAACCTGACTGCTGACTGTGCTGTCACCTTTCTCACTGGTTCCACTTCTGGCCACTTTGTGAACTTGTCGATTGCAACGTACAAGTACTCAAAGCCCCCGACAGCACGGGGGAAGGGGCCGAGGATATCGAGCCCCCAGACCGAGAAGGGCCAGGACAAAGGGATCGTCTGGAGAGCTTGAGCTGGCTGATGAATTTGCTTGGCATGGAACTGGCACGCTTCACACTTGGTTACTTGTGCAGTTGCATCCTGGAGGGCTTCTGGCCAGAAGAACCCTTGCCGGAATGCCTTCCCAGCAAGTGCCCTTGCGCCAATGTGGTGACCACATATGCCTCCATGTATCTCTGCCAATAGCTTCTGTCCATCTTCCCTGGAAATGCACTTCAACCTGACACCATTGAGCCTTCTTCTGTACAGTTCATTGTCAACGAACTGGTACATACTCGACTGCCTGGTTATCTTCTCTATCTCTTCTGGGTCGTCGGGAAGTTCTCCAGTTTGCAGAAAACGGACGATCTGTTGTGCCCACGCCGGAGCTCGAGGCTCAACGGCAAGGACTAAAGGCATAAGGGCCGCTGCGGGAACCTCAGCTTCTACGGCAAGAACCTCTGGCTCCGCCGGAGCTGATGGTTCCCCGGCAAGCCTGCCGGGGCAAGGCTTGTCGGGAACGCTTGCTTCAACTGTACAGACCCTTGGATCTGCAGGAGCAAACTGTTCCTCAGCATTCTGGTCGTTGATCTTGGGGACCTTGGCGGCGGCTTCGGGGAGATCCGCCGGCAAGTAGTCACCGGAGACCAACTTTCTCTTCTTACTTTGTCCTACTGATGGTGTAACAGATGGTTGAGCTAGCTTGAGCAGGAAGGTCCCTGGTTCCACAGGTAACTTCATTGCAGCACACTTTGAAAGGCCATCTGCAATATCATTCTGAGCTCTTGGAACGTGCTCCATTTGCAGACCTTCAAAGTGTTCTTCAAGCTTCCTCACTTCATCAACATAGGCTTCCATCAAAGGGCTCTGGTAGCTCTTGTTCACTTGTCGGACCACCAACTGAGAATCTCCCCGCACAATCAACTTCTTGATCCCAAGTTCGGCTGCAATTCTGAGGCCGGCAAGCAGACCTTCATACTCAGCAGTATTGTTTGTCGCTTGTTCCTTGGGAAAGTGCATCTGGACAACATACTTGAGGTGCTCTCCGGTGGGCGCTATGAGTACCACGCCGGCACCGGCGCCTTGCAGCGAGAAGGCACCATCAAAGTACATTACCCATTCACTGCTTGCTTCTTGTACGGGGACGCTTGTCTCTGGAACTTCTTCATCGGGCGTTGGAGTCCATTCGGCTATGAATTCTGCCAAAGCTCGGCTCTGTATAGTTGAAGTACTCTCAAACTTGAGACCAAAGCTCGACAGCTCCAGTGCCCACTCGACGATCCTGCCTGTTGCTTCTGGATTCTGCAATATCCTCTTCAACGGAAAGCGAGAGACCATTGTTATCTCGTGTGCCTGGAAGTAATGGCGCAGCTTTCTCGAGGCCATGAGGAGGCCGAAAAGCAATTTCTACACCCCAGAGTATCTTGACCTAGCCCCCTGCAAGAGGGAACTTACAAAATACACTGGGCGCTGCACCATCTTCTTTCGCACTTCTCCTTGTTCCTGCGCAGACTTGTCCTTGTCGGAGCCAGAGCTTGTCGGGGAAGCCCCCTGCTTGTCGCTGGATTCACTTGCCGGTGGTGTAGATTCCTCGTCGGCCTCCCTCTCCGCTACTAACGCAGCACTAACCACTTGATTGGTTGCTGCTAGGTACAGCAGCAACTTCTCTTGTGGCCTAGGTGCGACAAGTATCGGAGTGGAGGATAGGTATCCTTTCAAGTCTTGCAGCGCTGCCTCCGCTTCCGGAGTCCATTTCATAGGACCTGCCTTTTTCAAGATTTTGAAGAAAGGCAGGGCGCGTTCTACAGACTTTGAAATGAACCTACTGAGGGCAGCTACACAACCTGCAAGTCTCCTTACGTCCTTGACGCGCTTCGGGGCTTCGATCTGCTCGATGGCTTTTATCTTGTCGGGATTGGCTTCAATCCCCCTCTGGGACACGAAGAACCCGAGAAGCTTGCCGGAGGGGACTCCAAAGACGCACTTCTCGGGGTTCAACTTAAGCTGGATCTTGCGCAAATTCTCAAATGTCTCTTCCAGATCTTGTATCAGGGTATCTTTGCTCTTGCTCTTGACCACTATATCATCCATGTAGGCTTCTACATTTCTGTGAATCTGTGGCTCAAAAGCAGTGTGCACCACCCTCGCAAAGGTTGAGCCTGCATTCTTCAATCCAAAGGGCATGCGTATGAAGCAATATGTGCCGCATGGAGTGATAAATGCAGTCTTTTCTTCATCTTCCTTGGCCATGAAAATCTGGTGGTAACCTGAGTACGCATCAAGGAAGGAAAGCAGCTCACATCCGGCGGTGGAGTCAACAATCTGGTCAATACGCGGCAAGGGAAATGGATCCTTGGGACATGCTTTATTCACATCGGTGAAGTCTATACAGAGTCTCCATTTCCCGTTGGCCTTGCGTACGACAACTGGATTGGCCAACCACGTGGGATGGATCACGCCTCTAACCAGGCCTGCTGCTTCTAGCTTCTTTATCTCTTAGGCGATGAATTCTTGGGGCTCCACGGCTTGCTTCCTGACCTTCTGCTTGACGGGCCGCGCATGAGGACAAACAGCAAGCTTGTGCTCAATTACCTTCCTGGGAACGCCGGGGATGTCAGATGGTTGCCATGCAAACACATCGACATTCGCCCGCAGGAAGGCAACGAGCGCGCTTTCCTATTTGCTGTCAAGCGTAGCACTGATGGTGAAGGTACCACCAGTGCCGTCCTCCTTGGCGGACACCTTCTTGGTTGCCGGTGGAGCGGCCATCCCCTTCTTGCACTTGCCGGTGGAGCTCGATGGAACGTCCTCGACGGCAGCGCAGCACTCCGAAGAGGTGCGTTTGCCGGAGTGGGCCCCAGAACTCTTGCCGGACTTGGTCTTGGTCTTCTTCCCCCCGGGAGCTTCAGCGGCAAGTGTGTTGCTCTCCGCTGCGGCTGCTGCGTCCCGGTATATCTTGTCGGCGCAGATAAGCGCGTCCTTCTTGTCGCCAAGGACAGAGATGACGCTTATCGGCCCCGGCATCTTGAGTACATTGTAGGCGTAGTGGGAAGCTGCCATGAACTTGGCGAGGGCAGGACATCCAAGTATCCCATTGTATGGCAATGGGATATCGGCAACATCGAAGGTTATCCTCTCCGTCCTGAAGTTGAGCTCCCCGCCAAAGGACACGGGCAGAGCGATCTTCCCCTTGGGCTTGCTCCTTCCCGGGTTTATTCCTTGGAACGAACCGGTTTCTTCGAGCTCGCAGTCTGGGATCTGGAGTTTCTTGATCACAGCTGAGGAGATCAAGTTCAGGCCGGCCCCGCCGTCAACCAGCATTTTGGTGACCTTGAGGTTGCGGATAGTTGGTGAAACCAACATCGGCAAGCACCCGACCGCCGTTGTGCGGTCAGGGTGATCCTCAAGATCAAAAATGATGGGCGTGCTGGACCATTTCAGCAGCCTGCGCGACTCAACGGGCGGCTCAGCTGCATTTACTTCCCGCACCCACTGCTTGAGTTGGCGGTGGGAAGTATGCAGAGAGGCGCCTCCGTCGACACACAGAACTTCTGTGGCCTTCTGGAACTCCTGCTCGCTGTTATCACCTTCCTCCATGTCATCGTCGTCTTCCTCCTCATCCTTGTCGCGGCCCCGGGGAGGTCGATCTCCTTGCCGCTGCTTGGCCTTGCCGCGGCGTCCTCCCCGGCCATTGAACGGCCGCTTCTTGCTTGGCTCTCCTACGCCACCTTGGGCCTTCTCCTTGTCGCACCGCTCGTATTCAGCTTTCTGCTGCTCTACGAGGTACTCGACGCGCTTGCAGTTGGAAAGGTCGTGGCCCTTGGTGCGGTGGATCTTGCAATATTGCTTGTCGGAGCCGTCCTGCTTGTCGGCTGCCGCTACAGGGGCAGGCTCCTTGCCGGAGCCGCCAGCCTGTGCCTTCTTGGCGGGAGCCTCCTTGCCGGACTGCTCAACGACCAGCACTTCCTTGCTCTTCTTTCTTCTGTTGTTTCGCCGCCGGCTCTTCTTTGCCGGGGCGGCACCCTCACTGTCGCTTCCCCCTGCGCCAGCATCCTCTCCGGGGAGTCTCCTCCCCTCTTCGGCGCGCGCGCACTTGTCAGCCAGAGCGTAGAGCTCGCTGACATCCCGGATCTTGGTCATGGCCATCCCTTCTCGCATGCGGCGGTTACGCACGTTCTGGTGGAACGCGCTGATAACCGCAGCAGGGTGGACGTCGGGAATGTTGTGTTGCACGCGGCTGAACCGTTGAATGTACTTGCGCAGGGGTTCTCCTTCCTTCTGGGCCAAGATGTGGAGATCACTCTCCTGGCCGTGTGGTTTGTGGCCGCCCGTGAAGGCGCCAACAAACTGATGGCACAAATCTGCCCACGAAGAAATGGAGCCTTCCGGCAAGTGCATAAGCCAAGAACGAACGTTTGGCTTAAGCACTAGCGGGAAGTAATTAGCCAGTATCTTCTCGTCGCGTCCCCCGGCAGCCTGCACCGCGATGGTGTAGATGCTGAGGAACTCCGAGGGGTGCGTCTTGCCGTCGTACTTCTCGGGTACGTCGGGCTTGAAATTTTTCATGCTGGGCCACTGGACGCGCCGCAGCTCACGGGTGAACGCAGGGCAACCTGCCGCGTACGGCAAGTCGCCTGGTTCACCGGGTGCGTGCGTGTCGACAGCGGTCCCAGCGCGCTGGTCCGATTGTCGCCTGGCTTCTCGTCGGCGCTCGATGCGCGTCCGAGCATCTTCTTGGCGTCGGTCGTCAAGGACTTGGCGCTGATCCCGACGAGCCCGCGGATCCGACGACGCCGTGGAGTCATCGTCGACGTTAATCCGGCGGGGTGGCGTCTTCTGCTTCCGCGGCGGGGAGTGCACGGTGGTTGCACCCCCGGCGGTCTTGTCGCCATCGGCCTTCGTCTGCTCGACTTGCCGTGGCCGCGATGTCGCCGGCTGCTGCGGCGTGTCGTTGTTGGCGAAGGCGATGAGGCTTTGAATCGTCGCCCTCCAGTCTTCGGCCTTGTCTGCCGCTGGAGGGAAATCGAGGAGCAGTTGCGCTCTTGCTAGCGCTTCTGCTGGAGAGGAGGGAAGCGGGGGCGAGCGGTGCGAGGAGCGAGATATGGTCGGACTCCTAACAGGGTTAGAAGGAGCAGTCTCTCGCCCCGGCGACCGCGCCTTGCTCGTGCCAGGACGATGGCCTTGAGCGTCCCGTGAACCTCCGGTTTGCCCTTGGCCCAGCAAGCGGATGGTACCTCCTGTACCACGGCGCTGCTGGGTTGTCGTCTGCTGAGATGGACGTGGAGCATCTACGGACACCGAGGCCTTGGAGTTTGTCCGGTCGTCCATCTTGTCCTTGGATTTGGTGGCGCCGTGAGTTTCCTCGCCGGCGACCACCCTTCCGCCGGCGTCTCCTCCACCCACCGTTGGTTCTGGTAGCGGTGGAACAGACGCAGACGGGCCCGCGACCTCCGAAGCCTTCTTCTTCGGGGCCATGCTGCTGCTGGTGATGTTGGCGAAGCTGGAGAGGTTGATGAAGAATGCACCCGCATGAGCACCGGATCAGGTTCGCACAACCTCGACGTCCCCTACCTGGCGCGCCAAAGATGTCGGGGGAAACTGTCCTCCCACGAACACCTATGGGACCGGAGCCCCTTCTACGTTGCGGTAAGGGAGCGGAGGGAGCACGAAGAGCAGATCGAGGAGAGCACGCGGGCAGTTTACCCAGGTTCGGGCCGCGCGGACGCGTAAAACCCTACTCCTGCTTGGATTGTATTGAGTTCTTGGGCTCGGGAGCTTGAAGAACTAGCTACACCGAGCAAGAGAGATGTCTAGGTTCCGAACCCTTTCTATGTTGTGCATGGGCCTCCTTTTATAGCTCAAGGGGTCACCGACAGGTGTCAACGTAGAGGAGGGCAAAAACGTAACTTTGGTGGTAGTTGTAACAGTGTGGGAACAATGCATGAACAGTGGATGAACAGTGGTCATCACCTAACTTTGACAGTGGGGGACAAGGGCATTAAATGCCCGTCACCGTCGACCCCAAAAGCACCCGTCCATGCGTCTCCGTTCGCCACGGCGGTAGCCTCGTCACCGTGGCGTGCCACCGTGTCCCCCAGGCTGCACAGCCATCCGCCACGCGTCCCTGGAAGGGCCCCAGGGCGACGCGTGGGCCGATGAGCTGGAGCGCGGGCACACAGCGCAAGCTTCCCCCGGCAAGCACCTTGCCGGGGTCTTGATCTTGCCGGGCCCGGAAGCTTGTCGCTCCTCGGGTCCTGTTGGGGCATGTCTTCTGAGGTGCAGTCTTCTGGTCTTCCTGGCAAGCTCCTCTTGCCAGGGTCTTGTGCTAAAGTGACAGTCTTGAGCCTGGCATGGCCTTCCCGGCAAGCTCCACTTGCCGGGGCCTTGATCTTCTGACTTGTATACTTTGTTCTTGAATGGCTTAATAAGGACCGGAAAGGTTTCCGGCAAGCACGTGGTAAACCCCGCCGCGGGAAGCTGCTACTGCCCGTGCACAAGTTGGGGTAATAAGGTACCCCTACCTTAGTACACCGACATGGCACTATGTCAATAGGTTAGTACCAAAAAATGATATAAAATGATTGTAAAACATCCAAGAATGATAATATAATAGCATGGAGCAATCAAAAATTATAGATACGTTGGAGACATATCAGGTAGCGAGGCGCGTATTGTGTTGTTCACATTAAGGATAAAAAGATGGGGTTTATATCATATTGCTTGAGTTTATCCCTCTACATCATGTCATGTTGCTTAAGGGGTTACTCTGTTCTTATGAGCTTAATATTCTAGATGCATGCTGGATAGCAGTCGATGAGTGGAGTACTAGTAGCAGATGCAAGCAGGAGTCGGTCTACTTGTCATAGACGTGATGCCTATATTCATGATCATTTCCTTAGATGTCGTCATAACTTTGTGCTTTTCTATCAATTTCTCAACAATAATTTGTTCACCCACCGTATGCTTTCTTCTAGAGCGAAGCCTCTAGTGAAACCTATGGCCCCCGGGGCTATTTTCCATCATATATTATCAGATCTATAAAACCAAAAACCGAAAAATACCTTGCTGCAATTATTTTGTGTTTATTTCGTTTTTCCATTTACTTTTATTTTAAATCTATCTCTATTAGACCTCACTCTTGCTAGTGACCGTGAAGGGATTGACAACCCCTTTTTCGTGTTGTGTGCAAGTGTTTGTTAGTTTGTGCAGGTGCATATATTGGAGACTTGCTTGTGCCTCCTACTGGATTTATACCTTGGTTCTTAACTGAGGGAAATACTTATCTCTACTTTGCTGCATCACCCTTTCCTCTTGAAGGGAAAAATCAATGCAAGCTCAAGAAGTAGCAGGAATAATTTTTGGCGCCGTTGCCGGGGAGGTTCTATATGAAGCCTACCAAGTACCTGTCATAAACTCACACCTCTTGCATTTACATTATTTGCCATTTGCCTCTTGTTTTCATATCACCCACTTCTAAAATATTTTCACAAAAACACAAAAATGTTTGCCTTTTTTATTCTCCCTTTTCCATTCATCTTTTCATTTGCTTTGTGTGCTAGATCGCTTGCTTTGTCACAATGACTCAAGAGAATACCAAGTCGTGTGACTTTTCCAACACTAATAATAATGATTTTATTAGTACTCCGATTGCTCTCGCCTCTAGTACGGAATGTTATGAAATCAATGCCGCTTTGTTGAATCTTGCTACGAAAGAACAATTTTCCGGTAGTCCTAATGAAGATGCAGCATCCCATCTAAACACTTTCATTGAATTGTGTGATATTTAAAAGAAAAAAGATGTGGATAATGATATTATTAAATTGAAGCTATTTCCATTCTCACTACGAGATCGGGCTAAAAGTTGATTTTCATCTTTGCCTACAAATAGTATTGATTCATGGAATAAGTGTAAAGATGCTTTTATTTCCAAGTATTTTCCTCCCGCTAAGATCATATCCCTTAGGAATGATATAATAAATTTTAAGCAATTAGATCATGATCATGTTGCACAATCTTGGGAAAGGATGAAATTGATGATAAGAAATTTCCCTACTCATGGTTTAAGTGTATGGATGATCATACAAATTTTTTTATGCTGGATTGAATTTTGCACCTAGAAATCTTTTAGATTCCGCCACAAGAGGTACTTTTATGTAAATCAAATTAGGATACGCTACTAAACTCCTAGGTAATGTTACGGCAAATTACTCTCAATGGCACACCGAAAGATCATCTACTACTAAAAAAGTGCATGCGATTGAAGAAATAAATGTTTTGAGTGGAAAGATGGATGATCTTATGAAATTAATTGCTAGAAAGTGTGATCCTATAGATCCTAATGATATGCCTTTGTCTACTTTGATTGAGAATAATAATGAATCTATGGATGTGAATTTTGTTCGTAGGAACAAATTTGGTAATAACGCGTATAGACGAAATTTCAACCGTAGGCAGTTTGCTAGTAATTCCTCTAATAATCATGGTGATTCCTACAACAATTCTTATGGAAATTATAATCAGATACCTTCTGATCTTGACAGTAATATTAAAGAATTTATAAATTCCTGGAATATTTTCAGTGCTATGGTAGAAGAAAAAGTGCTTAAGATTTATTATTTGGCTAGGAACATTCATAATATTTCTCATGAGATTGATTCTTTCAAAATTAGATCTATGCCACCAAAGCATGAATGAGACTCCAAAAGCTATGCAAATTGCAATTAATGAGAGTAAAGAGAGAATGGCTAGGATGCGTGCTAAAAGAGAACGGCTAGAAAAGACGCGTTCCTCTAGTTTATGTGATAATTATGATGAAGATCTTAAGATGATTGCCTTGACACCTATTGAATCTTTGTTTTCTAATATAAATCTTGGAAAAGAGGGGACTTTAGATGAGTCAACTTTAGATAAAGGGCGTCCCGATAATTAGGAGAATAGAGATCTTAATGAAAAAATTGATAAAAGTGGGATTGGAGAGGTCAAAACTTTAGCTAGCAATGAACTCTCTAATTTGGATTTCAAGGATTTTAATTATGATAGTTGTTATTTGAGATTGTGTTTCCTTGTTGCAATCCATGCTTAACTCTCCTCATGCTTACAATCAAAATAAATCTTTTACTAAACATATTGTTGATGCTATGATGATTTTTTTTAAGAATAACTTGAGTTGGAAGTTCCAATCGCTAGAAAGCTTTATGATGATTGGGAACCTACTATTAAAATCAAGAGTGATTTGGGTGCTAGCATTTCAACAATTCTAAAAACTCTATGCAATGTGCTAGGTTTCCATAAACTTGATGATTGTTCTTTAAATTTGCCTCTATCGGATTCCACTATTTAAAAACCTATGGGAAGGATTAATGATGTTCTTATTATTACAAATAGGAATTATGTACCCGTAGATTTTGTTGTGCTTGATATAGATTGCAATCGGACATGCCCTATTATTCTTGGTAGACCTTTCTTTAGAACGATTGGTGCAATTACTGATATGAAAGAAGGAAACATTACATTTCAATTTCCATTAAGGAAGGGCATGGAACACTTTACAAGAAAGAAAATTAAGTTACCATATGAATATATTATGAGGGCTACTTATGGTTTGATTACCAAAGATGACAATACCTAGATTGTTGTGTTATGCCTAGCTAGGGGCATTAAACAATAGTGCTTGTTGGGAGGCAACCCAATTTTATTTTTGTTTTTATCCTTTTATTCTATTTTCCTATAAATATACCTTCTAGCCTATGGTTAGATGTGTTTTCATGTTTTAATTTAGTGTTTGTGCCAAGTAAGATCTTTGGGATGGTTTCAAAGATTGTTGATTTGATTTTGCTGAAAAACAAAAACTTTTGCGTCCAGTAAAAAATTCTATAATTCACTGGAGCATGATAATTTTCCAAATGTTTACAAAAGATTTATATACAAATTTCCCATGTTGTCCTAATTTTCAGAATTTTTAGAGTTGCAGAAGTATAGAAGTTTTCAGATTGCTACAGACTGTTCTATTTTTGACGGATTCTGTTTTCATTGTGTTGTTTGCTTATATTTTGATGAATCTATTGGTAGTATCGG
>LR738709.1:604065225-604084729 GCA_902687465.1 Secale cereale | reverse complement strand
GGGGGGGTATGAACCATGGAGAAGTTGGAATACAGTAGATATACCACCAATATAAAATTAGAATGAGTTCACAACATTAGCTAAAGTGGTTATTTGATTTATTATACTAAAGGATCTCGCGAGTTTTCCGTTGAGTTTCATGTTGTGAAGTTTTTAAGTTTTGGGTAAAGATTTGATGGACTACAGAATAAGGAGTGGCAAGAGCCTAAGCTTGGGGATATCCAAGGCACCTCAAGGTAACATTCAAGGACAACCAAGCATCTAAGCTTGGGGATGCCCCAGATGGCATCCCCTCTTTTGTCTTCAATCCATCGGTAAATTTACTTGAGGCTATGCTTTTATTCACCACATGATATGTGTTTTGATTGGAGCGTCTTGTATGATTTGAGTCTTTGATTTTTAGTTTGCCCAATAATCCTTGTTGTACACACCTTTTGATAGGGACATGCATTAATCATGAATTTATTAGAATCCTCTATGTGCTTCATTTATATCTTTTGGGCTAGGTAGTTGCTCTAGTGCTTCACTTATATCTTTTTTAGCACGACGGTGATGTTATTTTGAAGAAATTGATGAAATCTCATGATTCACTTATATTATTTTGAGAGTATAATAACATCATGATAATTTTCTTAGGTTATGAATTTAGTCCTAATATGATAGGCATCCAAGGGGGATATAATAAAAACTTTCATAAAGAGCATTGAATATATGAGAAGTTTGATTCCTTGAATTTGTTTTGAGATATGAAGATGGTAATATTAGAGTCATACTAGTAGTGAATTTTGGAATAAAATAAATACTTCTGTTAAGGTTTGTGATTCCTGTAGCATGCACGCATGGTCTTCTAGTTATGTGATGAAGTTGGAGCGCAATTTATTCTTGAGTATCTTCCTTTGTGTGAAAGTCAGGAGCGTGTGATGGTTAACTCCTACCAACCTCTCCCCTAGGAGCATGCGTAGTAGTACTTTGCTTCAAGGTTAAATTTTTTTTGCAATAAGTATGTGAGTTCTTTATGACTAATGTTGAGTCCATGGATTATACGCACTCTCACCCTTTCACCTTTGTTAGCCACTCTAGTACCGCGCAACTTTTGCCGGTGCATTAAACCCACCTTATAGCTTTCCTCAAAATAGCCACCATACATACCTATTATGTCCTTTTGATAGCCATTCCGAGATATATTGCCATGTAACTCCATCGTTATGTCATGATGAGTTTTTACCTTGAGTTGTAATTTTTGAGTTGTAAGTAAATAAAAGTGTGATGATCATCATTATTAGAACATTGTCCCATGTGAGGTTATAAAAAAATAGGCCAAAGAGCCCAAATAAAAAAAGAGGCCAAAGAGCTCAAAAAAGAGAGGCCAAAGAGCCCAAAATAAAAAAATGAGAGAAAAAGAGAGAAGGGACAATGTTACTATCCTTTTCCACACTTGTGCTTCAAAGTAGCACCATGTTCTTCATGATAGAGAGTCTCCTATTTTGACACTTTCATATATTACTAGTGGGGATTTTTCATTATAGAACTTGGCTTGTATATTTCAATAATGGGCTTCCTCAAATTGCCCTAGGTCTTCATGAGCAAGTAAGTTGGATGCACACCCACTTAGTTTTCTTTTTAAGCTTTCATACACTTATAGTTGTACTGCATCCGTTACCTGGCAATCCCTACTCACTCACGTTTATATCAATTTATGGACATCTCCATAGTCCATTAATTTGCCTATTTTATGTGAGACTTTCTCCCTTCTTTTGTCTACTATCACCTTCTGTTCCGCCTATAGTGCTATGTCCATGGCTCAAGCTCATGTATTGCGTGAAGAGTTGAAAAAACTGAAGCGCGTTAAAAAGTATGAACCAATTGCTTGGCTAACACCGGGGTAGTACATGATTTATACTTTGTGTTGAGAAGAGGGAGCATAACAAGACTATATGATTATGTAGGGATAACTTTTTTTAGCCATGTTATTTTTGAAGTTTTCCAGAAAGATTGTTAGGATAAAGAAATTAGCAACAAAAAACAACAAGATCTTTGTCTGCACAATGAAGAAGACATCAGTTAACTACAAGATGGTACTAACTATTATACCTTGCATTTTTTCCTTTGCCCCATTTCCAATATAGAGAAGATATTTATGCACATCCTTGTTTTCAGGCCTTTCCAAAGCAGTTCACTGATGATTACCTCTCAAACCACCTCTATGGTCAGGAGGCGAGGAAGGTTTTCATACAACACCCACGGTTCAATATTGAAGTGTTCCTAAAAAGGACGAAGGACGGATGGTCAATCATCCACATGCACTGGCCTAAAGTTGCAAAGACCTTCAACATGAATGAAGGCTCAATATTCACCTTTCGCTTTAGTAGTTTTCCAGATGAGATGCATCTGTCTATGTACCATCTATGATGCTAATTTCGAAAGCTTCTACATGTTGCATGTGAACTTGGTGCTGGTGTAGTTGTGTAATGGGGTAGCTGAGTGCTGAAGCTATATCATGTTGTACTCTGATGTATTTCAATTATGAAACCTTGCTTCCTTAATATGGAAATGAAATATATTATGTGCTTAATATGAATGTCAATTAGATTATTAAATGGAATATTAATAATAGCGCAATTATCCGGGTAACTGGGTTTTGCTACTACAAACGGTTATTGAGAAAATATCGTGGGCGATGACCTCAAGCAACGCACAAAGTTTCTAGGAATAAACCATGTTGGATCAATGAACAATCACACACGACATCCTTTTGAAAGCTGTTTGCGTTAGGCCACCTTGCGCAAACATTTACCATAAAAAACCGTGTGTGATGGACATCCTTTGCCACACAGTTTCTTCTACGCACCATGTGTGATGCATTCAATAACGCAAACGATAACATTGTTAGTATCGTGTGCAATGGCAACATTATCATAAACGATTTAACTGGGAAAATTGTGTGTAATGTACCTGTGAACGGAAACGTTTCCCTTGGAGTGACTGTGTGGGATGTACATACGAACAGAAACGTTTAGTGAGGACTGACTGTGTGGGAAGTACTTGCAACCGGAAACAATTTTACCTGCATAATTGTATTTTTTTTAGCTCTACTGTATGTATTACCGTATTTGAGAGCTCGCCGGTCGCACACGACCTCATTTTGCTGAGCGTGTGTGCCAGGAGGTCATATCCTCGACGATTTCTGGGTCGTGTGGGAAGGACCCTTGATAC
Organism: Secale cereale; assembly: GCA_902687465.1. Lineage (NCBI taxonomy): Eukaryota > Viridiplantae > Streptophyta > Magnoliopsida > Poales > Poaceae > Secale > Secale cereale. The sequence goes on along the minus strand of LR738709.1, from coordinate 604,081,516 downwards.
GTCTCCAACGTATCTATAATGTTTTATTGTTCCATGCTATTATATTATCTATTTTGGATGTTTAATGGGCTTTAATATGCTCTTTTATATGATTTTTGGGACTAACCTCTTAACCTAGAGCCCAGTGCCAGTTTTTGTTTTTTCCTTGTTTTTGAGTTTTATAGAAAAGGAATACCAAACGCAGTCCAATTGACATACCAATTTTTTATATTTTTTTATGGACCAAAAGAAGCCCCCGGAGTAAAAGAGTTGGGCCAGAAGAGTCCCGAGCCATCCACGAGGGTAGAGGGCGTGCCCTACCCCCTAGGTGCGCCCCCTGCCTCGTGGATGACTCGGAGACCCCATTGATGTGGGCCCGACGCCAAAAATTCCTATAAATACAGAAACCCCTGAAAAGAAACCTAGATCGGTAGTACCGCCGCCGCAAGCCTCTGTAGCCACCAAAAACCAATCGGGGCCCTGTTCCGGCACCCTGCCGGAGGGGGGATCCATCACCGGTGGCCATCTTCATCATCCCGGCGCTCTCCATGACGAGGAGGGAGTATTTCACCCTCGAGGCTGAGGGTATGTACTAGTAGCTATGTGTTTAATCTCTCTCTCTCTCTCTCTCTCTCTCTCTCTCTCTCTCTCTCTCTCTCTCTCTCTCTCTCGTGTTCTTGATATGGCACGATCTTGATGTACCGCAAGCATTGCTACTATATATACTAGGATCTTATGATGTTTCTCCCCCTCTACCTTCTTGTAATGGATTGAGTTTTCCCTTTGAAGTTATCTTATCTGATTGAGTCTTTAAGGATTTGAGAACACTTGATGTATGTCTTGCATGTGCTTATTTGTGGTGACAATGGGATATTCACGTGATCTACTTGATGTATGTTTTGGTGATCAACTTGCGGGTTCAGTCACCTTGTGAACTTATGCATAGGGGTTGGCACACGTTTTCGTCTTGACTCTCCGCTAGAAACTTTGGGGCACTCTTTGAAGTTCTTTGTGTTGGTCGAATAGATGAATCTGAGATTGTGTGATGCATATCGTATAATCATGCCCACGGATACTTGAGGTGACAATGGAGTATCTAGGTGATATTAGGGTTTTGGTTGAAGTGTGTCTTAAGGTGTTATTCTAGTACGAACTCTAGGATAGATCGAACGAAAAGAATAGCTTCGTGTTATTTTACTACGGACTCTTGAATAGATCGATCAGAAATAATAACTTTGAGGTGGTTTTGTACCCTACAATAATCTCTTCATTTGTTCTCTGTTATTAGTGACTTTAGAGTGACTCTTTGTTGCATGTTGAGGGATAGTTATATGATCCAATTATGTTATTATTGTTGAGAGAACTTGCACTAATGAAAGTATGAACCCTAGGCCTTGTTTCGAATCATTGCAATACCATTTGTACTCTCTTTTATTACTTGTTAGCTTGCTGTTTTTATATATCCAGATTACAAAAACCTATTTCTACCATCCATATTGCACTTGTATCACCATCTCTTCGCCGAACTAGTGCACCTATACAATTTACCATTGTATTGGGTGTGTTGGGGACACAAGAGACTCCTTGTTATTTGGTTGCAGGGTTGTTTGAGAGAGACAATCTTCATCCTACGCCTCCCACGGATTGATAAACCTTAGGTCATCCACTCGAGGGAAATTTTCTACTGTCCTACAAACCTCTACACTTGGAGGCCCAACAACATTTACAATAAGAAGGTTGCATAGTAGACATCAAGCTCTTTTCTGGCGCTGTTGCCGGGGAGGCTAGGTAAGCGGCACTCACATCCCGTCAATGAAGCTCTTATCTGGCGCCGTTGCCAGGGAGGTGAGTGCTTGAAGGTATATCTTTAGATCTTGCAATTGAATCTTTTTGTTTCTTTTTTTATCACGTACGGTTACATGTTTTTGTAGGTGTTCATGTCGTCGGTGTCGTGGTACTTGGGGTCTTTGGACTTGTCGGTCTTGGTTCTTGCGATGGTATGGGCATTGCAAGTTGGTATCAGAGCGAGATGAGGGGGTCGCGGGCTAGGGTTAGGTTTAGGTGGCCTTGGCCGGCTGCGGGAATGGTTGGGCCCAACTGGTCCTAATACTCCTCCTTTTTTCCAATTACAGAAAAAAATGTGAAGAAAGAAAAGGAGGACAAAAAGTTTAGAGAAAAGATTTAGGCACGGGGTTAATTTCCCTGGACTCAAAAAAAATGCACTGGATCCAAGAAAATAAAGGAGGCAAGATTGAACGATGAAAATTCAAACTTATTTGAATTTTATTCAAATGGATTTGAACTAGGACTAGGTTTTAGGAGTGTCCAAAAATGTTCGGATTTTTGGAGGAACCTCGATAAAATGGATAAGAATTGTTGGCAAGGTTTGGGAGTAGAAACTTGAAGTAGAAAAGTCATGGGAATTTTGCAAGTGTGTTGTGGTGATTCCAAAGCAATGGAATATTTTATAATAGCTCCATAATATTAGGAGGATATGTTATAAAGATAAGTCAACCTTCCCTCGATTTATATGGACCGAAGATCCAAACAATTTATTTAGTTGGGTTTTAAAAATTAAAGACATGAGGGCATGATGACAAGATGCAAAGCACAAATAAAATGAAGCAAACAAATAAAACACACGGCGAAACCCGGAACAGCTGGCAGTCTTCTGGAGCGTCAGTCTTGGGGCATCACAACTCTCCCACACTAACAGAGGATCTCGACCCAAGATCCTAAGGATGGCACCGGATAAAACGGAAAAGGAAGAGGTAAAACAAAGTTGCTTCTACGACAAATGAGTGAAACCAACAAACCTTGGAGGGTTGGACAACTTGAAAGAAAGAATACAATGGAGATGAACAAGATTACAAACACTCCATTAGCAAAGAGTAACAAGGAACACCGGCGATAATGAAGAGCTTAGGTGACAAGAAAGACATTGAAACCACTCCGATTAAAACAAGATAGAGAAGGAATAAGAATGAAATAATTCGGACAGCACTCCGACTGAAAATGGAAGGAATTTAACATGAACTTGGGAAGATGGAATAATACTTAATGAAATCAGCAACACACTGCCTCCGAAATAATTGAAAGAATGACACAAAGGGTAAGAAAGGCTTCAGACAGCACTCCGATTGAAAAGAGAGGGAAAACTTGATAGGATGAGAGAACTTGAATGGAGGACACAAGACTCCTGTTAAATGGACTGGAAAGGACAAGAGCATGATCTTGACAAAATGAGATGATGGGTCGAAGAGAGCAATATCACAAAGCCTCCAAAACGAAAGAATCGATATAGATCAATGAAAGAAAAGAACAGAGAAGAAAATGACGAGTTCTCCCACAACTGATTTGGAAAAGCAACCTTACAAAGATGGGTTGAACGAAGTTGTTGGAAATTCAACAACGAAAAGAATATGCTTGATGTGGGCTTATGGAAAACATCTCAAAATTATTAGGTGACAACCATCCACTAACGGAAACCAATTGTTGCTAGAGATCAACGAAGGGATGAAAACTTCTTTCACCGAGAGGATAAATGAAAAAATTTGGGTCATTTATAAGCACCACAATAGCAACAATCCTTAGGGAAAGCTTTTAGGTGAAATACAACGCAAGATAACTCCAATGAATAAATGAAGGGTTGGAAAAATCTCGTCAAGAAAGAGAAATGATGGTTTTAAATATCTCATTCTTGATAACTTGCGAATCATGAAACACGAAGGGAAATTGTCAAGAATGGCGTAACACCACCTTAAAAGATAAGGGAGCAAGAATTGCACTTCGTATTGCAAGAAGAAGAATACTTGAGCTCCAACAAGAATCTTGATGAAGACTTCGAGGATGAATTAAATCATGATGAACCACCATGCAGAACTCCGGTAAAAGGATGAGAAGTGAAAGATGAAAAGAATAAGATTCAAGGCCTGCGATGATTTAGATGGAGGTTCCGATGAGATGGCCGAGAAACTTTGAACTTCGAAAAAGAAAAGATGAAAGGACTTGGGATTAGAATTTATTCATCATGAACAAATTCTGAAGGAAAGGATTAAATCCACTTGATGAGAGAAGAATAAGTTTATGTTATGCTTATCCTCCACCAATTAAATTGATGAGAAGCAATGGATTTTCATACTACATATTCCCGTTGCAAAGAATTAACGAGAGATCTCGCACAATCTTGAGAAAGTATTCAACGAATCACCGGTAGGATTTCAGAAAGAACGAATGAATTGATACGATGGCAAAGGAAAATGATTTTTTGAACGAACCACCATAAGAATATGGAGACGAACGAAGAGGCATCAATTAAGAATAGTTGTAGGACGAAGTTGAAAACTGAGAATGAAGAAATCTTATGAAATGATGGCCTTCAGAGGATCACAATGGAAAGAATTCATGAAAAGCTTTGGATGATATGAAAAGATTCCTCGTGATCGAAACAATTATGAGGATGTCATGAAGCTAGAACCACAAATCTTCAAGAGAACGGGCTAAGATTTAAGTGAAACTCTTCTCCGGTCTTCAAATATTGAGAAGAACGACGAGAAATACCATGAATAATTTTGAGATACCCCGAAAGAATGAAATATAAAGGTTGAATCAACAATGAATGAAAGCGATCTTAGAGAAGGCATATGACTGATGGAATCCATACTTATGTCACACTTTGAAAAGAGTTCTGTAATAACTCCGGATAATTAGAAGAGTCGGGAAAGATCATGGGAAAAGACCTGTGGGTTAGGGCCCACTCAAAAGAAATCACCATTCAAAAAGATTGCTTAAGAGATATTGCACTGGTTGAATTATATGACTTGAGCGAGATAACATCCTCGAAATAGCTTGAACGAATTAAGAATGGAAATATGAATCTTCTGAGGTATGCTCAACACTCCGGAACGAAAACAGAGAGAGGTGAATAAATAAGAGAGACTTTGACAAGAATTCCAACATGGAAAAAACAAGTGAAACAAGAGGAAAATATATGATTAACATCGGAACTTGAATTAAGTACACAAGAGAAGAAAAAGAGAACGAAGAATGATGAACTTGAATCTTCTTGAGCATCTTCATGAGAAATCACCGGATAATGAAATTGAAAGAAAACAATGAAGAAACATCACATGAATAAAATGGATACTTGACTAAAAATTCTGGCTCCATAAAGAAAAGGGTGGGAGGGTGGGGAAAAACAAAGACAACTTGGGATTAATGAAACAGACACCGTTGAGAAAAACCAAGACTTGGTCTTGCACATATTAAAAGGATCAGGTTAACTTGAAGAGAAGCGCACCGATTGAAACAGAATTCAACATGACAATCTTGATGATCAAGGAGGATTAGCTCTCCCATAGAAATATGAGAACACCGATTAGGAAAGGTATGGAATCAACACTAGACATCGAAGCAACTCGAATACTACAACTCAAAACAAAAACAAAGGATAGATATGTTGCAACATAATCTTCACAATATCATTCGAACAGAGAATTGAACGAATGAATTCCGTAAGCTTAATGGTACATCAACTTGTCGAGAAGCCACTTGGGAGAACAAAATGATAGAATAAAACAATAAGGTAACATATGGAACAAATACATAATAGAGGTTTCGTCCCACATGTTCGTGATGAGGCCCCATGGCACGTGTTACAAAGGGCCTTGCAATCCCCGGATCAGCATAGCCATGGATCCTTTAAGATGCAACCCCCAGTGTAACATCGATCGTGATAACCTCTCCACTAGATGTTGAACCCCAACCTCATATCATGCACCCGTTGGAAGATTACCTAAGAGCTACTTGAATCCCACCTATTAATTCCCGAAGCTTTCCGGTTATGCAATCTGGTGTTGGGGATACAGGGGAAGAACAATAACTCACCCAACTAGCAATACCTACATCTAGCTGTATCCATCCGTCAATACATAACCAGGCACCTTCGGAAACCGTTTACCTCGGACCTTCGAAACGCATCCGCTATACTAGATGTGGCAATACTCCTGAACTATCCCACTAGTACTGGGTGACCTCGGGGTTATCTCACCACCAGACACGCATAGAAGAGTTTTCGATGTCGGCCGACTCTGGTATTCTAGAACTATAACGATACACAATGGGACGACAATACCTCAGAGCTCAACTCCCCGGGACTCAGCCTAAACAGACGGGAGGCACCAAGACAGAATTCTCGTCACAAAGATATCGGAACAATCCAAACAATACCCGCGTGATCCTAAATTTTTTTTGGTGAAAATTGAGGATAGTGGTGTTAAAACAACGTCAGGAGTCATCACCAGAGTGATGAAGGGGATGAGGAGTAAAAAGAAATCCTACTTTCCGATATATATATATATATATATATATATATATATATATATATATATATATATATATATATATATATATATATATATATATATATATATATATATATATATATATATATATATATATATATATATATATGACTCAAAACATGTTGTGTGTGTGCCGAGACTCAACATCGGCAGCGGTTCGATCAATCAGGGGGCTCCTAGGTCGGAGAAGGCTATGAATACCAACTTGTAATGCCCAGGATGCGACTATATCTCCTACGTGTCGACGCACGAGTTAGAGACATAATCGCATTCTGGAATGATCCCAAGCGTGGTATCTTTCCACAACTCATGTAATGAACAAGGATGAAAGAATTAAATAGTTGGCTTACACTCGCCACGTCACACAATTAATACAATAGCATACATTCATCCAAATAACACAGAGTCCAGCTACGGACAAAATCGAACGAGAAAAGATACCACAACCACAAGTCTTGATCGCCCCTAGTAGGAACCACTACTGATCGTCGGGATACGTCACATACATACGGCCACGCTCTTCTTCGAACTCCCAGTGAAGTTCTTGTCCATCTCCTGCATCATACTCGGTTGTACCTGCATCTGTGTGTGTTGTAATCTGTGAGTCACAAGGACTGAGCAATCCCATTCCCGGGTATCAAAACTATCAAAGCATTTTAGGTGTGGAGAGGTAATAAAGTGGTGGCAGCAAGCACTAAACAACTAGCTTGCGAATTCAGAGCGAGATGAGGATATGTGGCAATGGTCACCAAAGATGATTAATAAGTGATCCTAGCTACTCACGTTCATGCATAACCCCACCACGTTCACTTTCTGAAACCCCTTCGAAAAGAGACCATCACGGTAACTCACACAGGTAGTGTATTCTTAAGGATATGGTGTCAAGTTATCTACAACCGGATATTAACAAATTCCCATCTGCCACATAACCGCGGGCACGGCTTTCGAAAGTTCATAACCCTGCAGGGGTGTCCCAACTTAGCCCATCACAAGCTCACGATCCGCGGAGTCGCAACTCCATGTTGAGAATACCCGAGTGTTCTCGGAATCCCGTGCTCAAGATATTTCGACAAAGGTAAAACTAATCCAGCAAGACCTCCCGGTGTGCCGACACCCTGATAGTAGCTGACAAGGTTACTGACCTAGGGTAGGGTCACAGGTCCGACCAAGGTACCCCACCCAAGGTCACTACCCTAGAAGATCAAAAGACAAAACTTATGACAATGGAGACAGTCGACTGAGACGGTCCAAGAAGGCACTCCACTCGACTGAGCCTCATCCGCAAGACGACTCAACCCCACTCGACCAATCCAAGGCACTCGACCCCCGAAGGTCAAGCATCACTTGAGACAGCAACGGTCTGGTATTTACTCACCGTAGTAAACACCTTAATTACTCTTTACTGCGGGCGTTACCAGTAACGCCTGCCTTAATGTACATTGAACCCTTGGTAACGTGGAGCATGGCTGGGGTCCTGGCGCACTATATAAGCCACCCCCCTCCTCCAGAACAAGGGTTCGCACCTCTGTAACACACATATACACATACCAGTCGACCAAGCCTCCGGGCACCGAGACGTAGGGCTATTGCTTCCTCCGAGAAGGGCCTGAACTCGCAAACACCTTGTGTACAACATCACCTTAGCTAGGGCCTTGCCTCTCCATTCGTACCCCTACCCTTACTGTCAGACTTAGAACCACGACAGTTGGTGCCCACCGTGGGGCAAGGCGTCTTAGCGACATCTGGTGAGGTTGCAACTCCTCCTCCGACCGCTTTCATCATGGTGTCAGGCGTTGGCTTGGCGTTGGGCAACGAGATCTAGCTCGGCGCACTAGTCTTCATCGCCGACGAATCCGCGTGGCTCCAGGAAGCCCCTCTCGACGTCGAGGCTCTGCCCGCCCGGGGGGCTACGCACTTTCGCGCCGGCGCCGGTGGCGTCCTCCTGCGGCAGCCATCGACTCAGTACTCATCGTCCCCCATCCCCGCCGGACGCCGCCGCAAACGATCTGGTCGCTCGCGGCTCCAGCGGTCGGTGAAACACGCGGTGGCCCACCAAACGGCCACCCCTCAAGTCACAGCCATTAAGCCCGACGGCTACCTCTACGGGCCGGCCGACCAGTCGACCGGGCTCGTAGATTCCGTTTCCGAGTGCGGGAGCAGCGATCCCGCGGCGGAAATCCTCATGGTCGATTCGCGCCGCAGCCCGCCGGGTTTTCCTCGCGGTGGGAACGGTGGCAGCGGCGGCGACCGATCGCACGACAACGACGGTTACATTCCTCAGCCCCTCACCTCCGAGCAAAGGGCTGAGCTTTGTCGCCGCAACGGAGATGCACTCTTCACTCCCATCGTGGGGGATTCCCCGGAGGCTCTGGCCCTCGAAGCCACGCGCTTAGCCATCGTGGCCGAACGCGCGCGCTTCGAAAACATCCAACGCTCACTCGATGAGCAGGCCCACCGACTGGTCCCTGAGTCCAGTCGACGACCGCGGCAATCGCGTTAGCGCGAGACTCAGGTGTTCCGCACGCCAGTCTAAAACCTCGAAGCCGCGGCTCGCATCACGGAGTCGATTCAACCCTCCCAGTCGGAAGCTGGGAGAGGTCTTCAGCAGATCCGAGCTTTGCTCCGAACGGCTGAAGAACAAAACGCGGCTGTTTCTCAGTCGCGCAACAGGATTCACAGCAGATCGGTGGCTGCAGACACCGTATGGTCGGCCCACAGTCCAAGATCGCCCCCGAGGCGTGAGGAGCGTGGCCCGCGGCAAGACCGGCATCTGGGTCGAAACGATGATCCACTCGACCGTCGGCACGGACGCCACGGCCGCCGTCCAGTGCCTACCCCTCCTCCGGGAAGTGGGTCGCACTCGCCCCAGAGGCACGAGGGTAGGCGCCTGCGTGATGATGAGCGGAGGATTCCCCCAGATCCCCGACGGCCAGGTTTCGATGCGAGGTCTATCCTTGTGCAAGGTCGGGTCGATCGTAACCGGGCACCCAGAGAAGAGCGAGGCAGAGACCAACCGAGTGGCAGCCGAGCGCCAGCCTCTGGACCTGAATGTTTCTGTAGTGCTATCAGAGCCGCGGAGATCCCCCCGAACTTTAGGTTGGCGGCGGGAGTAAGCAAGTTCACCGGTGAGGCGAAGCCGAACACTTGGCTGGAAGACTACCGAGTGGCCGTGCAGATCGGAGGCGGCAACGACGACGTGGCCATGAAGCACCTCCCCTTGATGCTGGGCGGCTCCGCTCGGGCATGGCTCAATCAATTGGCCCCTAGGAGTATTTACAGTTGGGAAGAGCTCGCTCGGGTTTTCGTTCGGACCTTCGAAGGCACCTGCAAGCGACCTACTGGACTCGCAGAACTTCAACACTGCGCGCAGAAGCCGAGTGAAACTTTGAGGGATTACATTCAGCGATGGACCACCTTGCATCACACGGTGGAGAACGTGTCTGAGCACCAGGCGGTGTGCGCTTTCAAGGAAGGCGTACGTAACCGAGAGTTGAATCTGAAGTTTGGTTAAACAGGCGACATGTCCCTGTCACGGATGATGGAGATTGCTAGTCGGTACGCCAACGGTGAGGAGGCCAATCGGCTCCGCAGCGGCAAGAAACCAGTCGGGCAGGACGACCAGAATTCCAATCGGAAGAACAAGCGCAAGGCCGAGCCAGCCGCTCAGGGAGAGGCCGCAGTGGTCAATCAAGGAAAGTGCAAAGGGAAGCCAAAAGGCTCCTGGGCCCCCAAGAAAGGAAAGGATCAGGCTGGGGATGATATGCTCGACCAGCCGTGCCCCATACACACGAAGAAAGATGAAGAGGGAAACTTGGTGTATCCCAAGCACACCACTCGACAGTGTCGGCTCCTGATCCAGAGTTTCCAGAAAGATCAGTCGACTGAGAAAGAGAAGGAATCAGAAGACTCCGAAGATAAGGAAGGGGACGGAGGATACCCCCGGATCAACTCCACTTTGGTGATTTTCGCAGACGTCGAAAGCAAAAGTTGACTAAAAATCATCAACAGAGAAGTAAACATGGTTGCCCCGGCGACCCCCACGTTTTTGAAATGGTCAAAGACCCCCATCACATTCGACCAGTCCGATCACCCAGCACACATTGCCACCCCCGGGCGGCAGGCACTGGTGGTCGACCCGGTTATCGAAGGCACACGCCTGACCAGAGTTCTGATGGATGGAGGTAGTGGCTTGAATATCTTGTATGCTGCAACCCTCCGGGATATGGGCATTCCGATGTCCAAACTGAGAGAAAGTAACATGAGGTTCCGCGGGGTAATCCACGGGAAGAAAGCCGACTCGCTCGGCCAGATCACACTCGACGTGATCTTTGGTGAGTCGAAGAACTATAGCAAAGAGAAGTTGACGTTCGAAGTGGTGGACTTCAACAGCGCCTATCACGCCATCCTGGGTAGGCCCGCCTACGCCAAGTTCATGGCTTGACCATGTTATGTCTACCTCAAGCTGAAGATGCCGGGACCCAATGGCGTTATAACCGTCACGGGGAACCGTCAGAAAGCGGAAGAATGCTTCTAGAAAGGCTCGAAGATCGCCGACGAGCAAATGGCAGCAGTAGAGATGGAGGAGTACCAAAAGAGTGTGGATCCGAGTGACCTGCTAAGGGCGAAGAAGCCGGCTTCCGAGTCAGCTTTCCAGTCGGCCGGGGACTCGAAACCTGTACACATCCACCCCACCGACCCCAACGCAGCACCGACCCACATCTCCACTACACTTGACAGCAAATAGGAAGAAGCACTCGTCCAGTTCCTCCGTGAGAACTGGGACATCTTCGCATGGAAACCATCGGACATGCCGGGTGTACCCAGGGGACTGGCTGAGCACCATTTGTGAGTCGACCCTAAAGTGAAACCAGTGAAGGAACATCTCTGTCGATCCGCTGCGGATAAGCGAAAGGCAATTGGCGAAGAAGTGGCTTGACTCCTGGCAGCAGAGTTTATCCGCGAGATATACCACTCCGAGTGGCTCGCCAACGTCGTCATGGTCCCCAAGAAGGACAAGTCTCTCCGCATGTGCATCGATTTCAAGCACATCAATCGGGCCTGCCCGAAAGATCATTTTCCTCTTCCCCGCATTGATCAGATAGTCGACTCGACTGCGGGATGTGAACGTTTGTCCTTTCTGGACGCGTATTCCGGGTACCATCAGATCCGTCTTTTCGGGCCCGACGAAATCAAGACAGCTTTCATCACCCCCTTCGGGTGTTTTTGTTATGTCACCATGCCTTTCGGCCTCAAAAATGCTGACGCTACCTTCATGCGCATGATCCAGAAGTGCTTCATAAAGGAAATCAGTCAGAACGTCGAGGCATACATGGATGACATTGTGGTCAAGTCACGGAAAGGTTCTGACCTGCTGACTGACCTCGCTGAGACATTCGCAAGCCTAAGAAGCTACGATATCAAGCCCAACCTGTCAAAGTGTACATTTGGAGTTCCTGGCGGCAAGTTGCTCGGTTTTCTCGTTTCCGAACAGGGAATCGACGCCAACCCAGAGAAGGTCAACACCATCCTCCGAATGAAACGCCCCAGGCGTATACACGACGTCCAGAAGCTTACTGGTTGCTTGGCCGCATTGAGTCGATTCATTTCTCGTCTTGGTGAGAAGGCGCTACCTCTCTACCGACTTATGAAGAAATCCGATAAGTTCGAGTGGAATCCCGAAGCCGAAGCAGCGTTTGAAGAGCTCAAAGCTCTGCTGTCCACCCAGTCGGTGCTCGCTGCCCCAGTCAGCGGAGAGCCTCTTCTGCTGTATATTGCTGCCACCGGACAAGTCGTCAGTACTGTACTCACGGTCGAGCGGGAAGAAGAGGGTGAGGAATACAAGGTCCAACGCCCGGTCTATTATATATCCGAAGTTTTGACTCCCTCCAAGCAAAGGTATCCACATTACCAAAAGCTTGTGTACGGTATTTACTTGACTGCAAAAAAGGTTGCCCATTACTTTTCGGACCATTCGACCTCAGTCGTCAGTGACGCCCCGTTGTCTGAGATCCTAAACAACCGAGACGCAACCGGTCGAGTGGCAAAATGGGCGATTGACCTTCTTCCGTTAGATATCAAGTTTGAAGCGAAGAAAGCCATCAAGTCTCAGGTTATAGCAGATTTTGTGGCTGAGTGGATAGAACAAGAGTTGCCGACTCAAGTCCAGTCGGACCATTGGACTATGTTCTTCGATGGATCCAAGATGCTGAACGGATCGGGTGCAGGCGTGGTCCTGGTCTCTCCCAGGGGCGACAAGCTCAGTTACGTCCTTCAGATCCACTTTGATTCATCAAACAACGAAGCCGAATACGAAGCACGTTTGTATGGGTTGCGTATGGCCATCTCACTCGGTGTCCGTCGCCTGATGGTCTACGGTGACTCCAACCTGGTGGTGAACCAAGTGATGAAAGAATGGGACGTCAGGAGCCCGGCAATGACCAGTTATTGCAGTGCAGTGCGGAAGCTTGAAAAGAAGTTTGAAGGCTTAGAGCTCCATCATGTGCCCAGAGCCAAGAATCAGCTGGCCGATGACCTCGCAAAAATTGGGTCGACTCGGAAGCCTATACCCAAGAATGTGTTCCTAGAGCATCTGCACACCCCTTCTGTCAAAGAAGACCCCTTCACGGAAGAGCCACCACAGCCAGTCAGCACGTCAGATCCGACTGAAGTCGAAGTACATGCTGTGGTCGACTTGATCATGGAGGTCCTAGTGATTACGCCAGACTGGACTGTGCCATATATATCATATCTGCTCAGGCAAGAACTCCCAGAAGATGAGGAAGAAGCGCGCCAGATCGTCCGCCGGTCCAAGGCGTTCACTGTCGTCCAGGGTCAACTCTATAGAGAAAGCGTCACCGGAGTCGCTCAGCGCAGCATCGCTCCAGAGGAAGGTCGACTGATCTTGGATGAAATCCACTCGGGAACTTGCGGCCACCACGCCTCCGATCGGACTATAGTGGCCAAAGCATACCGAGCTGGGTTTTACTGGCCGCGTGCCAACGAGATGGCCAAGGATATTGTGGACAAATGCGTAGGTTGCCAGTTCTACTCCAACATGTCCCACAAGCCAGCATCCGCCCTGAAGACCATTCCGCTAGTCTGGCTTTTCGCTGTTTGGGGCTTGGACATGGTCGGCCCCTTCAGGACAGGCAAAAGCATATTCACCCACCTTCTGGTGGCAGTCGACAAGTTCACCAAATGGATTAAGGCCAAGCCCATCAAGAACCTCGAGTCAAGCACCACCATCAGCTTCATCACGGAACTAATATTCACATATGGAGTCCCCCACGGCATCATCACACACAACGGCTCCAACTTTGACTCGGATGAATTCAGAGCTTTCTGTGCTTCACAAGGAACACGAGTCGACTACGCCTCCGTAGCGCATCCGCAGTCAAATGGACAGGCAGAAAGAGCAAACGGTTTGATTCTCCAAGGCCTAAAGCCGCGGCTCATGCGCGATCTTAAGCATGCCGCTGGAGCTTGGGCAACTGAATTGCCATCTGTTTTATGGGGTCTAAGGACAACTCCAAACCGGTCGACTGGCCGTACCCCTTTATTCATGGTCTATGGAGCCAAAGCTGTGTTGCCGAGCGACTTATTACACAATGCCCCCAGAGTGGAACTCTTCTCCGAAGCCGAGGCAGAGCAGGCTCGTCAGGATGCAGTCGACCTTTTGGAAGAGGAAAGCGAGATGACCCTGATCTGGTCGACCATCTATCAATAGGACCTGCGTTGATTCCATGCTCGCAACGTAAGAAGCCCAGCATTCCAGGAAGGAGACCTGGTCCTTCGAGTGCATCAGAAACGTCCACACAAGCTCGCCCCGGCCTGGGAAGGCCCGTTCATCATCACCAAGTTACTGCACAATGGAGCATACCACCTCTACAAAGTAGCCAAGAAGAAAGACGAACCTCGTTCGTGGAACGCGGACCTACTCCGCCGCTTTTACAGTTGAGAGACTCGACGGTAGAGTTGTAATAAAGATTTCCCAGTTTGTTTCAAAGACAAGTTAGCAACGATCCTTTAACGATTAATGTCCACTAAAAACATTGGTCTTCAAAATCCCCAAGTGGGTGCTTAGCTGCGGTCCTCCGAGCTACGTTACAAGTATAAAGTGGCTCTGTCGTCTGAGCTTCGCCACAAATACAACGTAGCTTGGAGCCGCCTAAGTTACAAACATCCACTCCGAGTGAAGAACAACCCTCTCACTCGGGGGCTTAGCTGCGGTTCTCCGAGCTACATTACAAGTATAAAGTGGCTCTGTCTTCCGAGCTTCGCCACAAATACAACGTAGCTTGGAGCCGCCTAAGTTACAAACATCCACTCCGAGTGAAGAGCAACCCTCTCACTCGGGGGCTTAGCTGCGGTTCTCCGAGCTACGTTACAAGTATAAAGTGGCTCTGCCTTCCGAGCTCCGCCAAAAATACAACATAGCTTGGAATCGCCTAAGTTGTAAACATCCACTCCGAGTGAAGAACAACCCTCTCACTCGGGGGCTTAGCTGCGATCCCGTGACTCGCCTAAGTTTTAAACATCCACTCCGAGTGAAGAGCAACCCTCTGATGGGCTTCTCGCCCCTCGTTGGTTACCCCAAGTGGAAGGTGTGAGATGTAGTGTTGCGGAAGTTTTTCCCTTGGCAAGATACCAAGGATCGAATCCCCAGAGACTCCTAGGTTCAACAAGAAGGTGTCAACTGCTAACGGCGCCAGATATTAGCAATCAACGTGGACCTGCACACAGATACAAATAACTTTGCTCCCAACGAGTACAGAGAGGTTGTCAATCCCTCCGGCCTTGTAGTTCACAAAGGATTAAACGCAAATGATAGTAGTGATAGATAATGTTTGCAATAGTAAATAATAGCGAAAAGTAAATAGCGGATGTGATCAATGATGGTAATATGGACCGGAGTCTCATGATGTTCACTAGTGATGTCTCTCTCCCAAAAGACGATAAAACAGCTATGTGAGGTAAACGAATTACAGCTGGGCAATTGATAGGACCATGTTCGCAAACCAATGCTGACTACATTGCAAGAAAGGTTGAGGTTCAAAGCATGGGCGGTACGCCAAAGTAAGTAGACCGAAATGCATCAATATCTACTACTAATCATCCACCTTGAGATATCTATCCAGAACATCTCGCTGGTATTAAGTTGCGAGTCCCACCCATAGTGTAAACTCAATGCAACAGACAACTGCATTGAAAGAACTTTGCTTAAAGTAAACAATCCTTGCACCCACGGGCACAAGCACCGTAGTTTTCCCCCTTGTGGCAACAGCACATCCCCTAGACTAATGTTTCTGTCACTCAAGCTAGTCATCGAGGGGCATGAACCCACAATCGAGCATAACGTTCCCTCTTGGAGTCACTACCTACTACTTGGCCAAAGCAATAAATAACAACGGAGAACATGCAAGAATTACTTATGAACATAAATATAAAAGAGGTAGATCAAATATATTAATCAATCACAATCTGAACATAATCTCATAATCCATCGGATCCCAGCAAACTCATCATAGCAACAGCATAAGGATTACATATGTGCCTCGATCATGTAGGGCAGCTCACGAGGACTAATAAGTGAAGCACAAGAACGGGAGGAGAACATCACATAGCTACTGGTCATGGACTCATGGTCCAAGGGAGACTACTCACAACTCATCCGGGAGGCGTCCATGGTGGTGGAGAGGCTCCCGGTGGTGATCCTCCCCTCCGGCAGGGTGCCGGGAAGAGTTCTCCTGGTGCTCCCGATCTTGGAAGCGGCGGCGGCGGCGGAACAGAGATGAGATCGCGAAAAAGAGTTCCCGTCTCGAGGGTTTCGGGAAACGCTCTAAATATATGCCGAAGGGGGGCACCAGACGGGGCTCGGGGGGCCCAGGCGCCCCCCGGCGCGGCCCAGGGGGGGCGCGCCGCCAGGGCGCCTGGAGCCCTGGTGCCCCCCC
>LR738709.1:604048405-604064971 GCA_902687465.1 Secale cereale | reverse complement strand
GGCGCACGGTAGGTTCTGGAACGCTGATTTTTTATATAATTTTTCTGGATTTTTCCTGGCAGTTCTCGTAATGTGAAAACCTGAAATACAAAAACAGCCGAAAACAGAAACTGGCACTGGGGTGCACTGAGTTAATAGGTTAGTCCAAATATGATCAAAAGTGTATGGAAGTGTATGAATATCATAGCAATATCACCCAAAAGAGGCATGGAGCAAGCAGAAATTATAGATACGTTTTGGACGTATCAACATCCCCAAGCTTAATTCCTGCTCGTCCTCGAGTAGGTAAATGATAACAAGAATAATTTCTTTGGTGACATGCTATTAACCATATATGACTTTTTCATAGTCATATGACAAAAGCTTACTGAGACAATGATTCTATAGTAATTAAGTTGCCTCATGAGAAAATCACAAAGGACTGAAAGTTTTACAATATGATATTGAAACATCAAAAAGATTTGCAATGAACATGGTGTGCAAATATGATAAAGTGATATCTAGATTGCCCCCTTTAGTGAAGCAAAAATAAATGCAGGGGCACCTCCAAGGTTTAAGTGATGACTAGATACAATGATTTCAGAATAAACGATATCACAATCATGCAAAAGACAATGCTAGTTTGGGACAATGCACATTACACTCAGAATGACAATCATGCTCTCAGTAGTTGGTGCTTTAAAAGAAGGTGGAGACTCAACATAAAAGTAAAAGAATGGTCATGTGCTATAGCTTTTTATTTTTAAAACATAGAAGCAATTTTGTCAACGGTAGTAGTACTTCATATGTGTCATGCATAAGACATCCTATAAGTTGCAAGCCTCATGCATCGAATACCAATAGTGCTCGCACCTTGTCCTAATTAGCTCGGATTTCCATGGGTTATCATTGCATTACATATGTTTCAACCAAGTGTCACAAAGGGGTACCTCTATGCCACCTGTACAAAGGTCCAAGGAGATAGATCGCATTTGATTTCTCGTTTTTGATAGATCTCAACTTGAGGACATCCATACCGGGACAACATAGAAAATAGATAATGGACTCCTCTTTAATGCGTAAGCATATTCTCATAAGAGATTGAGGATTAATGTCCAAGCTAAAACTTCCACCATGATACATGACTTTGGTTGGCGGCCCAATGTTCTTCTCTAACAATATGCATACTCATTCAACCCAATGGCAAATCACCCTTACTTCAGACAAGACGAACATGCATAGCAACTCACATGATATTCAACAAAAGTGTAACAGTTGATGGCGTCCCCAGAAACATGGTTACCGCTCAGCAAGCAACTTATAAGAAATAAGATACATAGGCAACATATTCTTTACCATAATAGTTTTTAAGCTACTTTCCCATGAGCTATGTATTGCAAAGACTGAAGGTTTTAAAGGTAGCACATGTAAATTACTTGGAGTGGCGATGAAATACCACATATAGGTAGGTATGGTGGACTCATATGGCATAACTGGTTTAAAAGGATGTGGATGCACAAGCAGTTAGTCCGCTTAGTACAGGTGGAGGTTAGCAAAAGACTGGGAGCGACCAACTAAGAGAGCAATGACGGTCATAATCATGCAGAGCGACAAAGCAATATTGAATCAGACATGGAAGTCATATCACTACTCAGAAATAAAAGATCATCAAGGCTTGACAGACTTTCTTTACAGTCTTAAATATGCGTGAGCATACGCCAAGTCAATCAAAATAAATTCTTGAGGGAAGATATTACTAAATCATACCACATCATTGGCAAACAAATCATGTTGGTACTCAAATAACACATTGGGAACCCCCCAGCTATTTGAGACTAACCATAAGAAAACCTGAACTACTAAGCGCCATCATGCACATAGCATCTTTATCATAGACATATCAACCAATGCAACGGAAGCAAACTCTCTTAATTAGATAAGCATGATAATTAAAGAGAGTTCAAGCAACCAACTAAACACAAGCTCTTTAAAAAGATAAGCATGAATACTAAGAGCAGAGCATGATAGTAGCTATTAAAAGACAAAGAACACACACAGCAAAGGTAGTCATGAAAATTCTATGTTATGTTCTAGGTAGAAGTGGAGTGTGTTTCTCTCCCACATAAAGAAAGCTGAGTTCCGACTCGTTATGAAAAGCTAAAGAAAACTAAAAAGCAAGACGCTCCAAGCATAGCACGTAACACATGAAGTGATTAAAATATAGTGGAACGAAAGACGAACTGATAATGTTGATGGAGAAGGGGATGCACGGGGGCATCTGAAAGTGCAACTAATCCCCGGGTGGTTTTGGTAATTAATAACAACATATATATCATTGAACTAATATTTACTTGAGAATCATTTCAGAGAAGTTCGATGATATGGGTATGGAAATGTCTGAAGAAGTGGACCCCTCAAAATGCTAAGACAAGCATTGGCAAAAGCTCAAGACTCTATTTTTGGTTCAGTGATCAAAGATCACATTGAGTCCATAGGAAAAGCCAATACTATTAAAAGGGGATGAGGTTGTGTTGATGATCTGGTTGCTCAAGTGCTTAGTGATCTAGCTCCCTCAACTATCAGCAACTTTCACTACTTAACACACTCATAAGTAATCTCGGACAAACCGATTCTGCAAACTCAGTCCCACCGAGATGAACCACCTCAGTTATTCTTCCAAACCCTAATTTTTCGGTCCATCCGATTTTGAGTTTCGGTCTCACCGAAACTGGACTGCCAACCTTCTGTAACCAATTGACATCACTTCGGAATATCCGAGTTGTTAATTTCGGTCCCACCGAGAATGGCAAGCTCCCACCTTTGACTCACATCGGACACACCGAGATGGTATTTTCGGTCCCACCGAAAACCCCAATGTTCACTATATTTGAACTATCGGTCTGACTGAGTTTTCACTTCGGTCTCACCGAGATTGCTCAAATATGTGTGTAACGGTTGGATTTTGTGTGGAGGCTATATATACCCCTCCACCCCCTCTTCATTCGTGGAGAGAGCCATCAGAAAGTCTACCACTCCTACCATACACTTTCTGAGAAGAGAACCACCTACCCTTGTGTTGAGATCAAGTCATTCCATTCCTACCATATGAAACTTGATTTCTAGCCTTCCCAAGTCGCTTTCCACTCAATCCTTTCTTCCACCACAGCCATATCAGTGAGGAGAGTTGAGTGTTGGGGAGATTATCATTTGAAGCACAAGAGCAAGGAGTTCATCATCATCAACAACATCTATTACCTTTTGGAGGGTGGTGCCTCCTAGATTGGTTAGGTGTCGCTTGGGAGCCTCCGTCTTTGAGATGTGGAGTTGAACCAAGAAGTTTGTAAGGGCAAGGAGATCGCCTACTTCGTGAAGATCTACCCCGAGTAAGGCTAGTCCTCCGTGGGCGTAGGCCATGATGGAATAGACAAGGTTGCTTCTTCGTGGACCCTTCGTGGGTGGAGCCCTCCGTGGACTCACGCAGCCGTTACCCTCCGTGGGTTGAAGTCTCCATCAACGTGGATGTACGATAGCACCACCTATCGGAACCACGACAAAAATCTCCGTGTCTCCAAACTGCGTTTGATCTTCTCCACCTCTCTTTACTACATGTGCAATTTACTTTCCGCTGCTTATACTCTAGAATTGCATGTGTAGGGTGTTACTTGAATTGATCTTAATTGTGAAACTGCCAAAAACATTGCATGATCAAAAGGCAGATTTTTTATATTGTCAAGTAGTCTAATCACCCCCCCTCTAGACATACTTTCGATCCTACAAGTGGTATCAGAGCTTTGGTCTCCATTGTTTTGGTTTCCATTGCATTGGACTCCATAAGCTTGGTTTCACAACCTAGGAGAGTATGGCGTCTAGTGAGGGTAATTATCGTAGAGGTCCTTACTTTGATGGTACAAATTTTGCTAGTTGGAAGCATAAAATGAAAATGCATATTCTTGGTCATAACCCAGCCGCATGGGGCATTATTTGTGTTAGTATGCAAGGTGATTTCTTCGAGGAAGGAAAAGTTCCGGATCGCGAAGCTACACCGGAAGAGTTGCGGATGTTGCAAAACAATGCTCAAGCTTGTGACATTCTCTTCAATGCTTTGTGTCCCGAGGAGTTCAACAAAATCAGCCGTCTTGAGAATGCTAAAGAGATTTGGGATACTTTGGTTGAAATGCACGAAGGTACTGAATCTGTGAAGGAATCAAAGCTAGATATTCTTCAAGGACAACTTGACAAGTTCAAGATGAAGGATGGTGAAGGAGTCGCTGAAATGTACTCTAGGCTTGCTCTCATCACAAATGAGATTGCCGGCTTAGGAAGCGAAGAAATGACCGACCGATTCATCATTAAGAAGATTCTCAGAGCTTTGGATGGAAAGTATGACACCGTGTGCACTTTGATCCAAATGATGCCAAACTACAAGACTCTCAAGCCAACAGAAGTCATTGGAAGAATTGTTGCTCATGAGATGACACTTAAGGATAAGGAAGAGCTTCACAACAAGTCAAGTGGTGCCTACAAAGCTACAAGTGATGCTCCCACTACCTCAAGTGACAAGCTAATTTCCAATGAAGAGATAAGCCTAATGGTCAAGAACTTCAACAAGTTCTACAAGAATAGAGGCAAAGAAAGAAGCTCAAAGTCTAGATCATATGATGAAAAGAGATCTTCTAGTCGTGATCGAAACTGCTACAATTGTGGAAGACCCGGACACTTCTCAAATGAGTGTACGGCTCCCCACAAGAGAAGAGAAGAATCTCCAAGAAGAAGAGCAAGAGATGAGTCACCTCGGAGAGAGAGAAGGAGTAGAGATGATCGTTATGAACGAAGACCCTCTCGGAGAAGCAAGGATTCGGAGAGGAAAGACAAGTCATCAAGGAGCTACACAAGAAGAAGACATCAAGCTCATGTAGGTGAATGGGTCTCCGGCTCCGACTCTGACAATCAATCTGATGGAAGCTATCACTCCGACTCCGACTACAGTCAAGATGAAGGTGTTGCCGGACTTGCACTCGTATCCTCCAACTCCAACTCCTACGACTTATTTGATTCACCAAATGAGGGAATTGGAAGATGCTTCATGGCTAAAGGCCCCAAGGTAACACACCCTGAATTCATTGACTTTGATAGTGATGAGGATGACTTGCTTGGTGAAGATGAGCTCTTGCATGATAAATCTAGTGAGCTTAGTAATGATGAAAATGCTAGTAGTCTTTATAGTCGAGAAGAGTCGAATGACAATGCTATGAAGGAGATTGAGCGTCTAACTAAAGAACTAAACACTCTTAAGTTAGCTCATGAAACAACTCAAGAAGATCATAGAGAGCTCCTAAGATCTCATGAGAAGCTACGCTTCGAGAAGCTCACTCTGGAGCAAGAACATGAGTTTCTAAAAGCGATCAATGACGATCTTCGAAAGAAGAGTTCTTCATATCTTGCCAAACGACTTCTCTTGTCTAATTTCTTGCCACCTATTAAGACTAAGCATGACAAGCATAAGAAAAATTCTTCCTCTAGTAGTAACAATAACAATGTTAAATCCAATATTGTTGCTTCTAGTAGTTCTCTTAATTCCACTAACAATGTTTCAAGCCAAGTTACACTTGAGCAAGAAAATAGCTTATTGAAGGAAATCATAGAGAAAGGTGTCTACAAGAGTCTTGCCGGAAGCAAGAACTTTGAGGAGATTGTTCGCAAACAAGGAAGGCACCGGAAGAATCAAGGGATTGGTTTTGAGCAAAAGTTCAACGCCGAAGGAGTTGAGTGGGAAGAAGGTCAATACCCTACTCCACAGTTTGTTTCACAAAAGGAGAAGTATGATCCTACTTCTTCCAATGTGGAACAAGCTCAAGATGACCTTCCACCACAAGACCACAAGCTAAAGGCCAAGGACAAGCTTCAAGAGGAGATTGATGCATTCATTGAAGCACCTCAAGCCATGGTCAAGTGGGTTCCCAAGGACACATCAAGTTCTACTTCGTCAAGCTCAACTACAACCCCAAGGATTCCCATCAAGATGATGTGGATCCCAAAGAAGAAGAACTAGAAGGTTCTTGAGGGTGACTCCGCCAACAAACTTCACTCATATTCATTTTGGCAAGAACTTGTGCAATCAACTTCCACATCATGCACTAGTTCATGGAGTCACAAACCCTCTTGTTGGTAAGTCAAGGGACAAGGTAATCATTGCTTTCATGGACATCATCTTTTGTGAATTTCAATCTATGTCTATGGATATTCTTGTTTGTTCCTTGTGGGACTAACCCATATAGGTATTGAAAGTGCCCTAATCCAAAGGATAGCTCCCAACTCTTGATGATCTACATCAACATTGAGCATCCACATCTTCAACATCTACATGAAGTCTTCTACGACAACCCAAGGTTAGTTTGACCCTTTAAAAGGGGTTCTCACATCTAGGGGGAGCTTTGCTCTAAAAATTGAGCTAAAGCATCTCCAAATGATGTGAACACATAAATGCTTTATGTAAAAGTGGTAACCCCACTTGTGCTTAAACGATGAGTATGACCTATGATCAAATGTTCTCATTTGGCTCCTAAGTCAAAATACTCATATATAGATGACCTAGTCATCGACAAATTGTGTGCTAGTAGCTAGAGTGTTGGTTGTGCATGTTTGACACATATTTCAGTTGCTATCTTATTGTGTGAGCATGTTGAATGCATGATTTTATCCATTCAAGGACATCCATTTGTTGTTTTGATTGTTTTGATTTTTCTGGCCAAATGGATGGACAAGAATGCCTAAGCACTTTCCCTAGCTATCTATGCTTTCTTGTCTCAAATTCTATTCATGCTCATATCACAACTTTGAACAAGTCATTTTCGGACTCTCCGAGTGAGGAGCACTCGGAGCCACCGATCCGTCTAAGGCTGACTTCCAAAACCTTCTAAGTCCATTTCGGTCTGACCGGCCTTTCCATCTTGGTCCAACCGAAACGCTTAGACTGATCTAGGTTTCATCTCGGTGAAACCGAGTTCAAAATCTCGGTCTGACCGATATGCGTAACTGCACAGCAGTTATACATTTCGGTGACACCGAGTTTTTCAACTCGGTCCCACCGACAGCATGGGGATATATATACCTGAGGGCTGCGCGCGATTTAACTCTTCAAACCGTTCGCCCCCAAGTCCCCTGCTGCCGTCGCCCTGGTCTACGGATCGTCGCCGTCGTCGCCTGTGCGCCCTCGCCGCAGGTCTCCGCCGCCGTCAACGGTAATCCTCTCCGCGCCGTTGCCGCTGTAGAGGGACTCCACCAAGTTAGGGTGAGTCCCGATCCCTTTCGTGCTCCCCATCTGACTCTTGCACGAATGGTTTGCCATGAATCTATCCACGTTTGAGATATTCCCTAAACATCAGATCAGATCCTCTAGTTTCGAGCGAAATTCTTAGGTTTAGGTTTCCACGGAACGCATCTCGGTGAAGCCGATTTTGAAACTCGGAATGACCGATTTGGCCTCTGGCCATTGCACTGCATCATTCGGTCTAACCGAGTTGTGCAAATCGGTGTGACCGAAACTTAGTTTCAGTGAAACCCTAGGTTATCGGCAGGACCGAAACCCATTTCGGTCTGACCGAAAGTGGTGTGTAGGCCTCTGTATACACTTCGGATTCACCGAAACTTAAAATCGGTTTGACCGAAATGCATTCTGTGAAAACTCAAAACTAAGTTTTGAACTCATTTTTTTTGCAAAAACCTCTGCAGTTGTGATAACTCTTCTACTCTGCCTATACCTTATCTTTTCACAGGATTGTCAGCCATGTCAGATGTCAGTGACAGCCAGAACAGGTCTGAGTCACCTTTTGCTGAGATTCCAGAGGCAGATACAAGTCCTGAGGCTAGCAGTTCCAGTGATGATGGTGAGAGGAGCACCCCTAGTGGTTTGCCTCCTGCAGCCACCAGAACCAGGAAGAAGAGAAATTCTGATGATGAGGACTCTGACTTCGTTGCTGAGGAAGTTACCTCCAAGCCTAAGAGGAATGTGGTTGCCAAAGAGCACCAAGGGCAGCAGTCAAGGAAAGGCACAAGCAAGGTAAAGCAGTCAGCTGTTGCAAAGAAGCTCAACTTGGAAGAGCCAGCTCCAAGTAAGGTGAAGAAAACTTCCAAGAGGAAGAGGGTAGTATATGCTGAACCTCAAGTTGATGCAGCTGCTGAAGAAGAAGAAGAAGAAGATGCACCCCAGCCTCCTCCTCAGAAAGCTAAGTTCATGGGTGATGCTATTCAGGCTCAAGCCTCCTCTAAGCCCAAGAAGCCTGCTCAAGCCAAGGCAGCTCCAGCCAAGCCCAAGAGAACAACCAGGAGCATTCCAGCTTCTGAGAAAAACAAAGGTGAGATGCCACCGTCTGAATCAGATGAAGAGCATGTGTTGCTTAAGCTCCGTCCTAAGTTGCCACTCCACAATGATGCTCATCCTCAAGCTGAGGACATGAAGGCAAGGAAGGATAAAGGTCTCAGGCTATGGAGACAGTCTGATCCATATGCCGTGAGGAGAAGGACTGCTGTGGACCCCAGATTCCACACCAGAGAGCAGCAGGATTTCTATGAGACCGTGCTGATGGATAAGAAGCCCATTGTTGCTGACACCAGGTATGTTGACTGGAAGTACATTGACAGTGAAGAGCACCGAGACTTCTTTCCCCATGTGCATGAGAGCTTTACTGCATGTGGAGTTGCTGATTTTGTGGGTCAAGAGCTGACAGCTTGGAATGACGAGATGATAATGCAGTTCTACGCCACAGCCCACTTCTATCCTGATGGCAAGATCACCTGGATGACTGAAGGTCAAAGGTTTTCTTCGTCTGTTGAAGAATGGGCAGAACTTCTGAATGCTCCAGTGCAGAGAGAGGACGACATTGATGTCTATGGGATTCCTAAGAAGAGTCATGATTCCATGAAGAACATGTACAAGGAGATCCCCGCTGCTGATTTGGAAGGGTGGAAGCTTGGCTCAGTGTACAATCTCCAGGCAGGTCTGACCACCACTAACACTATTTTGAGGCATACCTTGATGCCCAAGTCTGGAGACCACCGCATGATTCGAGGCTATTCTATCAACATGCTGCACATTCTTGATGAGAAGGCACCTTTCAAGGTGATGGACTTAATGGTAGAGACCATTAAGAGGACTGCAGCTGACCAGAAGAGGTCGTGTGGGTTTGCCCCGCAGATTCAGATGCTCATCAATGCCAAGTTTGGCACGGGCAAATTCATGTTGGATAGGAAGCACTTGCCACTGCAGCCAGAGCATGAGGACAATGTAGTTGTGATGGATGAGGAGGATCCAACCTCAGTTGAAGGACAAGCCAAAATTGAAGCTGCGAAGAAAGCTAAAGCTGACAAAGAGGCAGCAGCAGCAGCAGCTAAGCCAAAGAGCTTCGGAGAGCAGATTCTTGAAGCTACCCAGAGGATTGAACAACGCCTGGCCAGCATTGAGCAATCTCAGGAAAGCCTAGAGAGGATTGTTGAGGACAAGATCCACGCTCTGGACGTGAAGCTGACTGAGATTCAGGTGTCCGTCAACAAGCTTGAGGCAGACATGGAGGAAGCAAGGCAGGAGAGAGCAGAACTCATGCAGGATGATCTAGTCCAGGACTCTCATCGCCAGACTGCTCCGGTTCCCAGAGGATCCCGATCTGCAGCTATTCCAGTGACTGACTCCAGGGCTACCACTTCAGCACCAGCTACAGCTCCAGCAGTTACTACAGCTCCAGCATCCACTCCTCCAGCGCAGACATCAGCAGAAGTCTTCGCCGATGCAGTCATTTCTACACCGACATCTACCCAGACGGGAGCCGCCAGCAGAGCCCGCAGTGACGCTTAGCTCTATACCTTTTTGAACTTTTTGGTAACTTGTTGCCAAAGGGGGAGAAATTGTATAGATCATAGGGCTTCGAGAGAGAGAGTGCTCTTTCGTTCTTTTGCCGGTTTCTTTGAGATACATTGGTTTCTTTTGGTCTTTCGAAACTTTCAGTGTGCTTGCTACTACGTTTGATGCTACCTTAATGAGTGCTTGGTCATACTATGCTTTAATGTGTGCTTAATGCTTATCATATGCTATTCCTTATTGTATGGCTATTTACTCTTGTCTTGGTGATTGAGTGCATGTTATTCATTCTTATCATTTTGTGCGCTCCACCAAGATGTATGTGACATGGAAGAGTGACCCATAATCCTAATCGATTGTGCATTTGCATTCAAACGCAAATTTTAAATAATGCACAAATTTAGGGGGAGCTCTTGTTTATCACATACTTCTCAAAGCGATGATATTATTCATTGATTATATCTTGTGTCGAAGCTTTGATCTATATGTTGTCATCAATTACCAAAAAGGGGGAGATTGAAAGTGCAACTAATCCCCGGGTGGTTTTGGTAATTAATAACAACATATATATCATTGAACTAATATTTACTTGAGAATCATTTCAGAGAAGTTCGATGATATGGGTATGGAAATGTCTGAAGAAGTGGACCCCTCAAAATGCTAAGACAAGCATTGGCAAAAGCTCAAGACTCCATTTTTGGTTTAGTGATCAAAGATCACATTGAGTCCATAGGAAAGCCAATACTATTAAAAGGGGATGAGGTTGTGTTGATGATCTGGTTGCTCAAGTGCTTAGTGATCTAGCTCCCTCAACTATCAGCACCTTTCACTACTTAACACACTCATAAGTAATCTCGGACAAACCGATTCTGCAAACTCAGTCCCACCGAGATGAACCACCTCAGCTATTCTTCCAAACCCTAATTTTTCGGTCCATCCGATTTTGAGTTCGGTCTCACCGAAACTGGACTGCCAACCTTCTGTAACCAATTGACATCATATCGGAATATCCGAGTTGTTAATTTCGGTCCCACCGAGAATGGCAAGCTCCTACCTTTGACTCACATCGGACACACCGAGATGGTATTTTCGGTCCCACCGAAAATCCCAATGTTCACTATATTTGAACTTTCGGTCTGACCGAGTTTTCACTTCGGTCTCACCGAGATTGCTCAAATATGTGTGTAACGGTTGGATTTTGTGTGGAGGCTATATATACCCCTCCACCCCCTCTTCATTCGTGGAGAGAGCCATCAGAAAGTCTACCACTCCTACCATACACTTTCTGAGAAGAGAACCACCTACCCTTGTGTTGAGATCAAGCCATTCCATTCCTACCATATGAAACTTGATTTCTAGCCTTCCCAAGTTGCTTTCCACTCAATCCTTTCTTCCACCACAACCATATCAGTGAGGAGAGTTGAGTGTTGGGGAGATTATCATTTGAAGCACAAGAGCAAGGAGTTCATCATCATCAACAACATCTATTACCTTTTGGAGGGTGGTGCCTCCTAGATTGGTTAGGTGTCGCTTGGGAGCCTCCGTCTTTGAGATGTGGAGTTGAACCAAGAAGTTTGTAAGGGCAAGGAGATCGCCTACTTCGTGAAGATCTACCCCGAGTAAGGCTAGTCCTCCGTGGGCGTAGGCCATGATGGAATAGACAAGGTTGCTTCTTC
This sequence comes from Secale cereale, assembly GCA_902687465.1. Classification (NCBI taxonomy): domain Eukaryota; kingdom Viridiplantae; phylum Streptophyta; class Magnoliopsida; order Poales; family Poaceae; genus Secale; species Secale cereale. Next base: position 604,053,469 of record LR738709.1, on the reverse strand, counting down.
GTGGACCCTTCGTGGGTGGAGCCCTCCGTGGACTCGCGCAGCCGTTACCCTCCGTGGGTTGAAGTCTCCATCAACGTGGATGTACGATAGCACCACCTATCGGAACCACGACAAAAATCTTCGTGTCTCCAAACTGCGTTTGATCTTCTCCACCTCTCTTTACTACATGTGCAATTTACTTTCCACTGCTTATACTCTAGAATTGCATGTGTAGGGTGTTACTTGAATTGATCTTAATTGTGAAACTGCCGAAAACATTGCATGATCAAAAGGCAGATTTTTTATATTGTCAAGTAGTCTAATCACCCCCCCTCTAGACATACTTTCGATCCTACAGCATCCCCAAGCTTAGACGCTTGAGTCTACTTGAATATTTCTTGGGGGTGCACGGGGGCATCCCCAAGCTTGAGCGCTTGACACTCCTGAATCTTTTTATCATCTTCCCTCGCACACTTGAAAACTCCCTTCATACATAACTCATTATAATCTGATTAGCGAGGTTAGTACCCTTAATAAAATAATTGTACCTTGCTGGAAATAAAGATATTCTTGAAGGTCTACTGTTTCTCAAGATTGCCAAAAGGTTTTTGCAAAGAAAAAGCAAGCTCTTGATTTGCAAAATGAAGGAAAGGCAAAACAGGACAGAATCTATGAAAAACAGAACAGCAGGTAGTAATTGATTTGTTTGGGGCACTTCTGCAACTCTAATCAAAAAACTCAGAACAGAAGCACGAAAGACAATTATATAGAGAACGCTGTCGAAAAAATTCAAACCAAAAAGATGATCTGGTGATTTTATACGAATTTTTCTATCCAAGGACAGAATCTGTTTCCTGGACAGCACCTCACAACTTTTGAACTTTCTAGCAATCAGAGGCTATACTTGGCACAAATATGAAAAGCAAAGATACAATGATGATGCTACTGTAGTAAACAACATCAAGACACAACAAAAGCAAAATAAATTTTTTATTCATGTGGGCTGCCTCCCAAAAGCGCTTTCTTTTATGCCTTTAAGCTAGGCATAATGCATAGAGATCAAGTTTTATCAAGAGTAAAAGAATAGCTAGCCCGCACAACGGACTCAAAAGGTAACTTGATCTTCTTTCGAGGGAAGTGTTTCATCCCTTTCTTGAGAGGAAACTGAAATTTTATATTACCCTCTTTCATGTCAATGATAGCACCAACGGTGCGTAAAAAGGGACGTCCCAAAATAATTGGACAAGAAGGATCACATTCAATATCCATAATAGTGAAATCAACAGGAACATAGTTGTCATTGACAATGATAAGAATATCGTCGATCCTCCCCAAAGGTTTCTTTATGGAAGAATCAACGAGACGAACACCAAAAGAACAAGAATCATAAGGTTTCAATTTAAGCATATCATATATTCTTTTGGGCATAACAGAAGTACTAGCTCCAACATCACATAATGCATAGCAAGAGAAGTCATTCAATTTAATTTTTATCATAGGATCCCAACCATCTTCTAGCTTTCTAGGTATGGAGGCTTCTACTCTAAGTTTCTCCTCCCTAGCTTTGATGAGAGCATTAGTGATATGCTCTGTGAAGGCAAGATTAAGCGTGCTAGTGCGGGGGTCTCTAGACATCTTGTGAAGGAAATCAATAACTTCGGTAAGAGTGCAATTTTCAAAATCAAAGTCATTAGCATCAAGTAAAGTGGTAGTGGTGTCCTTAAGGTTCACTTGTTTGGTAGTTTCTACAGTCATAGCATCACCAATAATAGGTCCATCGGGACCAGGAGTACATTGGGTGCTAAGAGTTTGAACATCCTCAACAACTTGGATAGTAGCAACAGTGTGGTGGGTAGGAAGGCTCTTAATTCTATCTTCTTCCTCCCTTTCTCTAGCCCATCTCTCTTTAAGTTTAGCCATCATCCTAATGTTTTCATTAATTTGCACTTGAATAGCATTTATAGGAGTGACTTCCCTCTCCTCAAGAGGAGAAGTTTTAATTTTTAGCAATTTTACCTCATTGGCTAAATGGTCTACCTTAAAAGAGAGATCATCTAGTTTATGTAGTTTTTCTTCTACACTCTTATTAAAGGCTTTTTGGGTAGTGATGAAATCTTTAAGCATAATCTCTAGTTCAGTATTGGAGTTCTTGGTGCTAGGATAAGCATTGTTGTTCCCATAAGAATTAGAGGGGAACGGTCTAGGATTGCTACCAAAATTACTCCTATAAGCATTGTTGTTAAAATTGTTTCTAGAGATAAAGTTCACATCTACTTGTTCTTGAGCAATCAAAGAATTTAAAGGAACATCACGAGGATCAACAGTAGATTGCTTCGAAAGTAGAGACATGATCAAGTCAACTTTTTCATTAAGGGAGGAAATCTCCTCGACAGAGTTTACCTTCCTACCTGTTGGAGCGCGTTCGGTGTGCCATTGGGAATAGTTGGTCATCATTTCATTGAGAAGCTTCGTGTCAGCACCAAGTGTAGTTGACATAAAGGTTCCTCCCGCGGCCGAATCGAACAAGTTCCGCGAGGTAAAGTTCAAGCCTGCATACAAAGTTTGGATAACCATCCAAGTAGTCAAACCATGAGTAGGGCAGTTCTTGATAAGAGATTTCATACGTTCCCAAGCTTGGGCAACGTGTTCATTATCCAATTGTTTAAAATTCATTATGTTACTTCTTAGTTGGATAATTTTAGCAGGTGGATAGTATTTTCCAATAAAAGCATCTTTGCACTTGTCCCTTGAATCTATGCTATTTCTAGGCAAAGACTGAAACCAAATTTTAGCTCCTCCTCTCAAGGAGAAAGGAAAAAGCTTAAGCTTAACAATATTACCATCTATTTCTTGGTACTTTTGCATATCACAAAGTTCAACAAAGTTGTTTAAGTGTAAAGCAGCATCATCTCCAGCACCGGAGAATTGATCTTTCATGACTAAGTTCAGTAAAGCAGGTTTAATTTCATATGAAGGTGCTGAAGTGGCAGGTGTAGTGATAGGTGTGCTGATAAAGTCATCGTTGTTGTGACTAGTGAAGTCACACAACTTGGTGTTCTCGGTCGAACCCATAGTAGCAAGCAAGCAAGATAACTATTTTTCTGATTTTCGATAAAAAAGGTACTAAAGCAAAACTGAAAGGTAAACTAACAAGACTAAAAAGCAAAGGTAAAAGATAGCATGCAACTACCCTATCCTGAAGAGTGGAGTCCCCGGCAACGGCGCCAGAAAAACTCCTTGATGGGCTTCTCGCCCCTCGTTGGTTAGCCCAAGTGGAAGGTGTGAGATGTAGTGTTGCGGAAGTTTTTCCCTTGGCAAGATACCAAGGATCGAATCCCCAGAGACTCCTAGGTTCAACAAGAAGGTGTCAACTGCTAACGGCGCCAGATATTAGCAATCAACGTGGACCTGCACACAGATACAAATAACTTTGCACCCAACGAGTACAGAGAGGTTGTCAATCCCTCCGGCCTTGTAGTTCACAAAGGATTAAACGCAAATGATAGTAGTGATAGATAATGTTTGCAATAGTAAATAATAGCGAAAAGTAAATAGCGGATGTGATCAATGATGGTAATATGGACCGGAGTCTCCAGATGTTCACTAGTGATGTCTCTCTCCCAAAACACGATAAAACAGCTATGTGAGGTAAACGAATTACAGCTGGGCAATTGACAGGACCATGTGCGCAAACCAATGCTGACTACATTGCAAGAAAGGTTGAGGTTCAAAGCATGGGCGGTACGCCAAAGTAAGTAGACCGAAATCCATCAATATCTACTACTAATCATCCACCTTGAGATATCTATCCAGAACATCTCGCTGGTATTAAGTTGCGAGTCCCACCCATAGTGTAAACTCAATGCAACAGACAACTGCATTAAAAGAACTTTGCGTAAAGTAAACAATCCTTGCACCCGCGGGCACAAGCACCGTTGTTTTCCCCCTTGTGGCAACAGCACATCCCCTAGACTCATGTTTCTGTCACTCAAGCTAGTCATCGAGGGGCATGAACCCACAATCGAGCATAACGTTCCCTCTTGGAGTCACTAGCTACTACTTGGCCAAAGCAATAAATAACAATGGAGAACATGCAAGAATTACTTATGAACATAAATATAAAAGAGGTAGATCAAATATATTACTCAATCACAATCTGAACATAATCTCATAATCCATCGGATCCCAGCAAACTCATCATAGCAACAGCATAAGGATTACATATGTGCCTCGATCATGTAGGGCAGCTCATGAGGACTAATTAGTGAAGCACAAGAACGGGAGGAGAACATCACATAGCTACTGGTCATGGACTCATGGTCCAAGGGAGACTACTCACAACTCATCCGGGAGGCGTCCATGGTGGTGGAGAGGCTCCCGGTGGTGATCCTCCCCTCCGGCAGGGTGCCGGGAAGAGTTCTCCTGGTGCTCCCGATCTTGGAAGCGGCGGCGGCGGCGGAACAGAGATGAGATCGCGAAAAAGAGTTCCCGTCTCGAGGGTTTCGGGAAACGCTCTACATATATGCCGAAGGGGGGCACCAGACGGGGCTCGGGGGGCCCAAGCGCCCCCCCGGCGCAGACCAGGGGGGGCGCACCGCCAGGGCGCCTGGAGCCCTGGTCCCCCCCCCCCCGGCTGTCCTTCGGGCGCACGGTAGGTTCTGGAACGCTGATTTTTTATATAATTTTTCTGGATTTTTCCTGGCAGTTCTCGTAATGTGAAAACCTGAAATACAAAAACAGCCAAAAACAGAAACTGGCACTGGGGTGCACTGAGTTAATAGGTTAGTCCAAATACGATCAAAAGTGTATGGAAGTGTATGAATATCATAGCAATATCACCCAAAAGAGGCATGGAGCAAGCAGAAATTATAGATACGTTTTGGACGTATCACCCTCTCACTCGGGGGCTTAGCTGCAGTCCTCCGAGCTACGTTACAAGTATAAAGTGGCTCTGCCTTCCGAGCTCCGCCACAAATACAATGTAGCTTGGAATCGCCTAAGTTCTAAACATCCACTCCGAGTGAAGAGCAACCCTCTCACTCGGGGGCTTAGCTGCGACCCCGTGACTCGCCTAAGTTTCAAACA